>JAXCMG010000032.1:2717824-2848917 GCA_034642415.1 Podarcis siculus | reverse complement strand
GCCAGGCAAAGACCTCCCTCTTTACCCAGGCCTATGGCTATTAAATAATCTATGGCCTGTGATAGACTATGACCTGTGATGATTACTGTTTTATCATTAGGCTGTCTGTCGTTACACTTTTTACAGTGGAACCCCTGTTTTCGAACATCTCAGCTCCCAAAAGTTTTGGATGCCAAAAACCTGGAAGTGAACACTTCCGCTTTCAAATGTGCCTCGGAAGTCAAATGGCTTCTGAGGCGCGTTTCTCATTTTACTCCATTGAATTTGCCGATAGCCCTTTGATCCTTGGTTTTTGAACGTTTCGGAAGTTGAACGGTCTTCCGGAACGGATTATGTTTGAAAACCGAGGTTCCACTGTATTATGGTTTTATCGTTTGTGTTCTGTAATGTATTTTCAATGTTGTACACTGCCCTGGGATCTTTTGATAAACAGCAGTATATAAATTGAATCAATATTAATAATAACAACAACAACAAACAAAGTAACCTTCATAATTAAATTATAAAATGTAGGTACAAGCAACTCCCAACTTGTGCGTGACACATGTGGTGCCGAGAACTCAGAAGTGGGGAGCACCCTAGAGTGTGTGTTGGGGGTGCTCAGCTGATGCACAGGGAAGCAGCAGCTGCTGCTGCGCTACCCCACACACCAGCTGTTAGGCAGGGAGGCTGAGCAGCCTCAACAAAGCCCTGCTGCCCCTTCACGAGGAAATCTTCCCCGGAGCCCAAAGAGAATGTCCTCTCTGGGCTCTGGGGAGGGTCTCCTTGCTCTGTGATGAACGGTCTGTGTTCCTCCACCCCTTGAATAAAATAGCAAATGCTGCAAGATCCACTTTAAAAGCAGCAACAACAACTTTACTCTCCCTCCCTGGTAGGGATACCAGTTTGAAGAAGAGAACCCCGTGCACGATCATCCCCAGGCCTTTGAGGAAGGGCTGAAGTGCCTGGAGGAGGGCGACCTGCCCAACGCCGTCTTGTACTTTGAGGCTGCTGTGCAGCAGAACCCGGATCACATGGAGGTGAGTGACGGGAGGCAGCGCCAGGCCTCCTCTCCTCTCCTTGGGATGAGGTCAGTCTGGGGAAGGTTGCCAGGGGGTGTTGGCCCTTTGTCAAGACAAACTGGGTCAGTGCTCATTGCTTTGCTGCACTGTGCTAGCTGCTGAGTTGCCCGGCTTTGGACGATGGGAAAATGGGCAGCATCTGCCTTGGCCCTGAGTGGACTCGCTTCCCTTTCAGAGCGCTGAGAAGTTGGGCACTTTGGGGGAGAGGATGCAGAAATGTTTCAGAAGTTGGGTACTCGCCCTACTCTTCAGCATTGCTGGTAAGCAGAGAAAAAACAGTCCTGACTCCTTGTCGTGTCTCCATTTCAGGCCTGGCAGTACCTGGGAACGACGCAAGCAGAGAATGAGCAGGAGCTTTTAGCCATCAGTGCTCTCAGGAAGTGAGTAACCTGCCTGGCGTAGTAACGCCTTGAGATTGTGCTTCTTTTTTGGGAATTGCAGAGGCAAAGTCCAGCATGATGCCTGGAACCAAGTGGCTAGAGATGCTGGTGGTATACTGAAACTTTAAACCTCATTCTTCCGTGACCCGAGTCCTAGCATTGATATGATATGATTTGATATGATTCCAAGAACTCCATTCATAAATTGATAAGCCTCTGTGGAGAATAGCTATGGGTGATATATTAATATATCACACAAAACCAGTTTGAACTCCATATTATGATGGCAGTTTTATAACTCTTGAACCTGGTGATAGATTGCGAATCATGGGGGGGGGGTGATGCAAAAATCACAGTATGGGAAAAACTGTGAATCCAGCCAATGCCTCTACATAGCTCCATCCTTATTTCAGGCATTGTAATATATCTCAATGTTTAGCAAATGATATATCACAATGTTGAAAACCAGATATCGCTCAGCGCTACCGTTCTCCTTTATAATAGTTTCGTCTTTATTTAAAACATTATGATATATCAGTATATTGTGATGCTTAGCTGGTGATATATTGTGATGTTCTCGCTAGTGGAGAAACAGTCCCCCTTAAGCCTAATTTGTTTTTGTTTTTTTTGTTGGGGGGGTTGGGGGGGGAAGCTGCTAGAAATTCTGGACTAATGGATCTGAGCACAGATGCTCCTTATCAGGCTCTCGAGGCCAGAACTAAGGAAAAGGAGTTGAGAAGTCGTGATGCAAACAGGTGTTTGTTCCTTTAGAATGGGAGGGGTGAATGCCCATTTTCTTAAAGGCTGTACCAATTGGCCATCCTGATTGGCTGCCTCGGGTTATGAGACCTTGGCCATCATTCGTTTAAATTTGGGCTTTGGGCTATTGTGTAGTAGCTCTCATCGCAAAGGTTCCTGTCATGATTCCAGATTTAAGTCTGCCCTGCTGCTCAACTTCCGGCGTCTTGTGTGTTACTTAATCTTTAGCCAGATAAGATAGTTTTGTTGTTTTGCTTGCTTCCGAGTTGCTTTAAATTGTGATGTCATTTGAAACCCTCTTTCTCCAACAGACCTTTAAATAAAGTTTTTTTATGTTTTTATGAAGAATTGCTTTTTGTTTGAGTTCCTGAACCTTGGCTGGACCCTAAAGACAGCACAGTCATCACAGCCTCCTATTTGGTTCCTAGTTGTCCTCCTTTGCTTTATAAACTAAAATATTCCAAGCCTTTTCCTGTAGGGAAGGTCCTCACCCAAATTCATTTTGGTTGCCCTTCTCTGCATTTCTTTCCGCTCTATCATTAGTCCCTTGTTTTGAGATGGGGGAACTGAACTGTATGCAGTACTCTTGAATGTAGCTGCAGCATTGCCACTGCAATTTTGCTCCCTTTTGGGCCAGGAACAGCAAACCTATTGTGGAAAGCAAGGTAAAGGGGACCCCTGACCATTAGGTCCAGTCATGGACGACTCTGGGGTTGCGGCGCTCATCTCGCTTTATTGGCCGAGGGAGCCGGCGTTTGTCCGCAGACAGCTTCCGGGTCATGTGGCCAGCATGACTAAGCCGCTTCTGGCAAACCACAGCAGCGCACGGCAACACCATTTACCTTCCCACTGGAGTGGTACCTATTTATCTACTTGCACTTTGACGTGCTTTCGAACTGCTAGGTTGGCAGGAGCAGGGACCGAGCAACGGGAGCTCACCCCGTCGCGGGGATTCGAACCGCCGACCTTCTGATCGGCAAGTCCTAGGCTCTGTGCTTTAACCCACAGCGTCACCTGCGTCCCCCTTGTGGAAAGCAAGCAGCACAAAAAAGCTAGGCAAGTCTCTGGCGTAAGACATCCTTTGCAAAATACAATATTATGGCCATAAATCTAATTTGGCAGCAGGAGAAGAGACACTTTGAGACAGTAGTTTGACACTGTGCTCAAACTGCAGGATAGTAGCAATGGAAGGATGACACCTGTAGTGTACTGGCAGCTGGGGAAAGGAAAGCAGAGCCAAAGAATGGCCAGGAAGCTGTGAAGAATTACATCTTTTCTTGGCGTGACTGATGTCAGCCCACAGAGTTCCCTCACAGTTCCTAAGCCTTTGGCAGACACTCGCTGCACCTTATTTTAGCATGAAAACCTGAGAGTTAACAGGACGGAAAACACATGTTTGTGGCGGCAGAGGTCCATCTCTCAGTGCTGCCCAGTTGCAAACCTTCTTGTGGGGGAAGAGCTTTATTTTGTTATGAATTTCCAGGCTTAGGAGCTCTCTGCAGCCAGCACATTTGCAATAGCTGGGGCGGGTTTGCATATCAGGAGGGAGCCTGGACCCTCCCAGCCAGCTGGGCTGCTTTTCTTTTTGGTAAGAATGTTCTGAGATAAGAAACAAGAAACCTTCTGCTTCCCTCCTCCTCCTCCTCCTGAGGTTACAGTAATGATCCCCTTCAGTTTTTTGACTTGCATGTTTTGACTTCTTTCCCACAGGTGCCTGGAGTTGCAGCCCGGGAACCTCACGGCACTCATGGCTTTGGCGGTCAGCTTCACCAATGAGTCACTGCAGAAGCAGGCCTGCGAGACCCTGCGCGACTGGTTGCGCCACAAGCCAGCCTACGCTCATCTGATAGGGAAGGAGGAGGAGGAAGCGGGGAGCCCCAGCCCGGGCCTTGGGCCTTCCAAGCGCATCCTGGGCTCCCTTTTAACTGAGTGAGTGTGGGAAACAGGGGAAAGCGAGGATGGAAGAGGACTGGGGAAATACAGGTGGGGTTCCTGCATGGTGGGGGTGTGGCCCGGTTGACCCTCAGGGCTCTCTTCCAGCTCTGCAATTCTGTGATTCGTTGCCCTGTTGTATACCTTTCTGGGACGCGGGTGGTGCTGTGGTCTAAACCACTGAGCCTCTTGGGCTTGCCAATCAGAAGGTTAGCGGTTCGAATCCCCGCGACAGGGTGAGCTCCTGTTGCTCTGTCCCAGCTCCTGCCAACCTAGCAGTTCGAAAGCACGCCAGGGCAAGTAGATAAATAGGTACCACTGCGACGGGAAAGTAAACAGCATTTCCGTGCGCTCTGGTTTCTGTCACAGTGTTCCGTTGCGCCAGAAGCAGTTTAGTCATGCTGGTCACATGCCACAGAAAAGCTGCGGACAAACACCGGCTCCCTCAGCCTGAAAGCGAGATGAGCGCCACAACCCCATAGTCGCCTTTGACTGGACGTAACTGCCCAGGGGTCCTTTACCTTTTTTACCTGTACATTTCTCTGTCCTTTCCACACGCGCCCCAGCTCGCTCTTTGTGGAAGTAAAGGAGCTCTTCTTGGCGGCTGTGCGTAGCAACACTTCTGCCGTGGACCCTGACGTGCAGTGTGGCCTGGGAGTTCTCTTCAACCTGAGCGGCGAGTACGAGAAGGCTGTGGACTGCTTCACTGCTGCGCTGAGTGCGCGGCCCAATGTAAGGCGTGAGCGCAAGCGTGGCTGAGAAAAGTGTGAGGCTGGGGATGTGGACTTACAGGGTGGGGATCCTGCATCAGGGCTGCACTGCTCAGTTTGGGGGGGCGGGGATTGCCTGACCTGAATGCTCAACCATGCGAAGAACAAATAAATGTGCCCACATAGAAAATAGAGCACATCAGAGGCGAATGAGTTCGGACTTGGCCTTCTCTTGAACCCTGCTAAGTGTGGGGATGTTTATTTCATTTTCAGAATCAAAGCCCACAGTCTTTCCATCAACTTTAAGGTGAAGGCAGTTCTTTAAGTGTCCAGATTCTAGACTGCCGTGGGCTTTAAACGTCTACTACTAATAATAATTTATTATTTGCATCCCGCCCATCTGCCTGGGGTGACCCAGCCACTCTGGGCGGCTTCCAACGTATATAAAAACATAATAAAACATTACGCTTTAAAAAGCTTCCCTATACAGGGCTGCTTTCAGATGTCTTCTAAAAGTTGTATAGTTACTCATCTCCTTGACATCCGATGGGAGTGCATTCCACAGGGCGGGTGCCACTACCGAGAAGGCCCTCTGCCTGGTTCCCTGCAGCTTTGCTTCTTGCCATGAGGGAACCGCCAGAAGGCCCTCGGAGCTGGACCTCAGTGTTTGGGCTGAACGATGGAGGTAGAGACGCTCCTTCAGGTATACAGGGCCAAGGCCGTTTAGGGCTTTAAAGCTCAGCACCAACACTTTGAGTTGTGCTCAGAAAAGTACTGTTTTCTAAACAGAAGCACCTGGAATTGGACCTATAAATAACTATGCAGCGTGTTTTAAAATCATGAGGAACTTGAGGGATACAGGGGTCACCAGTGGGTGGGGTCTGGAAGTCTTTGGAAGCTGGGAAGGAATGTGCTGCTCTTGAAAGAAGCATGCACTCTCTGTGGAAGAACTCGTGGGTCTCTCTGGTCTCCCCGCAGGATCATCTCCTCTGGAACAAGCTAGGGGCTACTTTGGCCAATGGAAACCGGAGTGAAGAAGCTGTGGCAGCCTATAGGCATGCCTTGGAACTGCAGCCTGGCTACATTCGCTCCCGCTACAACCTCGGCATCAGCTGCATCAACCTTGGCGCCCACAGGTGAGCTACTTAAGGGTTGGCAAAGAGGGACAAGGAAAGGTCAGGCTGCCTCTACCCCCTATGCCCCCATAGCTGTTGACCAAATTCTGGGTCCACTTCTTGAGATCTGGTGGAAACGGCACCATTCTGATGGTGGTTCTGTGGCTCTTCTTGAGAATGATTTGCTCGTCTTTTGGAATGTGGACGGAGCCCAGGCAGTTGTCAGCTGTGCTTTTCTGCATCTCAGGGAAAGTCTGAAATTATTCCCAAGAGGAAGCTAACCAGAAGCTGCTGGGGGGTGGTGGGGGTCTGAATTTCAAGAGGGAGCCTGGAGTCCTCCCCACCAGCTGGGCTGCTTTTTGCAAGCGGTAGTGTTCTGAGATGAGAGACTAGAAGCCTGTCGCCAGGCCGTTACCAGGTCAAAATGGTCACCTCCGTTCACCCTTGGTGTTCCTTGTTTGAATGCTTAAAGGAAAGAGTTCTCCATGCCTTTCTATAGGTTGGATCAATCCTTTAACTGGAAGCACTGTGGATATGTCTTTGTTTTGGAGCCTGGTCTGTGGGTTCTATGGTTCCAGTTCCCTAACAAATATTACCTATCACCTGGGGTCAGAGGCACCTTTAAAAATTAGTGATGCTTTTTTGGAATGCACAGTAAATTATCAAATCATCAATTCTAGCACGCAGGGGGCCAACAAAATAATATACCGTATTTTTCGCCCTATGGGACACATTTTTCCCCCTCCAAAAATGAAGGGGAAATCTGTGTGCGTCCTATGGGGCGAATGCAGGCTTCAGGAAGCTCTCTGCAAGCCGTGGGAGCCCGGCGCGACTTCCCGCCGGGCTCCCAAGGCTTGCGGACAGCAGCCTGCAGCCCAAAACCCGGGGAGCGCAGCGGAGCGTGTCCCGGGCTTTGGGCAGATATCTGCAAGCCTGGGGAGACCTGCGGGAAGTCGTGCCGGTCTCCCCAGGCTTGTGGATAGCAGCCTGCATCCCAAAGCCTGGGGCGCGCTCAGCATCCCGCGCCTGGGGGGGGGATAATTTTTTCCCCTTTATTCCCCCCCAAAAAAAAACTAGGTGCGTCCTATGGGCTGGTGTGCCCTGTGGGGCGAAAAATACGGTAATTTGTCATCTGAACAATTGGCATTATTAATTGTATTATAATTTGGTATTGACAGTGAGGCTTTTATTGGGTTATTGTAATTGAAAACTAATTAAAAAAATACTATACGAGCAAAAAACAATAATAGAGATGCTTCTTCCATGCAGACAAGCTGAGGTTGGTTTGGCCGTGATTGGCTTCTTGCCTTGGCTTTGCAAGGGTTAAGCAGGAGTAGAGCAGCGTCTATTACAAATGTATTTCCATAGCTCCTGGGGGGTTTTTGCCTGACAAGCAGGGGGCATGGAAGAACGGCTGCCTTGATCTCGCCATGTGTCATGGGCTGGTTGGATGCAGAGCAATGGGGGAGGGAACCAAGTGATGTACCATCAAGGGAAGAGGACTCAGAGCCCAGGGAGTGGTGGTGGGACAACAATGAGTGGTCAGAGGGAAAACATAGGGAGGAGGAGGTTTTGGAAGCTGAAAAGGTAACAGGGCTTAGTGAGCTGGGGGAGTCTGTGGCAGAGACAAGTCCAGAAGTGAGGCAGGAGCAGAAGCAGGTAAGTTGGAGGCCAAGAGGCAGAGATGAGTCCAGCTTCTTAAGAGTCACAGGTGTCGCTCCCTCCTGCTGCAAAAAGCTCACCTCCCCACCCACCCCGGTCTCCCAGAACCAGCAGAGGCATGAAGAGTGCGGAGAAGTTGACTTCATGCAGGCATAGTCTCTGATTGCTTGAGAAAAGCCCTGGGGAGTGTTGGGATTTTTATATCTCACCAGCTGCGAGAAGCAGCACATTGTTGACATCATATGATGTCTGCGAGCATGAGACAGGAAGTCTCTGCTTGTTCTCATGTAACTGGTGAGTTACTTTCACTTCTGAGTTGAAGTGTGTGTCGAGTCGGACTTCTCTTCTAGCTGCTCAGGAGAGCAGACATGCCTGTGAGAGCTGCGTGTACAGTCTGTAAATGAAGTAGTGAGTAGACTACTGACTGTCTCTTTCTTCTGTGATGGGATACCAGAAGACGAGTGTGCTCCTCTCAAGATGGAGGGGTCGCTTATTACCGGTCTCTCTGGACTGAGGGCTGTATCCAGCCAGAGTGACCACCGGAGAGAAGCCTCGGTGTCTTGGGAAGTTGGCACCCTTCCCGGGGGCGTTCTTCCAACAGGGAGGAGGGGACTTAGGCAGCTGTGGACCTTCAGTCCCAGCAACCGCTTCAAGGGGGCAACACCTGTGGGAGATGAGTTGCAAAGGCCCGACACTCCTGTGTCAAACCTGTTCTTGCTATTGAAAGAGTTGCGTGGTGTGGTTTACTGCTGGCTTGTTCCTGACACCATGCCTAATTACTGGGTTTTCCTCCACGTTCCCTTCTCTCTGCTTCCCTTTGACACCTGCTCTCTTGCTGTCTTCAAACAGGGAGGCTGTGGAGCACTTCCTGGAGGCCTTGCACATGCAACAGAAGAGCCGGGGGCCGCGAGGCCAGCAGGGGGCCATGTCTGACAACATCTGGAGCACCCTCCGTATGGCGCTCTCCATGCTGGGCCAGAGTGACCTTTATGGGGCGGCTGACGCCCGGGACCTTCCAACACTGCTGCAAGCTTTTGGGATTCAGCAGTGACTCTTTGATGGGCTCCCCTGCGAGTGCAGGATGAGCCCTCGCCAGCGCTGATCTCCCCTGCCCCCAGTCCCCATCTGCCGACATATGCACACCTCATTCAGGCAACTTCCTTTCCCCTGCCCCACCACCCAATCTCACTTCCGACCCCCATGTTTCAGAGAACTACACGTCAATGCATTTTCAGTTGTCTTCGGTCCAGGGCTGTTCTGTCACTCATGGTTTTATCTTGGACCTAACCCTGTAGAATTGTAGCCTGTGTTCAGCCGCAGTTAGCTGGCTTGCGGGCATCCCTTAACATCTTCTGGGTTCACTTTCTCCAGTGAATCAAATCCCCTTGAGCAGGAAAATGCTTATACTTTCCCCTGCACTTCATCTGTGCGCTGAAATTGCACCTCTGTGTAGTGTCTTCGGCACATCGTTTTACATGATCATTCTACTTAAGTGTCTTTTTTCCGAAAGGGATGAATGAATCATGGTGTGGAATTCTGGGCTCTCGTCTTCAAAAAGGTGCTGCTAACTTTTAAGGTACGACACACAAAACGATTGGACATATCTCACTGGGCACCAGCATAGCATATTTTCTACAGTGTTGTGTTTTGTCCCAACTCGCCCGGGGAAGAAGGGAGTGAAGGGAGTAAGCGCTCCAGTGCGATGTACATCGGGGGGGGGGGGCAGAAATGGGGTTTAACTGACGCACTTCAAAAGATCAGGGCAGGACCTATGTCTTAATTATCCTTCTGCCCCTTAGCTCTTTTGTAAAGTAAAAGGGGGACTGGTTATCTCTGTGCATATGATTCTCCCCTTCTGTGTAATTGGGCCCTTTAATTATAAATATCTGTATATGATTTTTGTTGGGAAATGTTTTTAAATTGTAAAATATTTTGTATAATAGAAGGGAAAAAGAATTAAACCTGCCAAATGAAGCTGCCTGCTTTTCATTCTTGAGCATGAAAGCATTCCATTGTGGGAGCCTCTGCATTCCTTTCCCCCTTATCCTTCACGTCTGCATCTATTTGATACTCCCCTTTTCATTCAGAAGTCCTACTCTGCAGAATAAAGCTAAAATAGCTAGGCTGATGCTTTTCCCCCTCAGCTGGATGAGGAGATTTTGCTTTCATTGGTAGAGCAGAGCAGCAGCGTTGTCTGTGCCTCATCTCATTTGCTAAATTACATTTTACCAAGGTGCCATCTTGCAAAGGGATCTGATCCGTCACAGGTGCTTTAGCTGAGATTCCTGCATTGTAGGCGGTTGGACTAGATCACCTTTGGGGGGTCCCTTCCAGCTCTATAATTCAATGCACTTGCTAACCTCAAAGTTTGGGAAATCCTTCCCTGCAGGAATGGTTTTAAGGATTAGTGAGATAACATTCTCTCTCTCTCTCTCTCTCTGTGAGTGTGTGTGTGTAGTGCATTGAACACTCAGAGTTAAGTAAGTGCTAAATATGCTTAAAGGGTTTCCCTTAAAATGGAATAAAACCTTAAAATTAAACCTTAAAATGGAATAAAAGCACCTTAAATTGAAAATTAAGGACACTCATAATGTAAAGTCTTTTCACAATGCCTTCACAATAGATGCTCAATATTCCGTAATAAATGTTCTTACTGAATTGTTCCTGTAGCTTTATGACCCTGTCTAGGATTAATTTTAGCATCTACCAGTTCTTCTTTTTTGACTGAGCAAGTGTGAATGACTCTATTCTGAATGAGAATAGCCAGCAAACACCGACACACAAAAACAAGCCGGCTTGAGGGGGGGGGGGGAAGGCCTCTTTTCACCCTCAGCGCCAAGAAGACAAGACATTATCAGCTGAAAACAGACTTTACTTGCAGCTGCAAAGTACAAAAGGCAACTGTGCTCCTTTTGAGTTGAAGACAAGACGCTCAGCCACACATTATAAATATTACAATGCACTAACAAATGTTAAAATAACTGTAGTGTACAAGGATAGAGTTAAGACTCCAGCAAAGCTTTCTGTATTCTATTAAAGCTGGCAGGCCCGACGCCGTGAGGCAGATACGGAGGCTTCAGAACACCGGCCTCTCTTCAAAAGAGAAATGAAAAGTAATCCATTTTTATGGGCTGGTGCTCCAAAGTGGCATTTGAGGCCACTGAAATTGTCTTGGCCAGCAGTTTGGAGGACCAGGCTGTGTCCGGCTGCAGAATCCTAGGAAGTCTGAAGGCAGCCTCCACCAAGGCGATTCCGCCTTCCCTTCAGAAAGCACATTCTCTTGGGCCGACCTAGAGGTGCTAGGAAGTGGGATTTCTGCCTTGCAGAATCTTTCTCTTAACATTATTGTGTCCCTTTTGGAAGTGTCACTATTAATACCCACTCTCCATGTTCAGGAGGACTTTGAAAATGGAGGCTTTGAACTTTAAGAGCAAAGATTATTAGGGGAATGTGGTCATCGCCCCCTCCCCCCAATACTGAATTTTATAAAATAATAATGTGTGGGGAACTGGCTAAAGATGGTTTTTTGTGCCTCTCCCATAACACGGGCACTCAAGAGGCACACAAAGAACTTGAGTGGCAGCTGAGACAAGGATAGGCAAAATAAAAGTACTGGTACTTCTTAAAGGTAAGGTAAAGGGACCCCTGACCATTAGGTCCAGTCGTGGCCGACTCTGGGGTTGCGGCACTCATCTCGCTTTACTGGCCAAGGGAGCCGGCGTACAGCTTCCGGGTCAAGTGGCCAGCATGACTAAGCCACTTCTGGCAAACCAGAGCAGCGCACGGAAATGCCGTTTACCTTCCCGCCGGAGCGGTACCTACTTTGATGTGCTTTCGAACTGCTAGGTTGGCAGGAGCAGGGACCGAGCAATGGGAGCTCACCCCGTCGCGGGGATTTGAACCACTGACCTTCTGATCGGCAAGTCATAGGCTCTGTGGTTTAACCCACAGTGCCACCCGCGTCCCACCGGTACTTCTTACTCAGGGACATATTGACATAGGGGATTTGCTACCGAGATGTGGTGGTGACCTATGCCAGAGATTGCTCTAAAAGGGTATTGGATGCATTCAGGTGAGGACTGCTGGGTCCTTGATGTCTGCATGGACCATCATGGTCCAGAGACAAGTCTGTCCCTGAATACCAGCTGTTGGATGGATGTTGCCTTCATGCACAGCTCATGTGCACTTCATAGAAGCATTTGAGCTGGCAAGTGTCAGGAACAGCATTGCACCTAAGTGGACCTCCGGTCTGCTCTAGCAGGGCTCTTCTCATCTTTTTAATCACTTAATGGTAATTCAATGGTATGTAAGCTCCATTGCAAAGACGGACCTACTTCTGAGCAGACATGCATCAGATTGCACTGTAAGGCAACAACTGGTTTTTCAACTTTTTTATTATTATTATTGTTTGAATGGAAAATTAAATTGGCCATAGTCGTGATTTATTAAGACATACATCGTTAAAATATGCTGGCTAGCTAGTCCTTAATGGCTGTTAAAAAGAAAATCTCACTAGTTTGGTAAGGAGTTGCTGTGAAAGTGCAGCGAACAAGGATGCAGAGACAGACAGACAAACTTCTCACGCTTTTGGTTCAATGCTTGTAGAGTGCAGGGCAAGTGTAGGATGCAAAAAGAATAAGTATTTTGCCAAAGAAGAGGCCCTTTTTGTTGAACTCTGAGCTCAGCTCTTGTTCGACACACTTCAACCTGAAATGTGGACTAGCAAGGACAGAGGGTGGGTGTGTGTATATATGTGTGTGTGTGTGTGTGTGTGTGTGTGTGTGTGTGTATACACACACACACACACACACACACACACTGGGTGCCAATTCTTTCCCATTCGAAACTACAATCTGGGTGCACCCTTAGGCTACTTCCATGTGTACAAGGCAAACAGCATGTGATATGCCATTAGGAAGACATGCCTTTAATCTGCCTTTTCCACAAAGTAAGGGAGCACATCCCCCATTCGTATACGTGTTACGCCTTGCATGGGATGAAAGTCATGCAACTCAGCCTATATTCACTGCAGGGTGTCAGAAGCAAAATAAGATGATTAAGCTTCATGCTGGATGCATGCTGGAGAGACATGTCGTATGACCACCTCACCATGACTTGAACTCCGGCTGCACTCATACAACCTACTTCAAAACCGCATCAACAGTGCTGAGCTGGCTTTGACCTACTGCTGTCTCCTTTATTGCTACTGTACCAAGGCAGGGTGATTCCACAATCCACACTCTCTGGGGATTAAAGGCAAGGAAGTTGTCTAAGCCATGCAGGAGAGAGTGCTGCGGACTGGCACTTCTCTTGCATCAGAAGAAAGCCATGCTCAGAGTTCAGTACTAGCACTTGTGGGTAGATATCCTGCAAACTCTGGTTGCTGGATCTGAATGCAATTTTTTTTCCCTTACAAAAGCCAGAAGATTTTTCTGCCCAGCTTGTGTGTGTGTGTGTGAGTACACATACACATGCACTGGTACCTCGGGATGCGAACGGGATCCGTTCTGGAGCCCTGTTCGCATTCCAAACGGAATGTAAGACACAACAGTGCGTTTGCACGTGCGCGAGTTGTGTTTCGCCGCTTCCGCGCATGTGCGTGATGTCATTTTGACCATCTGCGCATGCGTGAGCAGCAAAACCCAGAAGTAACACACTCCGTTACTTCCGGGTTGCCGTGGAGCGCAACCCAAAAATACTTATCCTGAAGCGTATTTATCCCGAGGTATGACTGTATACAAACAAGTGAAGCAACCTCAGAAATGATAGTCCACTGAGGTTGCTGAAACATAAAGTATAAACTCCTTTCTAGTGTATGTGTAATGGTGCACACTGTCAGGGCCCTTCTAGCACAAAACTATCCTATCACTAAACCCTTAAAACGCCAGTGAAGAATTATTAGGATTAAATATAAGAGGCCAGGCTCAACGCCATGACTTTCTTTAACCTCAATATGAGGAGTAAGATCTACGGCTAAAATACAAGAGACTCTTGCTGAGCAGGAAAGTCTACTTTTTTTAAAGGGATTTTTAACAAAACAAGGGGGAAAGAAAACCTTTGACAATGCTGCCATTACATGTCACATTCTTGAGTATGACTACTTGGTGCTGACATTTTCACAATGCACTGGATGTTGTGTTCTCTGGACTCAGAAATAGTAGAGCACGAAATATAGGTAGGTAGAGCTACGCACTTTCCTTCGTATCACTCAATGGACATTCAACACCTGCTCTTTTATTTCACTTCTTACATATGCTACACTTTCTAAGTTGGTGATGACATGATGCATTTCTCAAGTTTTGTGCAGGATTATATGATGTGGTTCAACTGCAAGGACTTGAGGGGGGGGGGAAGAGCTGTTCGATAAGCTGCAAACATTTGGAAAGTATTCAGTCATAAATTCCTTAGTTTTCTCTCTTAGGTGCAGGCCCAATATTACTTATGGATCCATTCTCTACTTACAGGAGTCAGCTGTTAGGTCTTGACTGTCACAACAACCTCTGCTATCTGTAAGATACATTTTGGAACTCAAGCAGTTGCAGAATTTGGGGTGACAGAGATCTTGGCGTTTCATTCTACCCTTAGCAAAAGCATTAGCCACACCTACCACTGGCTAGCCGCTTTTAATTCTTCCTAACGAACAAAACTGGGGACATGCCTACTTTGTGCTAGTTTGCCATTATTTAAGGCTCCCATTCATACATTTCCTTGGAGAAGCTTTTTGAAGGACCCTGGGCTGTCAGCTGCTTTCTGCAATAGAGCCTAGCTTTCCAGGTATTTAATCTCCAAAATGAGCCTCAGTGCCTTGGGACATAGTTATTATTCCCTAGGCACATGACTTGGGGAAACCTCAGGTAATTAATGACCGTATGCTTCTGCAGCCATGAAAAGTTCAATGAGGCCTCCTTGGGGATGTCACTCCTCACTTTTCAGAGCCTTTTCTTTTAGACCGTCTCCTTCCTTTCATGCTTAGTTGTTAGCCCAATTATGCCTGCAAATGTATTGGGTTACTCCCCCAAAGAGCCATGGATTTGACAGAAGTTAACACAGTACAGTACAAATGGCAAGGCACAGCTGACCAATGAGGCAGTTATGGGTGCACAAGCACCCAAAAAGGATCCTGGACACCTGTTCAAATTAGACTTGAAAGAAGTGTTCTGTTGTAGCCAACTGAAAAGGCTGCTCTGTGGGGGGCATCCACAATGATTTACCGTATTTTTCGCTCCATAAGATGCACTTTTTTCCTCCTAAAAAGTAAGGAGAAATGTCTGTGCGTCTTATGGAGTCATGCCTATGGACGGCGGTGGGATCCCGCAGCAGTCACGAGCGAAGGATCCATGGCTCCCCTTCCTTCCCTCCTCCGTGGCTTGCTTTGAAGCAGCAAAGCGGGATAGGAGCTGCTTACACAGGTGTAAGAGGCTGCTGTCCCGCTTTGCTGATTTAAAGCGAGCTGCAGATCAGGGAGGGACGGACAGGCTCTCCTTCCTTCCCTCCTCCCCGGCTCAGCTCGCTTTGAAGCAGCAAAGCGGGAGAGGAGCCGCTTACACGAGAGGAGGCTGCTGGGGTTCCTGTGTTGGGTCCGTCTGGGGGCGTGCTGCCTCCCCGCTCGTTGCTCCTTGAGCACGCACGCCAAAGAAACATACAGCTCCTGTCCCTCTCACTCTGATATACCAGTAGTTTATTAAATAGTTTAGTACAACATTTGATTCAGAATATTTCCCCCCGTTTTCCTCCTTTAAAAACTAGGTGCGTCTTATAGAGCGAAAAACACGGTATCTGGTTTGCAAATGTGCCCAAGAGGACTGGTGACCCCTGCTGTAATAAAACGCCAGCCATTTGCAGCACAGAAGCCATAACAACAGTAGCCTAAATTAAGTTATGGGCACATGTTACTGAGATCTCTGTAAATTCCCCAGGAGCACAGGATGCCCTTCCTTTTTGCCTACCAAGTGAGTCAGCCCTGGGCACGCATCTCTGGGAGGACAGCAGCTCTGCATAAAAGCAGCGATGCTTCTCAGGACATTATTCCTCTTTTATGAGACATTGGGAACAGCATAAAGCGGCTAATCTTTTGACTGTAAATACAAGGAGCGATGTCTTCTTATTTTTAAATACTTTACACGTGGAGGGCAACAGCTGAAATTCATTCAGCATGTTTGCCTAGGGCCTGGAGGACGACGTTCCCCTAAGTCAAACCACGTGTCCTGTTTTGTGTAAAGCGGAAAGGCTTTCCTCGTTGCAATATGGCTAAGCAGTTTTACATATACGTAAAGAGGGGCTATTACACACCATGAAGAAAAGGGATAATATACATCAATGTAAAAGCAGAACACGTTACTAGAACCGTTCAGAGATGTTCACTAACCAGCAAGTTGGTGGCCTTGGACCACTAGGGTAGAACGATGATAAACTCCACAAAAAAAATCTGCTAAAACCCAGCTGGGGGGGGGGAGTACTAGTCCTTCCAACGGTTTTCTTCTCCTCATATCTTCCACAACCAGCACAGATGTTCACTAAAAGGATCTCTAGGCATTTTCTTCCCCCCTCCCACCCTCAACAGCCCTTTGGAGGTGAGTTTATCCTGCTGATTCTAACCGTAAGAAGTGGCTGGCTGTGTTGCAGATGTATCCAGTCCTTTCCCCCCCTGTTTTAGAGAAGAGCGGGGAAAACAGACTCCTTTTTCTTTGATTATGAATGAATGGCGTTCTCTAGGATGGAGTCATTGCCTACAAAATCCCGCAAGTACGCATCCGACAAAGAAGGTTGCTCTTCTTCCGAGTTTTGCACTTCTTGCTTGGCTTCTGCCATTACTGGTTCCTGCGTGTTGGAGTCTTGAATTGAGGGCATCTGGAAGTTGGGCTCGTTGCCTCGTGGTTCGCTGGGTTGCAGAGGAAGCAGGGCCTTGTGGCGCATGAGGCTGTCGTCACTGTTCTGGGCTTCCAGTGAGTTCCTGTGCTTTGCATTCCGGTTGGCTACTGCATTTGTCTGGTGCTCCTCGAAGCTCAGCGAGAAAGTGACAGTCCCGCCGCCAAAACTCACCTTTTGCTTGCACCCATGTGGCTGCTGCTGGTCCACTGGACTTGGCAGTGAAAAGGGATTTTCATGGTTGCTTTTACTGCTGATGGACGAGGACGGCGTCGAGGCTGTGGAGCCTCCAAGACTGTTGGACCTCTTGCGGGACACATTGCTGCGCCGCAGCGTAGCCTTGGCAGCCACCTTGAAGGCGTGGGCAGCGGTGCTGGAGCGCACCTCCTCGATGGTGTTGCGTGAGGGCTTGAAGAGGATGATGTAGACCTTGTTGAAGAAGATGCAAGCCAGCTGCCCAAAGCTGGCAGCCAGTATAGCGATCACCTCCACCGCCGAGACAAATTTGCCGTAGGTGCTGGCGTAAGCTGGGATAAAAGAGATCCAAACAATGAAGAAGATCAGCATGCTGAAGGTGATGAATTTGGCCTCGTTGAAGTTCTCGGGCAGCTTGCGGGACTTGAAAGCGAAGAAGAAGCAGATAGCGGCCAGGAGGCATGTGTAGCCGATCAGGAAGCCCAGTGCCATCAAGGAGCCCTCATTGCAGGTGATGAAGATGATCTCGTCCTCCAGTTCATGATTCCGATAGCTGGAAGGGGGAGCCGTATAGAGCCAGATGACACAGATGACTATCTGCACAAAAGTGCACAGGAAGACCAGGAGGAACTGGAGGTTAAGGCCCCACCACTTGCGATGGAGGCTTGTGGGGATCTTGGCCTCAAAGACCAGGAGGACGCGGTTGGTCTTCACCAGGATGCAGGAGATGCAGAGGACAAAGCTGATGCCAAAGGCCGGCTGCCGTAGGCGGCAGTTCCAGTCCTGGGGCTCCCCGATGAAGAAAAGGGAGCTGGAGAAGCAGCAAAGCAAGGAGAAGAGGAGGAGGTAAGAGAGTTCACGGTTTGTGGCCTTGACGATGGGTGTGTTGCGAAATCGGGTAAAGACCCCCAGGACAAACGACGTGAGGAAGATGCCCAGTATAGCGAAAAGGGTGAGCGCGATCCCAAACGGCTCTGTCCAAGACAAAAATTCTATTTGCTTGGGAATGCAGAACGTGTGGTTTTCGTTGGACCAGAAGTCTTCATCACACCTCTCACAGGCACTAGCATCTGGAAAAGACAAGACACTCTTGAGAAAGAAAGAAAGAAAGAAAGAAAGAAAGAAAGAAAGAAAGAAAGAAAGAAAGAAAGAAAGAAAGAAAGAAAGAAAGAAAAGACAAATTTCTGAACCTGAACAGCATGTACCGTATTTTTCGCACCATTGGACGCACCGGACAATAGGACGCACCTTGTTTTAGAGGGGGGAAAACAAGAAGAAAAAAATCTCCCCCTCTCTGCCCAGCGCCCCTTCCGCGAAGCGGCAGGAGGCGTTGCGCAGAGAGGGGGAGAATTTCCCCCTTTTCTTTCCCCCCTCTAAAACAAGGTGCCCTTTAAGGTGCGTTCAGTCGCCTTCAGGCGGCTACCTCAGAAGCCTGGAGAGGGGTGGGTGCGCAGCGACCCCTCTCCTCTCCAGGCTTCAGGTTCCTTTCAACCTGCTCCTTGGGGCTGGCGGGGGGAAGCCCACCACCAGCCCCAAAGAGCAGGTTGGGGAGAAGCGGGAAGGCGCGCAGCGGAGAGGCTGCTGCCATAGTCGCGCGTCACCTCTCCAGCTGGGAGAGGGTCGCGGGGCTACGGCTTCTTTAGCCCCCCGCACGCTCTCCGGCTGGAGAGGTGACGCGTGGCTATAGAGGCTCCTGCCATAGCCGCGCGTCACCTCTCCAGCTGGGAGAGGGTCGCGGGGGGCTTCTTTAGCCCCGTGTGCGCTCTCCCGGTTGGAGAGGTGACGCGCGGCTATGGCTTCTTCTCTCCATAGGATGCACACACATTTCCCCTTCATTTTTGAAGGGGGAAAAGTGCATCCTATAGAGCGAAAAATACGGTATGTTGTGTATTGTCTTATCCACTGCCTGAGAGTTGACCAACTCTGGCTCATTTTATTTACTTATTAAATCAACAAATTGCATGAAGCAATGAATAAATATTAAAACACACATGCAATTTTACAAGCTTAAGAACATTAAACATCTGTCAAAATTGCAATATAGGGCCTGGCTAAGTCATTGCATTAGGCTGAGGTGACCTGCAAGGTCTCATTCATCTTTTTTCTTTGTTAATGTAATGTTGAGAGGTAGATGGGGGTCTGGTGCAAGGCCCCTAGAACATGAGCCCTTGAGGGGTGTCAGGGTTGTAGTTGCCCCTGCAGGCTCTATGTACAGAGAGCCACAACACCTGTATCAGCTAACCTTATCATCATCATCATTCTATTAAATTTGTTAGATACTTTATCTTGCCCAAAGCAACCTGAAGTGACTTGTGACCAAGCAGGCAACCAAACAAAAATAAACAAAAGCCCACATTAAAACTGGGGGGGGGCAATAAAGATGATGACCCAATACATTACAAACATTCCATCCACTTCTAAAAGGCCACAGATAGACAGATAAAGGCCAAAGGGACAGGCAGTAGATGATAAGAGGAAACCTCTTTCTTTTACAAATTATTCCCCTTCCTTAAAAATATGAAGGCAGAAATTCCAAAACAGTTGCAAGGCAGTTCCAGGCCTAGATGTCACTATAGCGGTAAATCAGCATCTACAAATAAATTTCCTCTATACAGAAAACTAGCGTGCCAGGGATTGTAACTAGGCTTCTCTCTGACACACTAGTTTTCTGTCATGTGCTTCCATCATGATGCCCCAGAATGCAGGTTTGCCATCTTAGAACGAGGCCAGAAATGGTACCTGGCTGAGATACGGACAGTTCCAGGGAGTGCCCAATTTAGCGCAATGTGGGCAGTTTCTCCACAGAGGTTGACAAGCAGAGGAGGGGAAGAAGAAGAAGAGGAAGAGGAGGAATAGGAAGAAGAGGAGGAAGAAGAAGAGGAAGAAGGATACTTACTGAAAAGATCAATAAAAAAGCCAAATTTTGTCCTTGCTCAGGACATATTACCAAGGGGTGAAGGCACTGTAAACAAAGCTTCTAAGAGCTGTGATCTACTATTGATTCTACCACTCAAAACAAACACCTTCCTGTTTTGTTGCTGTGACAACTGGCTTCCCTCAACGAGGCCATGAAATTCTTCCAGAGGTTCTGCGACAACACTGCTACATCCTCAGTTTGCCAAAACCTTTTGACTGTGGGCTCCAGTTTCAAAATACATTTTCCAACTCCATCTTGGGAAATGTCTCCAAGCAGAAGAGAGCAAAGCATCAATTTCTCTGCATAAGACTATACCTGTCTCATCACTGATCTCCCCGTCAGTGCATTCCACACATTCAAAACAACAAGTAGCTGTCCCCTCGAGAATGCCTTTTCTTCTGCCTGGCGGGCAGTCTTTGCTGCAGTTGGAGAAGGGCACCTGGAGGAATTAAAAACAAACCAACGGTGAGCAGAAAGAGGCACAGTCATCAGGAAGAGTGTGAAAACCTAGATACAGATGCTCTGCTCCAATTCATTCCAGGGACTGAGGTGAGAAACTGAACTTCACCAAGCAGGAACAGGTATGAGGCAAAGCCCTCCTGGTGGAGGCTGCTACTCACAGAGGGTTGATAGCAGGCCTGCCAACTACTAGATGCCACTGTCTGTGGTGGCGGCGCCTCCCCTTTTCCACCGAGGGAGAGGACAGTTGGCGTCTGTACCATAGCTGTCAACTTACAGATTTGAAAATAAGGGACCAGCAGCCTCAAAAATAAGGGATCAGCAGCCAAAATAAGGGATTTCCCCAACACAGGTATGTTCAACTTCTGAGCCCCTCCAAGCCAAAGGCAGAAAGCCCAGCCAGCAGCCAAACGAAGCCTCAAGCGGTGGTTCCCACAGCGCAGCAACCTGGCAAAGGGGATGCAGCAAGGAAAACCACCGTCACCTCTCTGCTGGGAAGCGCTGAGCAAAGGCAACGTGGCCGATTTGATCGGTACAAGGCATGCAAGCTCCACCCCCCAGTCTTTCTTAGAATCCTTATTGGGTGAGCAACGCAGCCAAGCAACACAGTTGGAGCCAGCAGGGAGGGAGGGAGAGGAGCTGCTTCCTTTGAAACCCGGGAAATTTAAGGGACATCATCAATAAGGGACAGCAGTGGGACACAGCGCTGGGATAAGGGACTGTCCCGCCAAATAAGGGACAGTTGACAGCTATGGGCTGTACAGCCACTTCTCTTCCATGCCAACCATTCACCTGAGCAAATTGGCAAGGGAGTAGCAGCGCTGACCCCGAGCAGCAGCAGAAAGGGGACAGACAGGAGATGGCGAAATTGCCGTCAGAAATAAGAGAGCAAAAAGAGGAAATGCTTGAATGGAGACCCTTTTCTGATTATCTGAGAAAATATCAGAGTCAAATGAAATGGAAGGCAGGGCTTGAAGCAAAGGAATAAGATTGATAAAGGAATGTAATGTAGGACATGTTTTAGAGAAATATTACCTTTAGGGCAGTAGATTAATTATTTGAATAGAAACATTGTGGGAGGAAGAGTGGGAAGCCAAAATCTTAAGGGAACACTGCATTGAAATTGGATTGAATTTGTTAAACTGTTTGAAAACCAATAAAAATTTATGTTCAGAAAAAAGGAGAATCAGTGGTTTGCATTTATTGCCCCTTGCTTCACCAGGCAAGCAAGTAGCTACCGCTCTTTTATTTTTATTCTTTTATTCCATTCTATTAAAGCGATTTATGTACTGCTTAACTGCAATCATCTCTAAGCGGTGTGCAAGAAATACAATATAGAATATTGGTTAAGTGGCAAAGGCTCTAAGAAAGGAGTGGCAGCTGCCCATGTCATCGTCCCTCTGTGCAGACGATGTGAGGTCGATGCTGCTGCTTTTGCAAGTGGCGGCACCAAGGAGGGGGCCCGCCACCCAAGGGTCCCAGTCCTTACCACTAGCTGGAGAGAGGAGGCAGGAGACAGTGTCTGTCGCTGCTTCACCTGGGACACTGTGGTCCTTGCAGCTGCTTCAAAGGATGGGTTGGTGACAGAAAGATTGTCATAGGGGACTCTAGAGAGGTATAACCATATTGTGGGCTGGGGTGTGGGTGGGGAATGGTGTGCCTGTTCCTCCAAAATGTGAGCCAGGCATTAAGAGTCCCAAATTGACTTGAAAAATGATAAAACACAAGGGTGATCTTTGTGCCGCTGAGGGCTTAGAATCTGCACTATCTGTCAGTATCTAACACGGTAATGGGTCGTTTCTCATTCCCAGCGGCAAGAAATTTCCATGGTGGTGTAGCTCTCAAAGGCTGCGTCGTGCTGATATGCACAACAGCTGTTGCCCCAACTTACCTTTGCGTCAGAGAGCGAACAAGCTCAGAATCCATGCTGTGCATCACCCCAGCAATCCTTGCTGCCTGGCATTGCAGGGAACTGCCACACACGATCTAATGGCAGATTTTTGCACGTATACCAAACAGCCACAAGGTGGAAGCAGAAATCAAAACTATGGCTTTCGAAACAGTGGTCTGGTGCTGAATGTTGCTTAGCATTTGAACAATTTCATGGAGTGGCCTTTCCCCCTCAGGAACCACAACAATTTGCCAGCTGTGGTCTCATCCAGACCTGCATTTGTCTTGTGCCCAGAAATCACGAGTCCAAGCAGTTTCCTGCTTGTCCCACACTTTCTAGGGACAGGTCTGTCCAAGCAATTATGCCCTTGTCTTCTTCTTCTTCTTCAACTGCCCTATACCCGCAGGTCTCAGGGCGGTTTGCAGAATAAAATCAAAATATAAAACCACAAAATCCAAAATAAAAATAAAAACAACAACCCAATAACCTGCTTTCTCCTGGAAAACCTGCTCTTTAGCGATCAATCGAAGCAAACTTCAGTCCACTTGATAGACATTTGCTCCAACTCAGTGGTAAAGATTGGGTTTTGCTGGGGCAAAGCAACAGAGCAAGGGCAAGTCTGGAGGAGCCCTATGTATAACAACATAGGAACAATTTAATTAACTACTAAATAGCAAGGCAACAGCAGCTTGAGGCTGTGTGTAAATCTGTATGCCTTCCTTTGAAAGCATTGCTGGCGCTCAGAGGTAGGAAGGACAAATGCATTTGTGATTCTAGCACCAGGCACAGGGCTGGGAGGTCAATGGAAAGGAGCGGGACAAAAAGGGCTTATAGCAACAGGAGGGATCTCTGGGAGGCAAGCGCATGGCACACCCAGCTCTGTCCTCTAACTCCTCACTGCTGCCCCTCAGCAGCTGCCACCTGAGGCAGATGCCTCATGTTGTCTAATGGCAGTGTTCCCCAATAATCGCATACCCCTTTTGAGAATTTAGTCTTACAGGCGCAGTTTTAATAATGCTATTTTATCTCTGGATTGTTTTCTGCAGCTAGAAAGACTATGATAAAGTAAAATAAAGAGTTCTGCCATCTACCTATGGAACCCTCAAGGGTACATATACCACGCTTTGGGAAACGCTGCTATACAGCGTTCAAAATGGCAACACCAGCGCTATGATTTGGAGGACAGGAACTGATACTAGCACACATAGGCATACTTTGCCTGCTGCTCACCCACATAAAGCCAGGCAGCGGCCACAAAAACGATGCATTTTTCCCCCTTCTGTGCAGCAGGACCCAAGAAAACAGAACCTTGCCATTGGCTATGGGAAAGAATTTCAGCCCAAAAAGATCTGTGGACCTTGTGGGAAAGGTTGATAAATATTAATGTTAGTTTGGGGTGGCTGGTGTCTCTTACCTCCTTCGAGAACCCACTCCACAGAATCTTGTTCTCATTGATAAACAGCCTCTCTCCTTTCTTGGCATAAACATTATAGTGTCCAACTTCCTCAAAGACAATGGAGCCGTCCTCTGGTGACAGGTGCCAATTGATGATGGAGTAATTCCCTATCAGGCCCCCAGATTCGTCAAAATCCACTTGCTCTCCCATGTTGTTTGTGAAGTTCAAGTGCCGCAGGTGCTTCAGGACCTACGGAGAAGGATACAGATATAGGCTGAATCAGACCATCGCTGATACTGGCATCTTTTGACGGACCAACCCTGCTGTGCCAAAATCAAAAGCCATTAAAATGCCTGAAGTTAGGTAGAAACAGAAATGGCAGCTCATGCCGCTGAAACGTTGTCAAATGCTTGTGTTGTTTTATACATCCTTTTGCAAATGGGTGTGAGATGACATTCCTGCATTGCAAAGGGGTTGGACTAGACTGGGGTTTCCCAAACTTGGGTCTCCAGCTGTTTTGGACCACACCTCCCATCATCCCTAGCTAGCAGAAACAGTGGTCATGGATGATGGGAACTGTAGTCAAAAACAGCTGGAGACTCATGTTTTAGAAACCCTGGAGTAGATGACCCTTGTGACCCCCTTCCAATTCTATGACCCCCCCCAAAAAATAAACCTCTTATTTTTGAGAAGGGAGAGGAGGCTATTGATGCTGGAGAAAGACTTATTAGAGACACTTGACTAGCCTCTCTTGAACTGGAAATGACACCATTGTCAGGGAGTTTTCAGGGACCAGGGATATTCAGTTCTGCCAGGAAGCATAGGATTTGTAGTTTTCTCTGCCTCCCAATTTTTTTCTTTTCACTTTAATCTTCTCAGAGGTATTTGGGGTGGGGAAAGGGCTGGTAGTGGAAGGGTGCAAGATAAAACAATGTGTTTGGTTGAGAGAGTTCAGTTGGTAGCACATGAGACTCTTAATCCCAGAGTTGTGAGTTTGAGTCTCACGTTGGGCAAATGATTCCTGCATTGCAGGGGGCTGGACTAGATGCCTCTTGTGGTCCCTTCCCTTCCAACTCTATGATTCTAAATGCCTTAAAGTCTTTTCAAGTATTTCCACAGAATGCTTGAAAATGAACACAAACACATACTTTTTTAAAAAGTGAGCTAAGTTGTGTGCTGGTTTTTTTAATTAAAAAAACCCAAAATGTGTTTATGCCAGCTTTCAGTTTTAAGAACTTCCAGGATGTCTCACACCATTAAAATACAGTATCAAGATAAAAACAGTAGCAGAACAGTAAAACCTGAGCAGAACAAAACAAAACAACAGTATTTCTCAAAAACTAGTAGATTAAAACCAGCTTAAAATGGCAAACTGGTGAGCCTAGTTAAATGAAAAAGTATTTGTCTGGTGTTAAAAGAACGTTGAGAAGAAAAATAGTACACACAGGGTACCACAGTTAAAAAGTACCACAACAAATTTGTTTCATGTGGTCTGAGGGCTGACTTCACACACACACACACACACTTTTAAAAACAAGTACCAGCTGCTCAAAGTGGCTTAAAATGCTACTCCTATCATTCACATTGAAAATTTAGTTGCAAAAGAGTTCTATGGTGTGTTGATGTGCTGTCCCAACTAGAAATATTGTAGTGGCTATTGACATGGGCGAAAAGGGACGACTATCTGTTCCTGCAAGAAATGTCCCTGAGAGCCTTCTAGAAACATGGCAGGTGTGGGATGGGGGCAGCCATGATTTTTCCAGTACAATGTTCCTGGTTGGGACAGCGCACCTTCATGTGCCATTATTCTCCAGCCATATTTTCAACACACATGTGACATGACAGGAGTTGCACTTTTTAGCTGCTCCATGTGGTAAAGTTAGTGCCTGTGGTTTTTGTTTTGTTTTAAGTGCAAATCAGATCTCAGACCAGCTTGTATTCTTAGTAGTTAAAAATAAACACGACATATGTGTGTGCAGGTTTTTTTGGGGGGTGTTATGTACTGAAGTTCTCACCCTGGGCTAGCATGGGGATACTGTAGATAGTTATGCAAATGAAGGATCGAAAGTGACGTTCAGTGATTGGATAGTTTTAGAAAGTTGCTACAGTTACGTGGTTCTGGAGCTCTATATAAGCAGGCTGACTGAGCTCTTCAGTTCAGTTCTGTTCTGGCCTCTGAATAAACAAGAGCTGTTTGAAGAATCGCTGTGTCGTCTGATATGCTCGCCCACAACAGAGGGTGTGGGTAAATCCGCATGGAAATTGAACAGGACATATGAACACACGTAAAAGGGACACGGTCTGCCTCAGGACTGACCCATCTAACCTTAATGATTACTTTAGTATCCAGACAGACTTGTGCGAAAAGGCAGTCCTTTAGATAGGTTGCTTAATTTTTGTGAAACAGGGTAATATTAGATACAAGGCCTGTAATAACTTAGTCCAAAAAAAGTTAAGAATTTAACTAACAAAAATACCATTTTCTTAAACGTCATGGTAGCTATTCAGAGAACAGTTTTCAAAGAGAAAGGTGAAAAACTAACTATACTATAGTGACTTGAAACACAGTGATGCTGGTTTTCCCTGATGTATTCCAAGCCACAGAGGGGACACGGAAGTCTTCACCCAATGTGTTTTACCTGACTTGCTTCTCTGAACTTGCAACCCTCCACCCCCAAATCGTATTCAGTGATGCTGCCATCCACACATGCGCAGGGGATGCCTCAAATGTCCACCCACTCAGCTTAATTGCGGCTTAAAGGTAAAGGAAAAGCGACCCCTGACCATTAGGTCCAGTCGTGACCGACTCTGGGGTTGCAGCGCTCATCTCGCTTTATTGGCCGAGGGAGCCGGCGTACAGCTTCCGGGTCATGTGGCCAGCATGACTAAGCCGCTTCTGGCGAAACAGAGCAGCGCACGGAAACGCCGTTTACCTTCCCACTGGAGCGGTACCTATTTATCTACTTGCACTTTGACATGCTTTCGAACAGCTAGGTTGGCAGGAGCAGGGACTGAGCAACGGGAGCTCACCCCGTCGCGGGGATTCGAACCACCGACCTTCTGATCAGCAAGTCCTAGGCTCTGTGGTTTAACCCACAGCGCCACCCGCGTCCCTAATTGCGGCTTACATTTTTCAAATTGGATGGAAGCTGGTTTGAGAGAAAAGGCGTCAAACAACAGTATTCTTCAAGAAACTATAGGATATAGATGGATTGTGGCTGACGTTCATGTGCACTTGAGATCTAAATTGCCCTGCTTCTTAGACTGTCATCCAAAAGCTTTACTTTTCTGGTTTATCACCACAACGGTTATTAACGCTGGGTTCAGCAAATGATTTAATTAGACAGCGCCTATATGATATTGAGCGTCAGAATAATTTGGCCACAATAAGGAAATTTTGTCCATGGTATGATTATTTTCCACCTAGTCATTTTGATACATTGGCACCCTATTTGCAAAATTTAACAATTCCAGTATACAGATGTGCTTTCACTTTTGCAAGATTACATATACTGCCTTCAGCTGTACTTGAGGGTCGATTTCAAAAAAATCCACTTATGTCCACGTGGAGAAGGCAGTATTGAATCAACAGCTCATGTGCTTCTAGCTTGGACTCTTTATAAAAAATTTGAGGAGTGAGGTTATTACCCCTCTATTATTGTCCATTCCGGGTCGCTCAACCATTGCTACTGTGTTCTTTTCTCTAGCAGATCAAGATAACCAGGTGACCGCAAAAACTGCAAAAAATTTAGCAGGGGCAATTAGAGTAAGATCTATTCTTTGATTATTGATGTAAACCTCCAGTTTTTACCTCTATCTTCAGTACATTGTGTTTTGTTTTATTGCTATGGCTAGTGGCTGATGCAAATAAAGATTCTTCTTCTTTTTCTTCATGTGCACTTGGCTTCAAATTAGCAAAGGCTAATGTGTGCACGCAATGACAAACCTAGACAGCATCTTAAAAGTAGAGACATCACCTTGCCAACAAAGGTCCGTATAGTTAAAGCCATGGTTTTCCCAGTAGTGATGTATGGAAGTGAGAGCTGGACCATAAAGAAGGCTGATCGACGAAGAATGGATGCTTTTGAATTATGGTGCTGGAGGAGACTCTTGAGAGTCCCATGGACTGCAAGAAGATCAAACCTCTCCATTCTGAAGGAAATCAGCCCTGAGTGCTCACTGGAAGGACAGATCCTAAAGCTGAGACTCCAAGACTTTGGCCACCTCCTGAGAAGAGAAGACTCCCTGGAAAAGACCCTGATGCTGGGAAAGATGGAGGGCACAAGGAGAAGGGGACGACAAGGGACGAGATGGTTGGACAGTGTTCTCGAAGCTACCAGCATGAGTTTGACCAAACTGCGGGAGGCAGTGGAAGACAGGAGTGCCTGGCGTGCTCTGGTCCAGGGGGTCACGAAGAGTCGGACACGACTAAACGACTAAACAACAACAATGTGTGTACAGCCTGAAACTATAACTAGCAAGATGAGTGTTCTAGAAATTGCTGTGGTTTACTGATGAGATTACCATGAAAGTTAATGTTTTTAAAAAGTGTTTTGTGGAACTGGTCTCTTATGTCGCATATTGGGTATGTTCATGTAGGCAAGCACAGGTAATTTTTATCCATAAGCCACCTTGAATCCTTGTCAGCGAAAAAGGCAGGGTATAAATAAATATATAATAATAATAGGTGCACACCTTTGACTCTCAAAGCAGACGGGTGCCAACAAATGTGATGGGACAAGATGACAAGACATTTGCTCGGCCTTTTGGGTATAGCAAACCTACCTATTATCGGCTGTTACAGTTCTAATTCAACTTCTACTTGCACACAAAGCAAAGAAACTGAAAAAGCAACAGAGATATGGCTCTGAACCCCAATACCTGATGAAGAGTTGCATGAGAGCCAAAAACCTTGTGACTTTTTTAAAAAAGGATTTTCTTATTAAAGATACTAGTTTCTACTACAGTGGTACCTCGAGTTACATACGCTTCAGGTTACAGACTCCGCAAACCCAGAAATATTACTTTGCGTTAAGAACTTTGCTTCAGGATGAGAACAGAAATTGCGCAGCGGCAGCAGGAGGCCCCATTAGCTAAAGCGGTGCTTCAGGTTAAGAACAGTTTCAGGTTAAGAACGGACCTCTGGAACAAATTAAGTACTTAACCCGAGGTACCACTGTATTCTATTACCCTCATTCTTGTTTCGCTAGTGCTGCAATGGCATTTGTCTAATATTAGCTTGTCATGAAAATGGAAGTGTGGCAGGAGCAAGATGGGGAAGGGGGAGATGGCAAATGTTATCAAAATCAGGAGAAGCAGCAACACCTGGACCATCTGCTCAGTCCATCAGCTCACGCTCAGCTAATGACCAACCTGAAACACACCTGATGCATTTGTTTCCAAACAAATATTCTCACGTTAGTTAAGCTGGAGACAGCTTGACTCGTCCTCTTCTCTGAAAGGCTTCTGGGCATCCTTTGAACTGGGGATGCCAGTGATTGAACCAGGATATACCATGTGCAAAAATATGTTGCCTCCCACTGAATAGAGCCCTGCTTTGTCTTCCATGTGCAAAACTGTCAGACTGGTTTATGTATTTGAGTGGTTTGAGTATTATAATTTGAGTAATGCTGTACCAGTGTGGCATAGTGGTTAGAGTGTCAGGCCTGGGAGACCAGGGTTCAAATCCCCACTCAACTGCCTCTCAGCCTAACCTACCTCACGGGGTTGCTGTGAGGATGAGAGGAATAGGAGGACCATGTGCACTGCTTTGAGCTCCTTAAGAGGAAAAGGTATGATATAAATGCAACATATACATATGTATGTATCAAAGAGTGGTATTCAGCACTAGTCCTACTCAGAGGAGACCTCTGACTAAGACCTATACATGACTAAGATTCATTAGTTTCTATGGGTCTATGCTGAGTAGGGCTTAGCTGAATAAATGTGTACCTAATGCAAATAACGAAACTGACATTAGCGTCTGTAATGAAGATTACACTTTTCCTCAATGTGAAGTGGCGATAAGCCAAAACTAATTTTCCAGTTTACTATTTCTGCATATTTGTCTGCCTTAATGATCTCTGTGAGAGGCCAGTGAATTACCAAACTAATGCCGTTGATCTCCTGAAAGGTGGCACCCTCTCTTCTGCTTTAGGAATATAAAATCATCAAGAGTTTGAGAAGTTTACACCCCACAAAACTAGACCGGACGGGATAGAGAAACCATCTGAAGCCAAATCTGACATTTTGAATTTAGGGTGAAAATTTGTAGCTGTGAGGTGACAGATGATGCACCTTGAGACATAAAGTCTCTCTCTGTAAATTTGCTACAGGGTTAGGTGATCTACTGCCAACTCTAGTAAGAGTTATGGTTTGCTTCCTATAGCCGCTGCTTATATATCTGTAAGCAAACTATTACTAAGACAACATAATTCTCTTGTGCTTTCCCAACCAAATGAATCTCCAAGAGCAGTTCTATTTTTCTAGAAAAAGAGGTGCCAGAACTCACCATGAACACCTCCCTTGTTCTCTTATAATGGCAATGGTGCCCACCTGAGAGGTGCCGGAACTGAGTTCAACCTGGAAAAAAGCCCTGTCCAAGTGTTACCTGGGTGCATCTCACCCCGGGAGCGGGGCGGAGTGGGAACTGTGTAACACAACAAAATATTTGGATGAGAGTCCAATTTATCAAAGGAAAAGCGTGTCCTGTCTCAAAGAGGGCATGTGTTGCGGTGAGACCTGGAGATGGACCTCCTGTGTTGTGGGTGTGAATATTGGGCAAGCCACAACACCCGATTGGTAGGTCCCTCGTTGCTGGGTTTAATCTGGCCAATGGGGTGCAGTCTAGATGGATCGAGGGACCTATATATGCCTATGCATGTGACCCAGAGCTTCCTCTTTTGGCTCGTGCATCGGAACACCCGCCCACCTCTCCCTATATTTAGGGTATTTTGTGATTGACCTTGCTATGCCGTAGTGTCATCTGTCATTGGGACAGGGGCACGGCAGGAATTTTTCCCACTTGGCTGATTGGCTGTTGCCATTTGGGTTTCGCCTGCTGCCTAGCAAATCATCACAACATGTAAGATAGGCAGATAGGCACTGGTTCAGGTGATAGGGATGTGGGAACGGTCTTGCCATCCCTACGTGAAGGGTATTCCGTTAAAGGAATCCAGGGACTCAACTTGGTTTGGTCAACCCCCGAGAGGGGGTTGTTCCCGTGCCTGAGTCCAGGGGAGCATCTGGGGAGTGGACATAGTCCGTTCCCGGGCTTTCCGCCTACCTCAGGTGTTCACCCTTGGCTGACCTATGATAGAGCTCTGGGTCAGCGCTACCCGCAAGGGTGCAGGGAGCTAGTCGAACCAGAGCCTATGCAACCACTCACTTTCTGTAATCAACAAAGTTGTGGCCTAAATTCTGCCAAAATCCAAAACTAAAATTTGAGTCAAATGTGTCTTTATTTAGGGGGGAGGTCTCTGGGTCTGAACACGCAAAAGGAAATGTAAGGAATTGCTCCCTCGCACCAGGGATGCTACTAGACATAGGTGGTCTTAGTGCACCTATTCATTGCTGTTTTGCTTCAAACAAGAAGTGGTATAGGAGGATTGCTTCCAGATGACTGGAAGTCAAATGATATTCGGCAGCTAAGAAAGCAGTCCCTAGCCCAAATATTGGGCAGGGTGATTTGCATCTGAAGCATGGTATGGGGGAAAGGGTTAAATGCACACACACACCAGCTTCAATCCTCCAGTGATCAGCCGCTGGCTGCAACTGGGGTGACACTGTTGTAAAGAGACAGTGCTATTTGGAAAGGTTAAAGTGACAGAGTTGACTCCAAGAGAGGAGAGACAAACCACAGAGAACAAAATGGTAAGAGGGATCCATACAGACCATAACCAGCAACATCCCTGCCCTCCGCAAAGTACTGGAACAGCTGCACAATGGGTCATCTTTACCTATGGAGGCTGTGCACTTGTTCCTTTCTGCTTTGCATCAGAAGATTGAGGGGGAAAGCTCAAGAGCAGGACGTTTTACTCACAATATCATGCAGATGCCTCAAAAACAGTGAGTGAATGAAGTGTGGCTATTCCATAATACATGACCATTGTGGAAGCAGCTCAGGAATGATGTGCTGCGGGAGAGCGCACTGATAGCACCACTGCTGCAAACAGCACGTGGGAAGTTACAGACTTCGACTCATTGTACAGAGGGTGTGGCATGGCTGTGCAAAAAGAGCATGAACAGCGCACCTTAGCTGTGCACTGAGTGCATCCGCCACTGCTATATTCTTTGCAAAATAACTTTCCATCTTTACTTCTTAAAATGCTGTCCTTTATGAACCCAATCACAGTCCTCTAATCCAAGCCCATGCCTGCAATCACTTACAATTCTACGCATGTCTATGCAGATGTAAGTCCCACTGTGTTCACTTAAAAAGGCAAAGGACCCCTGGCAGTTAAGTCCAGTTACAAACGACTCTGGGGTTGTGGCGCTCATCTCGCTTTACTGGCCGAGGGAGCCGGTGTTTGTCCGCAGACAGTTTTTCTGGGTCATGTTGCCAGCATGACTAAGCTGCTTCTGGTGAAACCAGAGCAGTGCACGGAAACGCTGTTTACCTTCCCGCCGGAGTGGTACCTATTGATCTACTTGCAACTTTTGGCGTGCTTTTGAACTGCTAGGTTGGCAGGAGCTGGGACAGAGCAACAAGAGCTCACCCCGGCACGGGGATTTGAACCGCTGACCTTCTGATCGGCAAGCCCAAGAGGCTCAGTGGTTTAAACCACAGCGCCACTTGTTCACTTCCAAGTTAAGAGTGCTTATTTCAAAATAAATCCCATTGAAATGGATGGGACTTTTTTCTGAGGAAAGAGGGATTGTACCTCTATCTCTGTCCTTAGCTGAACCCACCCACTGAGGGCTACTGAAAATACCAACCCCTCCCCTCTCTTCCTTTTTCATTGAAGAGAGGAAAACCAATGGGGGGGGGGAGCAATGAAGTAGAATGTCCTTCATTATTTAATGTAATAGTAAACAGCACCCTCTTTCCTTTGCATTAACACCCTCATAAATCCTTTCCTCTGTGTGTGATAAATGATAATGACCCTTCACGCTATCATGGTTTTAAAAGCAGGTGCTCAACAGACGAAAGGCAAAGAAGAGTTTCTGTTCTTGTCAGTCGGGAGCAGATGCATCAACTGGAAACGATGCCTTATGAGGAACGGCTAAGGGAGCTGGGCATGTTTAGCCTGGAGAAGAGGAGGTTAAGGGATGATATGATAGCCATGTTCAAATATACAAAAGGATGTCACATAGAGGAGGGAGAAAGGTTGTTTACTGCTGCTCCAGAGAAGCGGACACGGAGCAATGGATCCAAACTGCAGGAAAGAAGATTCCACCTAAACATTAGGAAGAACTTCCTGACAGTAAGAGCTGTTCGACAGTGGAATTTGCTGCCAAGGAGTGTGGTGGAGTCTCCTTCTTTGGAGGTCTTTAAGCAGAGGCTTGACAACCATATGTCAGGAGTGCTCTGGTGGTGTTTCCTGCTTGGCAGGGGGTTGGACTCGATGGCCCTTGTGGTCTATTCCAACTCTATGATTCTATTCTATGATTCTATGAGAGCTGGAAGATTAGGTGTCCTTCTCCGTGAGCATCATTTCAAGCCAGCAGCCCCCAGTCATTTGCCCCATGGTCTTCTTAAAACAAGACCTTTTGTTTCATATTAATAGCCTAATATACTAATTTTACCCCTTTAGCCCTTGCACAGAGTTGCCCTGAATGAACTGGGCTTCTTTTTAAACGCCGCTGAATTGATTCTTTGGCATTTATGTTTCTATCTTTAGTTACAAAACATACATGACAAGTCCTTAACAGTGAATTGTTTTGGCTAATCATTGACAGTCTGTAACCTATAAAAAGCTGCAAAAGTCACACAGTGATGAGGGCAGAGGATGTGGATTTTTCAAAAATGCTTTGGGGGGAAATACAGTAAAGCATTCGTTCAAGAGGAAGCCAGTGATGATATATTATTATGAAAAATGCCGCATCCGTTGGGAAATGCAGAGCGTGCAGGAAGGAGAATCTATACATTCCACTGGTTGAGACCTAGAGTACACCTTGGTGCAAAGATTGCATTTTATTTTTCCTCATAAAAATGAATAATGGGGGGAGAGGGGAATAAAGAGATGTAAATGGGGTACCACTAGAGTGGGGGTACCACTGACTCTCTTGTGGAGGAGGCATGTATGTATGCTACGGTTGCCATATTTCAGAAAATGTAAATCCAGACAAAAACATTGTTGCCTTTTTTGGGTGGGGTGTCAAAGTTGTTGAGCTTTTTTTCCCAGCTAGTTTTAATAAAATCGGCAAAAAAAACAACACCCCACTTACAACATGGGATGCCATACATTTAAATTTTCGCCCAGACACTATTTTCAGAATCAAAATCCCCGCAATATCCAGGATTTTCCGGATGTACGGCAGCCTTTTGTAGCCTGCAGAATGTTTGAAGATGACTTTGCAGGAGGAATGACAATGACTAGGGCAGGGGCTGGAACAGGAGGGCAGGGGCACAATGGGTGCTTCTTCGTGGCAGTTCATTGAGGACTCACAAGCTGCTCATGCAAGTTTTCTGTTTTTGTTTTTGCAGCATCCACACAACGTAGGTCTAATCAAATTGCCTTTCTCTCCCCCCCCCCACATTAATCCAGATTTACCGTTTCTGCAGAAAACTAAAAAGGCCCTGCAGAAACAGTAAATCTGGATTAAATGGGAAAATCTGAGGATGGCAGCATGTAGATGCTACACAAAACTAGCATGCACGAGCAGCACAAGTCCATAATAAACTGTTTTGCAGAAGCACCAATACGTCTGGGTATGTGTGGGTTTCCTAGAGAGCATCGTCTCAGTCCTTCTGTTCCAGCCATCCATACGGCACAGTTGTCATTCCCCACTGCAAAACCAACTTCAAACATTCTGTAGGCTGCATACATACATGCTATACAGTGGTACCTCGGGTTAAGTGCTTAATTTGTTCTGGAGGTCCGTTCTTAACCTGAAACTGTTCTTAACCTGAAGCACCACTTTAGCTAATGGGGCCTCCTGCTGCTGCCGCCGCATGATTTCTGTTCTCATCCTGAAGCAAAGTTCTTAACCCGAGGTACTATTTCTGGGCTAGCGGAGTCTGTAACCTGAAGCATATGTAACCTGAAGCGTATGTAACCTGAAGCGTATGTAACCCGAGATACCACTGTACCATTAAAGCACACTGATGCAGGGTCCCACTTGGATATAATTCTACGACAATATATGCAATATTAATCCTATTCAGAGTAGACCTGCTCTGTTAAAATTAGTAGACATGACTAACTTGGGTACTTAAACTGTACTGGGTCTACTGTGGGGAGGACTAATTGTTGGATACAACCCATAGCATTTAAAAAACACATTTATATATAATCTTCCACACCAATCTTAAGATGGTTTACAGCCTTAGAAGACTGTCTAGTAAGCTTGATTTTATTTTTTTTAATGTACTGTTGTTCATAAGGTGCTAAGAAGGCAAGTCTATGCACATTTATTTGGGAGTACACTCCATTTAGCTCAGTGAGACTTACTGCTGGGCAAACATGTGTGAAGGACATTACTAAGCTATCAGTCATGATAATGGACAAACTGCAGTCCAGCATGCCACCCAAAAACAACCGTCAAATAGGCGAAGAGACTGAATGATGAATGGCAGCTTCTTTTGTGAATGAATGCTCACTGTGGCTAAAGGCAAGCTGCTATTCTCTCAACCTAAGTCTCCCATCTGTGGCACTGTCATTGTCTGGGTCCTGTCCTGACTCAGACACAACAGAGAAACAGGGCTGTGTTTCATCAAGACGCCAGTGAAGCCTCTCTCCAAATTTTCCAGTGACCATTCCCCACAACTTCATGTAGATGTTAAAATTGGGGACCAAATAATACCCTTTGGGACCCCACAGCAAAAATGTCACAGGGCTGATGCTACTCTCTGAAACTATAGTCATTTATGGATTAACCCATATCTTAAGATCCATATCCTGTTCTGTTATTTCCAGTCAATACATCACCTTAAATTGTGAACTCCTAACTCCCTTTCCATTTCTGTTATAGCGGTTCCTGTCACGGCATTCATGGTGTGGTTTTCCCCAAATCACCTCCTATATTAACAGAATTTCCTATCTTGCTGTCAACCATAATTTCAACCATACACTCCTACTTCCCTCCTTCAAGTACAAAATAGTATATACAGTGGTACCTCGGGTTACATACGCTTCAGGTTACATACGCTTCAGGTTACATACGCTTCAGGTTACAGACTCCGCTAACCCAGAAATAGTGCTTCAGGTTAAGAACTTTGCTTCAGGATAAGAACAGAAATCGGGCTCCGGCAGCGCGGCAGCAGCAGGAGGCCCCATTAGCTAAAGTGGTGCTTCAGGTTAAGAACAGTTTCAGGTTAAGAACGGACCTCCAGAATGAATTAAGTACTTAACCCGAGGTACCACTGTATTATGGGACGCGAGTGGCGCTGTGGGTTAAACCACAGAGCCTAGGACTTGCCGATCAGAAGGTCGGCGGTTCGAATCCCCGCAACGGGGTGAGCTCCCGTTGCTCAGTCCCTGCTCCTGCCAACCTAGCAGTTCGAAAGCACGTCAAGTGCAAGTAGATAAATAGGTACCGCTCCGGCGGGAAGGCAAACGGCGTTTCTGTTCGCTGCTCTGGTTTGCTGTCAGAAGTGACTTAGCCATGCTGGCCACATGACCCAGAAGCTGTACGCCAGCTCCCTCGGCCAGTAAAGCGAGATGAGTGCCGCAACCTCAGAGTCGGCCACGACTGGACCTAATGGTCAGGGGCCCCTTTACCTTTACCTTACCACTGTATTGTGCTAGTGACAATAAAACCATGACACACCATGATGTTCAGTGGTGCCACCTTTATCCAATTTTAAGCATCAGGCAAAAGCTTTCCCTTTTCTTCAGCTTTCAGCTCTTGATTTGAAGTGAGGCAGCAACTGTAAGACATGCCTTTTAATTGTACGGGGTGTGTGTGTGTGTGTTAGGTTTTTAATTAGTCGCATTTTTTTGTAATTGGTTTTACTGTTTGTAAAGTCGCTTTGAGTTGCTTTTTTGAGGAAAGCAACTGATAAATAATAATAATAATAATACTGATCGCACATGCAAACCACGCACTCTACAACTAATCTATCAGATCCACCTACTCTTTTCCTAAGACTGAAAACAATATGGACTTTGAATTATTTTACACATATATAAAAAAATCCCTGGTAAAGTCCATCTATTGATTAATGGAAAGGCAAATGTCACTACGTGAAGCGCGCCAGTGTTTTACAGAGATTAATCTGTTGAAATAAGTGTTTCGTTGACGCTCAGGAGTTTCCCATTAGATGAACCCAGTGACACAGAGTCAAACTACCAGCCTCCCTCTGCGAATATTTTATGGATGACTTGCTAAGTCATCTGCTACAACTCCTCATAATTTAAACAACACCAGAACAAAACAGCCAGTTCCCACCAACAAGAGTGCCACTTGCTTTCTGCACACGGCCGTCTACTCTGGTACAAGCGCAGGTGGAGAACTTCAGGGTGAACTTTAGATGGGGATAGCTACAAACACTGGACTTGCTGCACACATCTTGCTACCTGATGTGGAAAAAATTCCTCTCCTTTATAGTACAATGTACTCTGGAGGTTACCAACCCAGTCCTCATGAATGCCCTCATTAGCAACCCCAGGATGGAGAGACCCAGACCCTAAGCTTTCATCACCAATCCCACAGCAGTGAGAGACTTCAGGGATTCCGTTTCCTTTGAATGAAAGTCTCTGGAGACTGTGGTGTCTGTTATGTACTGAAGTTCTCACCCTGGACCAGCAGGGGGATACTGTAGATAGTTATGCAAATAAGGGATCGAAAGTGACGTTCAGTGATTGGATAGTTTTAGAAAATTGTTACAGTTACGTTGTACTGGAGCTCTATATAAGCAGGCTGACTGAACCCTTCAGTTCAGTTCTGTTCTGGCCTGTGAATAAACAAGAGCTGTTTGAAGAATCGCTGTGTCGTCTGATACGTTACCCACAACTTAACAGTGTCTTTGTGACATATGGTTTTATTGACACATCTATACAAGCTGAGCATAAAATGGGGTGTTAATGCCGTTGGCCCCTCCAACAGATCTTGTTCCACCAGTGAGTTTCAGAACAGGGAGCAAGTCAAGCCTCTGTGTCTTCCCAGCTTTAGACAAGACTAGCCAAAAACTGGGCTCTGGTCTGTTATTATCCAACACCTTGTATGACATGGCCTTAAGCCAGGGGAGGCCTGCACTCTACTTCTGAAAGCATTCACTGCTCAGGACCTCAATATATTAAGGACCCCCTCTCCCCATAGGAACCGACCCAAAGCCAGCGCTTGTCATCTATGGCCTTTCTCTGTGTCCCTGGTCCCTGAGAGGTTGAGAGGTTGACAACATGAGAACGGGGCCTTTTGGTGGTGGCTCCCTGGTTGTAGAATGCTCTCCCCAGAGAGGCTTGCCTGGTGCCATCCTTAGGTGCCAGGTGAAAATATTCCTCTTTATCCAGACCTTTGGCCATTAAACAATGTATGGCTTTTTAAAAGCAGGGCGGGGGACTGTTATTATTATTTCTTTTTCTGGATTGTTTTATTTATTATTATTATGGTGCTAAGTAAATTATGCTTTTAATGTTGTACTGTGCCCTGGAATCTTCAGATAAAAGGCGGTATAAAATTTGAATATGAGTAAGAAAGAAATCAGAGGGACGCGGGTGGTGCTGTGGGTTAAACCACAGAGCCTAGGGCTTGCCGATCAGAAGGTCGGTGGTTCGAATCCCCGTGACGGGGTGAGCTCCCGTTGCTCGGTCCCAGCTCCTGCCAACCTAGTAGTTCGAAAGCACATCAAAAGTGCAAGTAGATAAATAGGTACTGCTCCAGCGGGAAGGTAAACGGCGTTTCCGTGCGCTGCTCTGGTTCACCAGAAGCGGCTTAGTCATGCTGGCCACATGACCCAGAAGCTGTACACTGGCTTCCTCGGCCAATAAAGCGAGATGAGCGCCGCAACCCCAGAGTCGGTCACAACTGGACCTAATGGTCAGGAGTCCCTTTACCTTTACTGAGAAAGAAATCACAAGCTAGTTGCTTAGTAGCCAACAGGCCAACTCTTTAGTCATGTAAATAAGATGCTTAACAGCCTTGAAAACAGCCATTAACTTAACTAAGAGACTGGTGTGACCACTTCAGCGGTTCCTTCTACTACAGAATCCCATCCTACAGATATAATACCACAGGCCTGGAGGGGACCAAACTGGCGTCCAAACCAACCCCCTCAATCCTATAACAATACCATGCCTCTAAAATTCAGGTGCAGCTCACCATATCAAGGGGGGGGTGGGATGCAGTACTCATTATGATGCACAGACATAAAAACCTACCCTTAGAGATAGCAGAGAGGAAGAACAAAAATGAAAGAGGCATATTATTGAATGAAAGTGTATGTGTCCCACACACATGGGGAATTTTTAAAGAAATATACAGTGGTACCTTGGTTTACAACCATAATCCGTTCTGGAGGTCCGTTTGTAAACCAAAACAGATTGTAACCCAAGGCACGCTTTCGCCAATGGGGCCTCCAAAAAAAAAAATGTTCGTAATCCAAAAAAAGGTTGCAAACTGGGACACGCACTTCCGGGTTTGATGTGTTTGTAATTCAAAACGTATGCAAACCAAGACGTATGCAAACCAAGGTACCACTGTATATGATTCTTGAGCTCATCTGATATCTACAGGCCCTAGAGGACCCCCACATTCAACTTGCTGAGCTACCACCCCACCTCCTTTTTCAGTGGGTGGGAGAGAGCAGAAGAGATGGAGGCATGGCAGACCCACATGGGAACGCAGGAGAGGCAGCGCTCATCTGCCACACCATACCAGATCTTCTCCTTGGGTGAATCCTTCCAGCGAAGGTTTAGCCCTAATGTGCTGAACCAGAGATTTAGGGAGCTTCTGAGACGCTGAAGAAACAGAGAGAAGAGAAGAGAAGGAACAGGAAAGCTTTTTGAAGGACATAAAAAGGAGGAGTGCATGAAACCTGAAAGAGTAAGTGGAGAGGAATAACAGAATGAAGAAGTGGTGTGGGTGAAAGTGGATGGATGGATGGATCACTAAACAAACCAATGTAGCAGAGAGGGAGAAAGATAGTAGAACTGACTCAAAATGTGAGCTAGAGCAAGTATCTTCAGCCTTTCCAGACCCACTTTTAACCCAAACATGCATTTTGGGACCCATTTCCTTATCTTTTACCATATATTTGCATGGTGGTGGTGCTGCTGTTGCAACCTACCTTGGTTCAAGCTGTGACTCAACAGCTGAAGACCAGTGAGCTAAACGATTTGGCTCCCTGCCATGCCCTCCTCTGCCCTAACCCCAGAAGAGAGTCTCCTCTTCCTGCATACCGATATATTCCATGATGGCTCCTACGCATCCTTTGACAACAAAACCAGGGGTGGGGTGTTGCCAAGCATAGCCTATTAGTGTTTCTCAAACTTGGGTGTCCAGCTGTTGTTCGACTACAACTCCAATCATCCCTAGCTAGCAGAACCAGTGTCACAGATGATGGGGGTTGTAGCCCAACAACCTGGAGACCCAGATTTGAGACCCACTGGCTTATTGGTAGGGTCTGTGAAACCAGAGGGGAATGTATCACCCAACACTCCACACCTCCCATGGTTAGGCTCTTGCTAAAAGCACCGAATAAGACCTTTAACAATGCATATATGGTGTTCAATTTGTGTCTTGTAAACACAGCGTACAGCAATTCTGTAACTGCGGCGGAAAAATTTACCTGCCATGCTTCCACTTTCTTGATGTCAGCACATGACCCATTGGTGAACAGTCCTTTCCCAGGGGTGCAAGTGTATATATCCTGCAAAGCATGGGCAATGGAGTATACGGCCAAGTATACATTGTAAGATATCCGCAGGTGAGTGTAATCCATGTAGGGAGTCTCCACACTGGTGATATTTTCGTGCCCAGTACAGGGGGCGCGGAAGGCACTTGTCCCATTTCCAGTTCCAGAGCCTTCTTCGCGGCTCTTCTGGAAAGAAGCAGAACCTGGATAATTTTTGTTGCTGTCTGCCAGGTAGCAGTTAAAAGTCTCCTCCCAAAACTCTTTGATAAATCCATTGTTAACAGATTTCCTCGGATTGACCTTCCGCAGAAAGTTGCGGAAGCCGGGGATCTGCCCTGCCTTCAGAGCAAATCCGATGGTGCCGCCCATGACATGGAAGAACTCTGGCATAGCTATCAGCGAAGAGCTGGCCCAGGCTTCACTGGCCAGCCAAATCCTGCCAGTGATGTTACGCGTGACAATCTCTTTGATCAGGGGTTCCAGATCCGGCCCACTTGAGAAAACGACTATCACCTTCGCTGTGGAATTCTCAATGACTTTCACCACCTGCTGGATCTGGTCCTCAGGCAAGTACTGTGCGATGAGCTCACTGAAGTCAATGCAGATGTTTCTCTCCTCGGTCTCCTCCCTGAACTTTTCGATTCCTGGCCGTCCGTAGTTGTCATCCGCCGCAATGGTGCCCACCCAGTTCCAGCGGAAGTACTCGACAATGTCTGCCATGGCGGTGGCCTGGTGTTCGTCGTTGGGTATGGTACGCAGGAAAGATTTGTACTCATTCCTGTTGCTCAGCAGGCGGCTGGATGAAGCATAGCTAACCTGCGAGAGGGGACAGCGAAAAAGCAGTTAAGCAAACCGAGTAAAAGCAGCAAGTCAGCAAAGGTTTCCTTTGCTCTTGTCATCTTGGAATTCTTATGGTGTATGAGGAAAGCGATGCCCCAAACACAAACATTTAAAACGTTCTGAAGGTGTTATAGTCTGTCTTTCCACCTGTTTACCTCATACTGTGTCTCATGCTCCATCTACTAAGGTGCAAAATACCCAGAATTACATAGACAAAAAGGTTGGGCGTAACTATTTATTCCCCCCAACGTATGCTTGAAATTGAATTCTCAGTGGGAAGCTGGAATTAGAGTTTATAGGCAACTGAGGCTGTATAATTAAGAAGTCTGACAATAAGATGGAAAAATGGACAGAAATGAATCACATAGAATCCTTCTCCTTTCCTCACGGGGGAAAAAGTTACACTTTGCCTCCTCTCCTCCTTTACTCTTGACAGAAACAAAAGGGAAGAAAGCAAGGACTGATCAGGATACCACCCTGAGATCTCCAGTTATAGGGCGGTCTATAAATTCAATAAATAAATAAAATAAAGAAATCTAGGCTACTAGGCAGGTCCACACCATATGTTTGAAGTGCATCCAACAGAAATTTAAAGCTCATGCTTTCCCCAGATAATCATGGGAACTGTAGTTTTTCCCCAGACTCACAACCCCCAATACCCTCAATAAACTACAGTTCCCAGGATTCTCTTGGGGGAAGTCATGTGCTGTAAATTGTGCATTGCATGGGCTTTAAATGTATTATCAACGTAGCTGCACATGCAGAGGTGCTGCAATGGACAGAAATGAATGTGGTCCCTGGGTATAGGTGGAAGAGAGCATAAAAATTGGGGTGCACAATGACTTTGAAGTGGAGCACATACAACCCTAGATGTAAAGTTGACAGGGGCAGGTTTTAATTAGGGTGCTAAACAAGATTGTGTAGCACACAGGGACCACAAATGGGTCAGTTCTGAGTGTAGTTTAATTTTTAATTCCTGTTTCCAGAGAACTTTGGGAATTGCAGCTCTGTGAGGGGAATAGGAGTCTCCTAGCAACTCTCAGCACCCTTAACAAACTGCATTTCCCAGAATTCTTTGAGGGAAGCCATTACTATTTAAAGTGGTATGATACTGCTTTAAATGAATGGTGCAGATGGGGCCTAGTTCTATACTCTCTCTTCCTACTCTGATTAACCCCTCTTCCCTCACTCAGTCTGGCTCCCCTCCCTTCATTAACCCTGTTCATATGTTAATTGTGTGAAAGTTGTCCTACATAATTACACCCAGGACTATAAAGGGAATTAAAGGTGCACAAAAGCAGGACAACAAAAGGGAAAGGGGGGAAAAACCTGAAGAAATTATTTGTGCATGTCTTCACTGTGAAAATGCAAAGCACACCATGCCTGAATTGACTTTTTGCATGGAGTCCAAAGACAAATAGTAATGACAGGAGACAACATTCTAGGGTGGCCTTACTGACAGTCAAATAGTAACAAATTACCATGTCCAGGTGGCATCTACCTGAGTTTTAAATAACACAGATATTAAACTGCTGATGTCTCATATCATTGACATTTATGTGTGAAACTGACACAGCTCCCTCAACACACACTTTAGAAATATGGCTATAGTTCTCAATAACCGCAACAACAATTAATCCACAAACAAAATGTAGTAATCTGACCATTCTGGGTTTGAATTTAGAGCATCCTATTATTATGGCTTGGAAGCAAGAATCCACCCTTGGATTTATTTATTTTTTTCTGATAGAATACACTGAGAAGAAGCTATCAGCAAACAGCAATTTTCTTTCTTTCAAAATATATACACTTACGTTAGAATTTTGGAAAAAGAATCTGAAAACTGGGAAATACAAGCTAGCTGTCCCTTAAAAGACAACTCCAGCCATGAGGTTCTAAAATGCAAGAGCGCACCTTGCTAATGCAGCTGGCCAGCTCATCAACTGGTTAATGTAGGATGCCTTACCATTTGATGCAGCTACCAGCCTTTAGCATGGGACGCAGATAGTGCTGTGGTCTAAACCACTGAGCCTTGCCGACCAGAAGGTTGGCGGTTCGAATCCCCGCAATGGGGTGAGCTCCCGTTGCTCGGTCCCTGCTCCTGCCAACCTAGCAGTTCGAAAGCACACCAGTGCAAACAGATAAATAGGTACCGCTCTGGTGGGAAGGTGAACGGCATTTCCGTGCGCTGCTCTGGTTTGCCAGAAGTGGCTCAGTCTTGCTGGCCACATGACCCGGAAGCTGTCTGCAGACAAATGCCGGCTCCCTCGGCCTATAGAGCGAGATGAGTGCGCAACCCCAGAGTCGTTCGCGACTGGACCTAACGGTCAGGGGTCTCTTTACCTTTACCAGCCTTTAGCACACATTAGAATTCACGGGGTGGGGGGGGCAACGACTCCCTCCCGCTTTTTAATCAATATTGAGAATCACTTATTGAGTCCACTGTCTGTACTGATCTGTTCATGAAACTTGCCTTCAACTTCTGGAACTGGGAACAAATGCTGCTGGTTCCCCTTTGGTGACTTAAAGTTTTTCCCAAGCTTGCCACTGGTCTTGCTAGTCAGGGATGATGGGAGTTGTAGTTCAAAAACAGCTGGAGGCCCAAGGTTGGGAAACACTGACTTAAACAATCTACTTGACCTAAAACCTGCTTGACACTGCCTCTCAAAGAACTAGGGATGCAAGGATTCCTAGCAATCTAGCGCTGAAAGTTTCCTTCAAGACTTTCTCCAAAGGGCTGACATTTGGAGTACTAAACAACTTGCAACCCTCAAAATGGGGGGGGGTCGTGAAGGGGAAGAGAAAGAGAGAGAATGACCTTCCACCCATGTCTTCTCTGTCTCATTTGGTAGAAGTCATGCATGCTTTCTCAGAAAGGCAAACGAAGCAATATTCCCTCCCTGTGCAATCTGCTGGATGGCAAGCGGTATCCATTTGCTGCTTGGTCAGTCTAAATGCTTCCGTCTGCAGAACCTTATCCAACTGCTTCTCATCTGGGAGTGACATACGCTTCCATGAAAAAAGATGAGATATGCTTCCATAAAAACAACTGGTATCTTCCCATAATGGCTTGATAATTGGCAATTTGGAAAGCCAAAGCTGATGGAGAATAAACTTTCCTCCTAATCATGTCCAGTTCTCTGCCCTCCTTATCTACGCGAGCCAAGTAAATTATATGCCCTTCATGGCCTCCACTGCTAATGAGTTAGCTGGGGGGATGAGTAAATAGAAAAGAACCCTATGCTGGGTCTTATACATATATTATTTTTAATCTTTCTCCTAGCAGCAGAAGCTGGCACTAGTATCTCCCACAGACAGGAAGCCACATCCAAGAGACCCAGCATTACAAACAAAGACAAAGCTAGAAGACCCATAAATTCCAAATTGAGATTCTAAATACGGATCAAATGCTTTCAGTAAATGGGGAGGCATTCCTGATTGCAGGGGTTTCCCATCACGTGGAAGCTCACACTTAGGTTTCCTTCTTGCATATATCCCTGCATATGCACACATATACCGGTGGGACAGGACCAGTGGGACAGAGTCCTTTTGTGAATGCACAAAAGAGGGCTTTGGGGGTGCTGGTGTTCAAAGCAACCCTCTGATTCCAAATGAGACGTAGTTTCCACTGCCAAAGCATGTTCTCCTTCATGGAGAGCACGTGTTGCGGTGGGGGCCGCCAGGACACTCCAAAGTTGGGGGCGGGCTAATTGACCGTTGGCCACTGATGCGATTGGGGCTTCCCTTGTTGTTGGGAAGAAGTTAATGTTGCCATTTGTTGACTGACAGGCAGAAACGCTAAAACTCCTTGCACGAGGCTAGGGCTTCCTCTTTTCGCCTGTGCTTCAGATTGCCCGCCCCCCCTTCCTAGAATTAGGGTTGTTCGCTTTGACCTTGCTATGCCTGTCATGGGGTCGTCTGCTCTTGAGGCAGGGGCCTGGTAGGAATTTTGTCCATCTGGCTGATTGGCTGGGGCCATTTGGTTTTTGCCTACTGCGTAGCAAATCGTCACAACTTGTAAGGTTGGCGGTTAGGCATTGGTTTATGGTTTGGTTGGTTGAGGGGCATGGATTGGCTGTGCCTGCCCCTCTAATGCTGCTGCTGCAAGGGATTCCGTTAAAGGAATTGGGGGCTAACTATTGCTTGTCCACTCTGTCAAGGGGGCTCGGCCCATAGCAATGAGCTCCTGGTTGCATTTGGGGTGAGGGCAGGTTCCCTGCTCCGCCGCTAGCCCCAAGTGTATTCCCCTTTTCTGACTTTCGCATCGTGCGGAATGTCAGTCTCTCCCCCATGGTGGGGGCAGATAGTCGCAACCAATGCCTAAGCAACCACTCACATGTTTGTATTTCAATAAAGTTGTGGCCAAAATTATGCCAAAACCTTAAACTAAAATGTTGGTGTGATGTGTGAGTTATTGGGGTGGCCCTGGGGACCTCGACACGCAACTTCAACATCACAGACTCTCTATACTTCTAAATTACTAAACATCTGAATGCTATGTCTGCTCTGAACGCTGTGTCTCGCCTCTGGAACAGAGAAACCTTGCAATGGTAATCCACACTCTCATAACCTTCAGGCTTGATTACTGCAACAGAGTCTATGCGGGGCTGTCCTTGAACCAACTGCGTTCATTTTATGCTCCAATAAATTATAGCATATGTGACACTAGTACTGTAAACATTTTATAAACAGACCAAAGCTTTATATTTTTCTATTCCCTCCCTCCCTCTCTTTCTTTTTTCTTTTCCTTTCTCCTCCTGCGATGAGGCTACATTTTAACATTTTAATGTTTCAATATTTTAATGTTGTATTTTAATTTTGTTTTTAAGTTGTATTCATTCAACTTGTTTTTATTATTGCTTGTTAGCCGCCCTGAGCCCGGTCTTGACTGGGGAGGGCGGGGTATAAATAAAATTTATTATTATTATTATTATTATTATTATTATTACTCCAGTGGAGCACCCAAGAGATTTGCAGAATACAGAAGAAAGCACACAGAAAAAATATCATAAACACGAATGAGACTGAAATGCAAGAGAGAGGTGAAGGCAGGGGATCAAGGAGAGTTCTTCAAACAGGCCGGGGGCGGAAGATAAAAACTGCACGGCATGGAATGCTACAGCTTATGAACAACAAGAGAGAAGACCTTGTTCCTTTTTACTACCAACTGTGCCCAGATGGTGGGAGGATATATACAGAAGATATTCCTGCTGATCACAGCGGATGGAGCAGAATACATGGTGGGAGATAATCCTCATATTTGTTGGTTGCCTCATATTGAAACTTCCAGGTGACATATAACGAAGCCGATTAAAACATGCAAATACAAGCTGTTAACAGATGCACCAGCCAGTCACAACACCCCAGCTGCAACCCCAGCACAATATATATCTATATATATGTATAAGCGTATGTGTGTTTATATATACAGTATATGTACGTGTATGTATAAGTGTGTGTGTGTGCGTGAATATGTATATATGTATATATGCTTTAAGTAAGGGATGCGGGTGGCGCTGTGGGTTAAACCACAGAGCCTAGGGCTTGCCAATCAGAAGGTCGGTGGTTCGAATCCCCGTGACGGGGTGAGCTCCCATTGCTCGGTCCCTGGTCCTGCCAACCTAGCAGTTAAAAAACATGTCAAAGTGCAAGTAGATAAATAGGTACCACTCCGGCGGGAAGGTAAACGGCGTTTCCGTGCGCTGCTCTGGTTCTCCAGAAGCGGCTTAGTCATGCTGGCCACATGACCCGGAAGCTGTACACTGGCTCCAATAAAGCGAGATGAGCGCCGCAACCCCAGAGTCAGCCACGACTGGACCTAATGGTCAGGGGTCCCTTTACCTTTATATATGCTTTAAAGCAGGTGACTCAGCACAGCCCTGCTTTGCTGCGGTGGGGGTGGGATTGCTCTGGCAGTGTCGGTGGCAAGGGCTGGGCTGGCGGTCCCCCGCACAGGGCATGCCTGCGCACCCCAAGCGCCGGCAATTGACGCTACGCCACTGCTTTAAAGATGACGACCAGCCTCTTGAATTAGGCCCGTAAATGAAACAAGCAGCCAGTGAAGTTGGTATAAGGAACAGGAAAGCTCGTTACAATTCTGATAGCTGCAGTTTGAACCAGATGGCCAAATACTCTTGAAAGGCAGCCCCCCTCAGAATGCATCACAGTAATCCAGTTTCTGAAGCCATGTGCAACCATGACTAGGAACAGACACTAGTTGGCACACCAGTTTAAGATACTTCTGGTCGCCACTACCATCTGAAAGCAAATCTATACCATAGATTTAAAGCACATGGCTTTGCACAAAGCTCACCCCTCAGAGCACTACAATTTCCAGCACCCTTAACAAACTACAGCTCCCAGAATTCTCTGGGGGAAAGCATGTTCTCCTTCATGGAGAGCGTGTGTCGTGGTTGGGGCTGCCAGGACACTCCAAAGTTGTGGGGCGGGCTAATTGATTGTTGGCCACTGATGCGATTGGGCTTCCCTTGTTGTTGGGATGAAGTTAATGTTGCCATTTGTTGATTGACAGCCAGAAACGCTAAAACTCCTTGCACAAGGCTAGGGCTTCCTCTTTTCGCCCCGTGGATCAGACCCTATATTTAGGGTCATTCGCTTTGACCTTGCTATGCCTGTCATGGGGTCGTCTGCTCTTGGGGCAGGGGCCTGGTAGGAATTTTGTCCATCTGGCTGATTGGCTGGGGCCATTTGGTTTTTGCCTACTGTGTAGCAAATCATCACAACTTGTAAGGTTGCGGTTAGGCATTGGTTTATGGTTTGGTTGGTTGAGGGGCATGGATTGGCTGTGCCTGCCCCTCTAATGCTGCTGCTGCTGCAAGGGATTCCGTTAAAGGAATCGGGGGCTAACTATTGCTAGTCCACTCTGTCAAGGGGGCTCGGGCCATAGCAATGAGCTCCTGGCTGCATTTGGGGTGGGCTGAGAGCAGGTTCCCTGCTCCGTCGCTATCCCCAAGTGTATTCCCCTTTTCTGACTTTTGCATCGTGCGGAATGTCAGTCTCTCCCCCACGGTGGGGGCAGATAGTCGCAGCCAATGCCTAAGCAACCACTCACATGTTTGTATTTTAATAAAGTTGTGGCCAAAATTATGCCAAAACCTTAAACTAAAATTTTGGTGTGATGTGTGAGTTATTTGGGGTGGCCCTGGGGACCTCGACACGCAATTCATGTGCTTTAAATGTCTGATGTATGCCCAACCTGACATTATATAAGCAACATCAGACCTACAATCTACAAACCTGATTTTTTTAAATGTAGAGTGCGACCTCACCCAAAACAAACTATCCCTGTCACTAGGTCTGCACTTCCACTGACCAAAGCATTTTCTGTGTTCTCTGGATTAAAGTTTCTTTTTTTTTTAACATATAATTCTATTTATAGTTTTCATTTATATACTTTACAATAATGATTCAACCATAATTTTAACATTTCCGACTTCGACTCCCTTCCCTCTTTCTGCAATTCTTTACATTTATTTTTGACCTTTCCTGCATACTCCAGATTATCTTAACTTATTCCTTTATTTATCTATTCTCATATATATTTTTGAAACTGCAGGTTTTTACAATAACCCTGCCAATATCTTGATCTGTTTACAGTTTGTTTGTAAATACTCAATAGACTATTTCCATTCCTTTCTAAAAAGTTTGTTATCTTGATTTCTTATTCTTCTGGTAAGTTTTGCCATTTCTGCATACTCTATTAGTTTCTGTAACCATTCTTCTCTCGTCCTCTTCCTTTCATTTTGTGCAAATAACATTCTTGCAGCTGTGGTCGCATACATAAATAAATTTCTATACTGTTTAGGTAGTTCTGATCCCATAATTCCCAAGTGGTACCTCAGGTTAAGAACAGTTTCAGGTTAAGAACAGACCTCCGGAACGAATTAAGTTCTTAACCCGAGGTACCACTGTACAGTGGTACCTCTGGTTACATACTTAATTTGTTCCAGACGTCCGTTCTTAACCTGAAACTGTTCTTAACCTGAACCACCACTTTATCTAATGGGGCCTCCTGCTGCCACTGTGCCACCACTGCACGATTTCTGTTCTCATCCTGAAGCAAAGTTCTCAACCCGAGGTACTATTTCTGGGTTAGCGGAGTCTGTAACCTGAAGTGTCTGTAACCTGAGGTACCACTGTATATATTCTGCCAATTATCCAGTCTCTCCAGTGCCAGATTAAATCCTTTTAGATGGAATTTTAGTCAGAATTGATTCTTCATTTCCCTTGTGTTTTAGACTTCCTTTTAATTTGTGACTCCTTTAGGGACGCACACACATACACATGCACACACAGAGAGAGAGAGAGAAAGAGAGAGAGAGACTATATATATATTGTGCAAATTGTTTCGCTGGTTTGTTATACACCACCCTGGAAACTTCTGATGAAGGGTGGTTAAGAAATATCTTAAGTGAATAGATAAGATTGCTTCCCTGTCTTAAGATGGAAAGGAGAGGTACAGCTTCTTGTCATCAGCATACTGTTGACAGCAGAATTCAGCCAATAGCCTCCAGCAGCTTCAAGTAGATGCTAACCAGCATGATAAGACAGAACTCTGCAGAACCTCATTATAAATGGCCAACATGGAGACAGGACTTAGGTAGCCGACAAATTACATGCAAGTTTTATTCTGCCAGTCTTTTGTGTACTTTAGTCTTGCTGGCTGTGGATTTGTTTTATCTGCTTTTAGTTTGGCTTTTGAATGCTCTTTGGTGTTAATGAGCTGAAAAGCCCCCATGCTACACACACACAAATTCCACATTTGGGAAAAGAGTAGCATCTATTCAGTACCTGAGGTATGTAAAAGAGACCCAGAAGATTGGCCACGGCAGTAGAGATCCCAGAACCAGTTGCTCCCACCACTGCGATTGTGGAGGGAATGTGCTCTGAGCAATTGCAGAACTCATCCAGATTCAGAGAGTCTATCTTGTTTTGGGCCACAAAACTCAGCGTGGCTTCCAGGGCTTTGGAGACCGTGTTGCAGGTATCAAATATGCTGTATCCAAGAGTCATGTTGGGAAGAAGCGTTGGGCTGTTATTAATTTCCTCAATGGCAAAGATCATGGCCTGAAGCCAACGGAAACCACGAAAATTATACCTGCGAAAAAGAGGGGGGAAATTAAAATAATGACAACTGGGTTGAAGGTGGGGAAAAGAGGGATGAACAAGTGTCTGAGTAAACTAAGGAGCACGGCCAAAGTCTATCTTTCCATCAAAGAGCTATGATTCTAGTCATTTCAAAGAAGTAAACTCAAAACTGCAAAACAACTGGCCATTTCATACATGCTGAAATGGACTAAGATTAATTTTGATAGGGACGGGTGATGTGTGTAACGCTGTTGATTCTTCTGGACCTCTCAATTTTATTTTATTTTTTTAAATACCTGTTGACCAAGGTATCCTTCTGGAACAGCTTCTTAGGCAGACATCCACAAACTCGGCCCTCCAGCTGTTTTGGGACTACAACTCCCATCATCCCGGAAACTGCAATTAATCCAGAATGCGGCAGCTAGACTGGTGACTGGGAGTGGCCGCCGGGGCCACATAACATCGGCCCTGAGAGATCTGCATTGGCTCCAAGTAGGTTTCCGAGCACAATTCAAAGTGTTGGTGCTGACCTTTAAAGCCCTAAATGGCCTCGGTCCAGTATACCTGAAGGAGCATCTCCACTTGCATCGTTCAGCCCGGACACTGAGGTCCAGCGCCGAGGGCCTTCTGGCGGTTCCCTCACTGCGAGAAGTGAGGTTACAGGGAACCAGACAGAGGGCCTTCTCGGCAGTGGCACCCGCCTTCAGATGTGAAGGAAATAAGCAGCTATCTTCTTTTTAAAAGACATATGAAGGCAGTCCTGTTCAAGGAAGTTTTTCATATTTAATGCTGTATTGTTTTTAACACTTGATTGGAAGCCGCCCAGAGTGGCTGGGGAAACTCAGCCAGATTGGCGGGGTATAAATAATAAATTATTATTATTATTATTATTATCCCTGACCACTGGTCCTGTTAGCAAGGGATGATGGGAGTTGTAGTCCCGAAACAGCTGGAGGGCCGAGTTTGGGGGTGCCTGTTCTTAGGGATAGCACGTGCAGGGGGAGGGCAGGCACTGCACTGCCGTGGTTCTAGTCATTTGGGGGAAGTAGGTTCCAAAAGGTAGGCTGGAAAACTATTATTCTTCCCATTAGGAGTTATCCTGGCCACCTGGACCCCTAGTCAATCCGAACAATTATTTGCATAAAGAGGAACTTTTGTGATGGTGCTAAAACCAATGGGCTTCAAGCACTCCAATTGCTGACCTCCGTGAGTCACTAACAGAATGCAGGGCAACAGCACCCACATCTGTGGAGAGCTCTCAGAGTCAGGCCAGTAACAGCAAGGTAGTTTTAACCTCCTCCATTCTCCCTCAGTGCTCCCAATGCACTTTGCTCCGATTTTGCCTACTGTGGGAGCAAAGGAGGAGGTGGTTATGTATTTATTACCGTGTCTGATAAGTTTGCATGCCCTGAAATGAAGTTTCGCAGCTGATCTGTAGTTTCTTTGCCCACCACTGTGCTATATCAGTGGTGGGTAAAGAACATAGCTGTCAACTTACAGATTTGAAAATAAGGGACCAGCAGCCTCAAAAATAAGGGATCAGCAGCCAAAATAAGGGATTTTCCGGGCACAGGTATGTTCAACTTCTGAGCCCCTCCGAGCCAAAGGCAGAAAGCCCAGCCAGCAGCCAAACGAAGCTTCATGGAAAACCACCGTCACCTCTCCGCTGGGAAGCGTTGAGCAAAGGCGAGTCCCCAGGCAATGCAGCCGATTTGATCAGCACAAGGCATGCAAGCTCCACCTCCCAGTCGTTCTTAGACCCCTTATTGGGTGAGCAACGCAGCCAAGCAACCCAGTTGGAGCCTCCCTCCTCCCTGGCCAGCAGGGAAGGAGGGAGAGGAGCTGCTTCCTCTGAAACCCAGGAAATTTAAGGGACATCATCAATAAGGGACAGCAGTGGGACATGGCGCTGGGATAAAGGAGTGTCCCGCCAAATAAGGGACGCTTGACAGCTATGGTAAAGAAACTTTCAGCCTACACATTTGCAGGGACAAGAATTGCAACAGAGTTTGGGAGCCTGCTCTAGCTACTGAAATGTACATTCACTTTTTTCCCTAAGAGCTACAGATCAACTGTAAAACTTCATTTCAGGGTGTGCAAACTTATCAGACACCGTTCTGATTGGTCACAAAGCCGGGTGGGGGCGGGAAGCAGGGAAATAATAATTCTATTTATAGTCTTATGTCCCCCATGGCTCATTTGTAGGCTGCAATCTTTCCTTTTTTTCACATCAGTCATGCTGGAGTCTTGGAGAGGCTCAGCAGAAGCCATCACCCTAATCGTAGCCACTGGCTAAAGGTAAAGGTAAAGGGACCCCTGACCATTAGGTCCAGTCGTGGCTGACTCTGGGGTTGTGGCACTCATCTCGCTTTATTGGCCGAGGGAGCCGGCGTACAGCTTCCGGGTCATGTGGCCAGCATGACTAAGCCGCTTCTGGCGAACCACAGCAGCGCACGGAAACACCGTTTACCTTCCCGCCGGAGCGGTACCTATTTATCTACTTGCACTTTGACGTTCTTTCAAACTGCTAGGTTGGCAGGAGCAGGGACCGAGCAACGAGAGCTCACCCCGTTGCGGGGATTAGAACCTCCGACCTTCTGATCGGCAAGCCCTAGGCTCTGTGGTTTAACCCACAGCGCCAGCCGTGTCCCCTGGCTACCAAGTTGTTATTTTTATGGAGGCTCCCTCTAAGGGTCGATTCCAACAGTTCCTGGGCAGAAACTAAAATGCATTCATTTATTAAATGTATATTAGGATTGCAGCCTTGGAAAGCTGGGCCACTTAAATAACAACAGAACAAGGCTTTACTACTTATAGCACTTAGTTTGAACTTGGTGGGTAGCAGGCTTTGGGAGTGAGCGACTGTTAACCCATTTTCGCTTGGGCTCACCTTATGCATTCAACGGATTCTGGTCTAGATTTCAGATCCTGGTGTTTAGCAGCCACTCCAAAATGAATGGGGAACAGCCCCCCAAGAATAATGTCTCCTTTCTTCTGTGCCCTTTGATTTGGTCCATAGGCATAGGCAGAGGTATTCCAAGTAAACGCAAAGAGAAGCAAACAGAAACTATAAAAAGTCATCGTTCCTCCTTTTCACGAGGGACAGAGGTTGCAAACTTCAAAATGGCTACACAAGAGGAGTAGGCCTAATAACCTTCAACAAGCCTTTTCACTTCTGAACACTGCGCACTGCGGATCTGGTGGGGATGCCTGGTGTACGGTAAGCCACAGGATAGCAGCCATAGTTCCACCATCTCCTCAGTGGTCTTCTCCATTGCAATTGACCCAATCCAGCAGTTTCTTGCTTCCTCGTCGCTTGTTAGACGGAGCCCATCTTCAAGACCCCCTAAAAAGAAAATGGAGATGTAAAAAAGTTATCTCAGGTGCACTCTGAGCTGTCTATAGACTGTGCCTCTTCCCCAATACCATCGCCTTAAAAATAAGGGATGCACTATGCCAGGGCTTCCCAAATTGTGGTCCATGACCCACCAGTGGTTTGTGAGCATCAGTTGGGTGGTCTGTGGCATTTCAGCATTCAACATTCATATTGATTTTCACTGTATTTTTTCTTGCTTCTTTTACTTCTGTTGTATTTTATTATATTGCAGTTCAAATTCAATACAGCGGTACCTCGGTTCCAAACACCTTGGGTTACAGACTCCGCTAACCCAAGTAGTACCTTGGGTTAAGAACTTTACCTCAGGATGAGAACAGAAATCGTGCGGCGGCACAGTGGTAGCGGGAGGCCCCATTAGCTAAAGTGGTACCTCAGGTTAAGAACGGTTTCAGGTGAAGAACGGTCCTCCGGAACCAATTAAGTTCGTAACCAGAGGTACCACTGAATAAGACAAGAAGAAATGAAAACACAGTTAAAAACCACATAGCAGCAAGTACAGCATATTGCAACTTCTATAACAGGCAGAAAAATCAGCAAGTGACCCTTCAAGACCATCAGCAATTTTAAAGGGGTCCATGAGGGAGAAAAGGTTTGGGATTGACACCACTGCACTACACAGCTTACAGATTCATTCAGTTTCCTTTCTCCTGAGTCTTTTGATAATATACAGTACATGGTTTTAAAGTTTGTTTCCATAAGTTACTTTACGGTGGGGGAAAGCAACGCATCAGTAACAATAAAAGGGCCCCTTACGCCTGTCAACAGACTCACCCCCGAAGTCATGATGTCCACAGCTCACATCTCTGATCTCAAAGTCCTTCATTATTTTGCTGTTAAACATATTTATAGGCTACCTACAGTGCAAAACACCTCAGGCAGCCCACATGTTAAAAGTGACAAGGAGAAAATGCAATGAAATGAATTTTTAAAAATTGAAAAGAGCAAGGCAAGACAAATAAATAGAATTCAACAGAACAGCACTGCCACTAAAAGCTGCACACAACCCTATTGGAAAGCCTGGACAAAGAGGAGGGTCTCTGCCTGGCGCAGAAAAGATGCAACATTTGAGGACGGGCTTGGAGGGGCATTTTGCATAAGTGGTGCCACAACCACCATAGCAATCTCCCCAGTCAGCTCTTGTCAAGTTTGGGAGAGTGGGGACGTTGATAGGAGCAGGGAGTTGTAGATAAATGTAGTGTTTGGACAGCTTTGTGTGGTAAAAGGTGGCTTTTTTGGGTTCAGGGATTTAAAACTTAGCCACCAGCTCCTTGAGTCATTTGTACATGACCCTCCAACCCTTGTTGTGTTTGGCCTCAAAACATCTCTATGATGTTGGTCATTGCTACTATGATTGTGGAACCGAGGCAGAGAGAAAGTGTCTTGCCAAGGCCATGCAACCAGTTCAGGACAAACCCAAGTCCAGTCATGGCACATCACGTTTCCGAGCACAATTCAAAGTGTTGGTGCTGACCTTTAAAGCCCTAAACGGCCTCGGTCCAGTATACCTGAAGGAGCATCTCCATCCCCATCATTCAGCCTGGACACTGAGGTCCAGCACCAAGGGCCTTCTGGCGGTTCCCTCACTGCAAGAAGCCAGGTTACAGGGAACCAGGCAGAGGGCCTTCTCGGTAGTGGCGCCCTCCCTGTGGAACGCCCTCCCACCAGATGTCAAAGAGAACAACAATTACCAGACTTTCAGACGACATCTAAAGGCAGCCCTGTTTAGGGAAGCTTTTAATGTTTAATGTATTACAGTATTTTAATGTTTTTTTGGAATCCACCCAGAGTCGCTGGGGAAGCCCAGCCAGATGGGCGGGGTATAAATAAATCATCATCATCATCATCATCACCACATTCTCTGCCATTCCAACCCTAATCATGGTTGCTCCTTAGAAGAAAATGAAAAATCTGAAACAAGAAGACCCGCACAAAGAGTGTATTATTAATATTATTATTATTATTATAGCCTTCTTCTTTTTACAGCTTAAAAGGGGCATACACAAGCATCATGATTCAAAAAATCTCAGACAACAAAGCAAAAGTATTTGTTGTTGTTTAGTCGTTTAGTCGTGTCCGACTCTTCATGACCCCCTGTGATGGCCTGGGAATCCGATTCAGAGGCTGAACCGGAGGAATCCCAGCCTGCACAGGAGTCCCCGCCTCCAGGGCCGGCTGAACAGGGGCAGGGCCTTGATTCTGAAGCGCCTGCACCTGTGCTGGATCCTCAGGAGCAGGCACCAGGTGAATCCACTCTGGCTAAGGAGGTGGTTGAGGACTCAGTGCCTGCAGGTGAGTCTCCCCCTGGGTCCAGTAACCCTCCAGCCTCTTCTGAACTGCAGAGGCTCAGGGCAGAGAGGCAGAGGGAACTGGTTTCTCCCAGGAGGAGTGCTCACCTTAAGGCCAGGAGAGGCGGGTCTCCTGGGAGCTGGGACCGCCCCTGGCCTCAGAGAAGATAAAGGCCAGTCAACCCGGTCCCAGGTTGCGGGAGCAACGTCGTTGAAGAGCTGTTTCAGGCAGCATCCAGTCCAGTTCCCCCAGAGTTCCTGTCCTTGCCCGGCTTCTCGCTGTGGACCCCGCTTCGCCCGAGGATGACTGTCTGCTGACCCTCAACTCAGGTCCTGGACCTCGCCCCACGGTAACCTCCCCCCTGGACCAGCACACCCCCTGGACCAGAGCACGCCAGGCACTCCTGTCTTCCACTGGCTGCTGCAGTCTGGTCAAACTCATGCTGGTAGCTTCAAGAACACTGTCCCGCCATCTTGTCCTCTGCCGTCCCCTTCTCCTTGTGCCCTCCATCTTTCCCAAAGCAAAAGTATATACATCAATAAAAACCATCAAACCATTGGGGAGAGGAAGAACCTCTTCCATCACCTGCACTTTCTTTCTCAGCTATCAAATCTCCTAATAACCTGCATTTTCCTTACAACAGGATTAATTGAGGGTGTGATGGACACAGTTAGATTCAATAGTTGTCTACTGAACTCAACTGCAAGCTGCCTTGAGAGCAGGCTGATCACATGATCACTTTCCATAAAAGAGATGGTGGCGGCCTAGGGATGTTGCCCCTCCAATTCCTGAGAGGACATGGTTCCCAGACCCCTCACCACACCCTCTCCTATGGACACACATTTCTGAAGACCAAGAGACCACCACCTTACTGATGCTGTGCAGGTCAAGGTATGGTTGGTGCCTGGATAGATGATGGTCTGGGAACCGCATGTCAGCTGCCTTGGGTCCCAAGGTGAGAGAAAGGCAGAATATAAACTAATTCCTGTGCACTTCCTCCTCAAGTAAGAATGTGGCCAATGGCCCATATAGTCCAGTATCCTGTTCTCACAGTGGCCAACCAGCTGTTTTTCTGAAACCTGCAAGCAGGATTCAAAGCACCAGAGCACTCCTCTTTCCAGCAACTGGTATGCAGAAACATAGTTTAGCTGTGTGCTGCATGAAGAAGTCCTTTCTTTTATCAGTCATGAATCCTCACACATTCAGTTTCATTGCAGGTCCATTAGCTCTAGCGTTATGAGAGACAGAAAACACCTCTTCTCTATCCATTTTCTCCATGCATAATTTCATAAACTACTATCATGTTGTTTCTTACTTGCTTCTTATCTAAACTAAGAAGTCCCAAATCCTGCAACCTTTCTTTAATAGGTCACTCGCTTGACTGGCTGGGCTTCCCCAGCCACTCTGGGCGGCTTCCAAACAAATATTAAAATACTGTGATACATCAAACATTAAAAACTCCCCTAAACAGGGCTGCCTTCAGATGTCTTCTAAAAGTCTGGTAGTTGTTGTTCTCTTTGACATCTGGTGGGAGGGTGCTCCACAGGGAGGGCACCACCACCGAGAAGGCCCTCTGCCTGGTTCCCTGTAACTTGGCTTCTTGATATCCTTCTTGAGGTGACCAGAACTGTATACAGTATTCCAAATGCATTCACAGAATCATAGAATTGTAGAGTTGGGACCATGAGGGTCATCTAGTCCAACCCCCTATAATGCAGGAATCTTTCACCCAATATGGGTCTTGAACCCACAGCCTTGAGATGAAGAGCCTCATGCTCTACCAACTGAGCTACCTGTTCACACCACAGATTTGTATATTGGCATTATGATATTGGCAGTTTTATTTTTCAATTCATTTCCCAAGGATCCCTAGTATGGAATCTGCCTCCTTCAAGGCCAATGCACACTGGGTTGGCCTCTTCATTAAGCCATCTACTATGACCAGCATTGGAAATTTGCCGGGCACATTGTGCACCTTGCAATCGGCCGCTTGCAACCAAGTGAAGAAGCCCAGGTACCAGGATGGCACCTGATATCTCCACCAACTGGAGGTGCATGCCAGCAGATCCTTGGATCTTGACCGTTTTCACACACTAGCAACACATCCTCTAGAATTCTATTCATTTTATTTTATCTGCACAGAATGCATTTCAGGAACCAAAAAGCTGTACTTAAAAATACAACTTTCAAGCCACCTGGCCCCAAAATGGCAACTAGGCATTCCGTTTTCGCAACTGCAAACCTGGTTTAAGGAGCCATTTGGTGCCAAGCTTAAAAAGCAGAGACATCACCTTGCCAACAAAGGTCCGTATAGTTAAAGCCATGGTTTTCCCAGTAGTGATGTATGGAAGTGAGAGCTGGACCATAAAGAAGGCTGATCGCCGAAGAATGGGTGCTTTTGAATTAAGGTGCTGGAGGAGACTCTTGAGAGTCCCATGGACTGCAAGAAGATCAAACCTCTCCATTCTGAAGGAAATCAGCCCTGAGTGCTCACTGGAAGGACACATCCTGAAGCTGAGGCTCCAAAACTTTGGCCACCTCATGAGAAGAGAAGATTCCTTGGAAAAGACCCTGATGTTGGGAAAGATGGAGGGCACAAGGAGAAGGGGACGACAGAGGACGAGATGGTTGGATAGTGTTCTCGAAGCTACAAACATGAGTTTGACCAAACTACGGGAGGCAGTGGAACACAGGAGGGCCTGGCGTGCTCTGGTCCAGGGGGTCACGAAGAGTCAGACACAACTAAACAACAACAAATTATATGTCCGAGTTTCAAACACTAACTATGACCCTAAGTTTTTACTCCTGGTCTGTCACTGCAAGTTCAGACCCCAGGAGCAGATATGTGGAATTTAGATATGTTTGCCCCAACATGCGTCATTTTACACTTCTGTAGCCAGACAGTCCTACAAAGAAAGGACTAAGAATGTTGTTGAATAGGTGGGGCAGGTCAAAGGATCCTAGACTCACGTGCCCCGCCCCCCAGCAGAGAAATCCACAATAGCTCTGAGTAGCAGAGAGCATAGGTCTGAAAGCAGAAACGGTACAGCATAGCAACTTTAATTCTTCTAATTGCAACCCGTACCAATAATTTTTTAATACCTGACTCTACCTGGGATCCTAACCAATGGACAGTAATGAGGGCAGCCCTGCTTAAGCGCACGACATCCCTTAAAATAATTTTTGGGAGTGTATTTTTTTTTAATCAAAAACCAAAATATATTGGTTACACTTTCTCTCTGTGAAGGTGATCTTTCTGCACAGACTGGAATGCGCAAACACCTCGGGTCACCCTTCAGTGAGCATCAGCCAGCTCACCTCCCTGCCAAGTCCACGGCAACACACGTTCCATCTCCGGGACGACGGTGTGACTTTTGGAGGCTCTATGCCTCATTTAGCCCTGGTAATGGCCTAATTGGGTTGGAAAAATGCAGGGGCAGGAGTGCGATTAAAAAACCAGCTTTGCGGTGCCTATTTCAGCCGTTGGAAAGGAAGGGAAGGAAGCAAAGAAGAACAAGCTTTGACAAAAGGCTTTCTACTCTCAGCGCTTAATGGTAGATCTTTGCTTTTAATGAAGGCCGATGCTACCTCTGACACCGGGCATTATCCCTGAAAGTATGAAGAGGGTCAGTAGAAAACACACACATCCTCTCTGTAAAGGTCTGGGCATGATTCACTCTCTACACTTCCGTAAAAACACAAAGACAAAAAACCTACTCCACCCCCTTTCGAACCCAAAGGCTTTGCCTCCAGCTCTCTGAGTAGACTGTAGTTATTGCAGAGTTAATAGATGATTTTACGTGGCAGGAGTGAAAGTGACACAGGGAAATTCGAGCGACGAACCCCGCCATTCATTCAAAACACATCAGTTTGGGCAGTTCCACTATGCACTTTTCACACGAATCCATTAGAATATGTGATCCTTGATAATATTTCGCTGGTTAACTGCACAAATAGTGCTTATTCCTGCTATAATTTCTCCCATATTTCACAAATGCTTTAAAACCTCACATTTTCTCAATGCTCCAAGGCTTCTAAAATTACTGCTAAAAGGAAGTTTTTGTTTTTTAAAAAGTACCAACAGATACCCTAACGTACACACTGGAACATGCAAGTGTTACAAAAGACGAGGGTTGACATCTTAAAAACATAACATTTTAGGGTTTATTTCTGAGTAAGCATCCACAAGTGTGCTATTTGGTCCAATTATTTGGAAGTAGCAAAAAAATAAAATAATTGTTGTGTATGCTTTCTTCCCATGCCTAGTTTGGCAATTGCTACTTTAGACCAACAATAAAGCTCTAGTATGTGACATTTCTAAACTTACATTAGACAACATTTTAAGCCACTTTAGCCTCAGCCCCCAACTCATACAGGTATAGGATTGCACCATGAATATTCCAGCAGGGGGAGAGATGGGAATGAAGGCCCACTCCATCAGATAGAGTCTAGACTGACAGACCAGCTGCCTTTTGACTCCTCCCCAATCTGAGCTGTTTCCATTCAAGCTGGTGTTTAAGGAACTATGTAACTTTAAGTAAAGGCAAAGGGACCCCTGACCATTAGGTCCAGTCGTGGCCAACTCTGGGGTTGCGGCGCTCATCTCGCTTTATTGGCCGAGGGAGCCGGCGTACAGCTTCCGGGTCATATGGCCAGCATGACTAAGCCACTTCTGGTGAACCAGAGCAGTGCACGGAAACGCCATTTACCTTCCCGCCGGAGTGGTACCTATTTATCTACTTGCACTTTGACATGCTTTCAAACTGCTAGGTTGGTAGGAGCAGGGACTGAGCAACGGGAGCTCACCCCGTCACAGGGATTCAAACCGCCGACCTTCTGATCGGCAAGTCCTAGGCTCTGTGGTTTAACCCACAGCGCCACCCGTGTCTGTAACTTTAAGTACTGGTGCCTAAATTTGCTTGTTTTGATTTTCATTCCCCATCCATTATATTGTAAGTGTGGAAGGACTGCCTTTTGTTGTAGTTGCTGCTTTTATTGTTGTTGCTGCTGCTGCACTGAGAGACTTTTGGGCTGAAAACCAGGGTGATAGATAGATAAATGCGTTAAGGATAATGTTGCACAATCAGTATTTTCAAAACCACTGCTGGCATTTCTTGATTAAATGAACCACCATACATTAATTCTACTATTAATTTGGGATTCTGGGGAGGTATTTACATAATTTATCAGTGTTACATTTTGGAAAGAGCTAAGCTTAAGGAAGCGTGAACAAACTGGTTTTTGCAAGGTTATCAAAACTGTTACCAGCTATGAAAATTCTTGTAGGGGAGAAAGTGACTTATAAGACATAGTAATTTCAGTACGGAGATCAATAATACAGAATGAATAAGGAATTGAACCCAATGTGTTTTGACTATACACAATTTTGGCTTTAGGGATGATTCCCAGAACGTAACAATTGCAGGCTTACTATACAAATTCTACAATTCTATATATGGAACTTTAAAAATATTCTATGACACAGATGCCTTCCCCCCCCCCTCAAAAGGTAAAAAGTTTTTTTTAAACTTACTGAAAATGGTAGGAGTAAAGTAGATAACAGGTGCTCAATGTAATAATAATGAGCAACTGCTGTATACCACTCTGATATTTAATGAGAAGGGGGTATAAATACTTTTATTTGTAAATTAATTAAATTGTGTCAAAATTAATTATTCTTTTATTGTACTCATAAAGCTTTACTTAGTAAGTTTTGATTAAGACTGGTATTAAGCTAAAACATTTTTGCACACCATCAACATGCATTTCATCTTAGTAACTAGCTCTCCATTTAGCTTCTTCTGTAAGTTCCAATAGAGCATTTGTTTTAAAATATAGATTCCTGCCCATATCTATTCCCCTGTGTGTTTTTTTAAACTTAATTTCACTAAAGCAAGTTTTTCCCCTTATGTCAGCACGATGAGAGTTGCACCTGTGTTTGTGTCATGAGACCCAGATGAGTTCAAATGCTAACACTGTTATACTGTGGGAGATACTGCACTGAAGCAGAACAAGCCCAGGTTGATTTTTGGATAATAGGCTTGAGGCTGCACTGTCAGCAAACAGAAAATCCTGTTTTGACTCAAAAGCTAAGTGAAATGAAGACAGAATGCACTGGAATTGAATTAGGGCAGAGAGGGGCCTACGTTTCATATGGTTTGAAAATTACCAACAAGTACCGTATTTTTTGCTCTATAAGACGCACCAGACCATAAGACGCACCTAGTTTTTGGAGGAGGAAAACAAGAAAAAAAAATTCTGAATCTCAGAAGCCAGAACAGCAAGAGGGATCACTGCACAGTGAAAGCAGCAATCCCTCTTGCTGTTCTGGCATCTGCGATAGCTGCGCAGCCTGCATTCGCTTCATAAGAGGCATACACATTTCCCCTTACTTTTTAGGAGGGAAAAAGTGAGTCTTATAGAGCAAAAAATATGATAGTTACTAGAGGTAAAGGAATTGGTGGTGAGGAGGAAAAGGTTTCCCTTTTCTGTCTGTTGCCCCCACTGCTGCCCCTCTGAGTGAGATAGCTTATTGCAAGTGTTGCTGCTTTATTCTCAACAGTTCTTAGTGCCACATTCTGTATTATACATTTGAAGCACAGTTAAAGCACGTGACTTCCCACAAAGAATCCTGTAATTTCCACCTCACAGACCCAGAATCCTTTACAAGCTATAGTTCCCAGAATTCTTTGTCAGGTGTTTTAACTGTGCATTTGTTGTGTTTCAAATGTAAGGTGTGAATCTGCCCATTGATCTTGTCCTGCAGAAGGAAGCCAGGACAGCAAGGGGTCTAGGAACAAAGTCTTATGAGGAACGGCTGGAAGAGTACAGGTAAAGGTAAAGGGACCCCTGACCGTTAGGTCCAGTCACAGACGACTCTGGGGTTGCGGAACTCATCTCGCTTTACAGTGGTACCTCGGGATGCGAACGGGATCCGTTCACATCCTGAAGCGAACATAACAAGCGATGGCACGTCTGCATGTGCGCGGGTCGCGTTTTGCCAATTCCGAACATGCGCATGACGTCATTTTGAGCGTCTGCGCATGCGCAAGCAGCGAAACCCAGAAGTAACACACTTTGTTACTTCCGGGTTGCCGCGGAGCGCAACTCAAACACACTCAACCCGAAGCACATTCAACCTGAGGTATGACTGTACTGGCCGAGGGAGCCGGTGTACAGCTTCCGGGTCATGTGGCCAGCATGACTAAGCCACTTCTAGCGAACCAGAGCAGCGCACGGAAATGCCATTTACCTTCCCGCTGGAGCGGTACCTATTTATCTACTTGCACTTTGACGTGCTTTCGAACTGCTAGGTTGGCAGGAGCTGGGACCGAGCAACGGGAGCTCACCCCGTCGTGGGGATTCGAACCGCCGACCTTCTGATCGGCAAGCCCTAGTATGTTTAATTTGGGAAGCTGGAGATTTAAGGGGAGGCATGATAGCAGTCTTCAAATATCTGAAGGGCTCCATCATGCAGAAGATGGAGCAGACCTGCTCTCTCTTGCCCCAGAGATTAGAACGAGAACAATGTGTAGGAGTTGTAGGAGGAATAGATGAGGCTAAAGATTAGGAGACATTTCCTAACAGGAAAATCTGTTCACCAAGCTGCCTTAGGAGGTAGGTGGGCTTTCCTTCACTGGAGTTATTAAAGCCGAGGCTCAATGACCATCTGTTAGGGATGATGCAGCTGTGGATCCTGCACTGCGCTGAGCAGAGGGATGGGCCATAATACCTCCAGGGTCCCTTCTAACTCTGGCTGTATTGGCTACAAAATGCGTCCACAGGAAATCCAGCAGGGGAGAATTCTGGCTGTTGTGTGCCTTCTTAAAGGTAAAGGTAAAGGGACCCCTGACTATTAGGTCCAGTCATGGCTGACTCTGGGGTTGCGGCGCTCATCTCGCTTTATTGGCCGAGGGAGCCGGCGTACAGCTTCCGGGTCATGTGGCCAGCATGACTAAGCCACTTCTGGCGAACCAGAGCAGCACACGGAAACGCTGTTTACCTTCCCGCCAGAGCGGTACCTATTTATCTACTTGCACTTCATGCTTTTGAACTGCTAGGTGGGCAGGAGCAGGGACCGAGCAACGGGAGCTCACCCTGTCGTGGGGATTTGAACCGCCGACCTTCTGATCGGCAAGCCCTAGGCTCTGTGGTTTAACCCACAGTGCCACCCGCATCCCTGTGTGCCTTCTTACCATCTCCTAAAAGACGTTACTTTTTTTTGTATCAACAAACACATAACTTCTTGTCCCTCTCTCACACGTATGTGAAATATTGAATTTAGAGGAAATGAAGCATTATTTGGATCTGGAAAGTACCAAAACCAGATTGCTCTAAACCAGATTGCTTTTAATACAGATTAATAGTCATCTTCCTTTCCTGTCACTGTCAGCTGACCCCTTAATTTTTTTATTAATTATCACCTTGCCTCATGGTTATCTGCTTCTGAACATTCGTTATATATGACAGCCAGCAGTGCACACAGTATTCTGGAATCTCTTCCCACTTCAAGCACACTGTGTTACCACGGTCCAAAATGGCTTTTGTCAGGATGTAGCAGGTGATAATGGTAATCTACTGTACGTATAAGCTTTTGGCCATCCTCATGTGATGCTTAAACTATTGTAAGGGCTGCTGAAGATCTCTTGTCTATATGGCAGAAATCCTTTGAATGATTAGTAGTCACACTTGCCTAGCCCATTTGGAGAAAAACATACATTGACACATATATTTCTACTTATCCATTCTATCTGCTCATTCATTCTTCCCATGAAATTATTTGTTTAACTGCTTTAGCAGACCTACACAAATTCATCCATCAACTAAACTGGAATAAGTACCTTTGGGCTTTTGACAAAGCAGGACACCAGGCAGCACAAGAGGTTTTGTCTATGAATTGCAGGGATGCCCAGATCCCAATTCACTAAGGATTACTCATCTGTTCCACTTAAATAAATAGGAATGTCATGTTCTTAAGCAGATCCCCTTTATTCAATGCAGCACATGCACAATTATTTGTGCTCACTAAATCCTCTCATTGTTTTTAAAATGACCAAAACCATATTTTGCAAATGTGAAGTTAAAATTTCAGTGCTAGAATGCCTGATTTCACCAATTGTGCCATTATAACCTTTGTTCCAAATTTAATTTCCCTGTTAAATACAATGTTTAAATCATTCTGATCTCAACACTAATAATAATAATAATAATAATATACTACCCTTCAAAGATCACAAGGGTGGTTTACAGTATAAAAAGACAGGACTTCACATGACAACAATAAGTAATAACCCCAAATGATCTGCAATATAGATAAAGAAGAACAAGTCTTGTTGAAGAACCAGCAGCATGGCTTCCTCAACAGTAAGTCTTGTCTAGCAAATATTTTAGAGGTGGGGGGGGGGGTTTAGAGTGTCAATGAACATATGAATGGGGTGATCCAGAAGACACTTTATCCTTTGGCTTTCATAAAGCTTTTGACCAAGTCCCTCCCCAAAGGCTCCTGTGTAAGCTTAGTTATCATGGGATATGGGAAGAGACCCTTTTATGGATTAAAGGTAAAGGTAAAGGGACCCCTGACCATTAGGTCCAGTCGTGACCGACTCTGGGGTTGCAGCGCTCATCTCGCTTTATTGGCCGAGGGAGCCGGCGTACAGCTTCCGGGTCATGTGGCCAGCATGACTAAGCCACTTCTGGCGAACCAGAGCAGCGCACGGAAATGCCGGTTACCTTCCCGCCGGAGCGGCACCTATTTATCTACTTGCACTTTGACATGCTTTTGAACTGCTAGGTTGGCAGGAGCAGGGACCGAGCAACGGGAGCTCACCCCATCGCGGGGATTCGAACCGCCGACCTTCTGATCGGCAAGTCCTAGGCTCTGTGGTTTAACCCACAGCGCCACCCGCGTCCCTTCTTATGGATTAGTAACTGGTAAAAGAACAGGAAGCAACAAATAGGAATAGATGGTAAGTTCTCTCAGCGGATGAATGTAAGAAGTGGGTTGACCCAAGGATGGGTTTTGGGACCTGTACTTTTTAATTTCTTTGTAACCTATCTAGAAGTAAAGATGAGCAGCAAGGTGGCAGAGTGTGCTGGTGACTTCTCTTGCCCGCTTCCTGGCTCTGACTCTGCACCGGCTTCTGACCCTTCTGATCCTTACTTGATGTTCTGGATGGAATGTGACCTCTACGTACCTTGGATTACATATTTATTTCTGACCTGCTTGAATGGACAGCCCACTTTCTAACACGTAGAACCTGACATCACAGAGTCTATCACTGCTGTGGCCCAACAATGACTTCCGCTGGCCATGGGCCAAGCTAGTCAAGGGTGAGATCGCAAAGGAAGAATCCTTTTTAAATAAAAAATCCTGCAGATGGTGAAACCACTTGTTCCCCAAAACTGCTTTGCAAAGCAGGTGAGGATGGTGAAGAGGGGCACATATGTTTGTGTGCACTTGAGAAAAAAACCATAATGTGGATGCCTCTATGCAGGGCAGGAAGGGGAGAGAAGGACACATGGACAGTAAGAGCACCTTGCTTAAAATGAGAGGGGGAAAGAATCTGATTTGCGAGAAAATATTTTGTTTAAGGAGAGATATATGCCTCTGTTGGGTGCACTTCTTGAGGCAATTTAGAAGGAACATTGTCTCGCTACATACTTTGGGGGGCTGGATGCCTATGATATTATCTCCCATTTAGTTATTTAAACATATTTACAAGCTAGCTAAATCAGCAACCCCATAAAAATCACTAGCCCCAAAGAATATTTACTGGCTTACCTTGGCCACACAGGCTTAATTGTGGCTTAAAAATTGACACACATCATTTGCTCAGCCAAGGGGAGTTGTGGTGGGTAGTTTAGATTGCTACACTGTGTAGCATCACTTCATAGTCCTGCTTTTCCTTTATGTAGGGTCAGTGTTTCTCAAACTTGGGTTCCCAGCTGTTGTTGAACTACATCTCCCATCATCCTTGACCACTGGTCCTGCTAGCTAGGGATGATGGGAGCTGTAGTTCAACAGCAGCTGGGGGCCCAAGTTTCTTCAATTGTGTGTGTGGGGGGTGTCTCTAAATTATTGACAATCTTGGCCATCAGACTGAAAAAGGTAACTGTCCATCTGTGCTCTGCAGGCATGAACTATGTAGAAGTGATGCTGGACAAATATCAATGCAAAAGTTAAGACTGTTGCCTCTGCTTAGTGACTTGTACGTCTCTGTTTTCCTTTTTTAATGTTATGTTCATTATACAACAAAAAACCCAAAGAACCCAATTCTCTGCCTGAGTGTCTGAAAAACAATTCTTACTCACTACAGGAAACCAAGATCAATGGGACTTTCCCCCACATGTGCATGTGACTGTAGCTGCGGAGCCCAATTCACAAAGAATTGCTCCCAAGAATGCTCCGTTGAAAGGAACTCTGTCCTAACCAGATCCTTTCTTTTTTCAATGCAGCTCCTGCAGGAGACCTTCCCGCTGCATTGTGCCCACCAAACACTCTAATTTGGTTTAAAACAAAAAAACGGCAACAGCCCGGAGCCTGAAATGTATTTCACACGCCCTCATTTACAGGTCCCTTGCCAGAACACTTGATTTCACAAGTTGTGCCAATCTCATCCTTGCTGCAACCTCGCTGGAAACTGGCCCTGAGTTAATCATTCTAATCCACAGTTACCTTTTCTCGCTTTGATCCACACGTGATTTACAGGACACAAAACACAACCAGGGAGGACAGCAAGGACCCACGTCACAGCTGTTAGGTCAGCAGCTCAATCCTCAACACGCTTGCAGTAAGAGCTGCTCAAAAGTGGAACGGACTTCCTAGGAAGGTGATGGACTCTCCTTCCCTGCAGGTTTTGTAAGCAGAGGCTGAATCATAGAATTGGAAGGGAGCACAGGAGTCATCTAGTCCAACCCCTTGTAATGTAGGAATCGTTTGCCCAACATGGGACTCGAACCCGAGTCTCATGCTTTACCAACTGAGTTGGGTGGCCATCTGTCATGTATAGTGGTACCTCGGGTTACATACGCTTCAGGTTACAGACTCCGCTAATCCAGAAATATTACCTCGGGTTAAGAACTTTGCTTCAGGATGAGAACAGAAACCGTGCAGTGGTGGCACAGCAGGAGGCCCCATTAGCTAAAGTGGTGCTTCAGGTTAAGAACAGGTTAAGAACGGACCTCCAGAACAAATTAAGTTCTTAACCCGAGGTACCACTGTATTACCGAGATTCCTGCATTGCAGCGGGTTGGACTAGATGACCCTTGTGTGCCCCTTTCCAACCCTACGATTCTATGATTCCATGACCCATCGATTTTTAGGAACCTGAGGTTGCCACTGCTGGACCCAGAGGGCCTTGCTTCCCAGGGTGTGGCTGTCCTACGAATATGAAGGGGCCATAGGAACCAACTCCTAGACCCCCCCCCCCAATAAAATATTTGAGGGGGGGCTGGGCCCATCCATTGCCATTCACATAGTGTCATGTGGTCAGTTATGCGGGGCGGGGCTTACTTGCCCCCCCCAATATTTTATTCAATTTGGCACCCCTGGAACGGGGCGCGCAACGAAATCCTAAGCTTGTTGACTCGGCAGCGAGACCCGCTTCGTTTCGACGGGGTTTGCTCTGAAGGAAATGCGCTATAGGCTCGCAACCCAAGTTCCCACTCTGGAGGGCACTTCCAAATCCACTTCTGAAAACTGAGACGTGTTCAGACAACGAGGTTTTTTGTTAAATAAAAAAGCACACAAGCCCGAAAGGCTCCTTTACGAGCGCAGCGCACAGCTGCCTCCAAACCGGGCGCAAACTTGCCCGTCGGTCGGGGTGTGTGTGTGGTAAGAAGAAGCCCCCCAAATGCCCCCCTGCCAAGACACCCCCAGGTAAAAGCAGAGGCGCCCCCAAAGAAAGTGGCACTCTCTCACCCTTGCTCCGTCCCCCGCGCGCCTGCAGGACCAGAATTTCTCACGGAGAAGAAGAAGACGACGCAGCAGCCGTGCGCTCCGGAGTGCGCACCAGCGCCCGCAGGGAAACTTCCCCGCCGCTTCCCCAGCAGCAGCAGCAGCGACGAGGCGCAACTCGGCCGTCCGTCCGTCTACTCGCCCCGCGAAGACGCGCAGGTCCAGCCCACCGGCAGCGCCGCGCACCGCGCGTCCAGGGCGAGCCCACCTGCCGGCCAGCCGCTTCCCCGCAGCCAAAGGCGCCCGGCCTCCTCCATGGCCAGCCCGCTATGACCTTGCCAGGTAGACGGGGCAGACGCCGGGCTTCCCTCAGCTGCCGTCCGTCCGTCCCGTCCGTCCGCCTCCGGAGAGAGAGAGGGGGGGGGCGACGGAGGGCTGCGCTAGAGAAACCCCGTCCGGGAAGCGCCAAGTCGGCGGAGTAGGGCACGGAGGCGGCAGCGGCGCTGCAGTTGCGTCCAGGGCGCGTCGAGGGCTCTGGCGCTCCACCCTGGAGGGGGCGGAAGGCGGCCCGGGGTCGGCCAGGGAAGAGCGGGCGGAGCGGGGTTGGTTGGCGGGGCCTCCAGAAGCAGCCTGTCGTGGTAGCAGAAGTCCTGCTCTCAATACCCCCAGGTCACGAAATTAAAAGACGCCTGCTTCTGGGGAGCAAAGCAATGACGAACCTAGACAGCATCTTAAAAAGCAGAGGCATCACCTTGCCAACAAAGGCCCGTATAGTTAAAGCTATGACTTTCCCAGTAGTGATGTATAGAAGTGAGAGCTGGACCATAAAGAAGGCTTGTCGCCGAAGAATGGATGCTTTTGAATTATGGTGCTGGAGGAGACTCTTGAGAGTCCCATGGACTGCAAGAAGATCCAACCTCTCCATTCTGAAGGAAATCAGCCCTGAGTGCTCACTGGAAGGACAGATCCTGAAGCTGAGGCTCCAAGACTTTGGCCACCTCATGAGAAGAGAAGACTCCCTGGAAAAGACCCTGATGTTGGGAAAGATGGAGGGCCCAAGGAGAAGGGGACGACAGAGGACGAGATGGTGGGACAGTGTTCTCGAAGCTACCAGCATGAGTTTGACCAAACTGCAGGAGGCAGTGGAAGACAGGAGTGCCTGGCGTGCTCTGGTCCAGGGGGGTCACAAAGACTCGGACACGACTAAACAAAAACAATGCCTTGCGTGCGCCAGGTCATTCATGGATCTCTTCACAAGTGGTGGGCACCATTTCTGAAACCAGGGGGGGGGCCATGCTGCAAGGTAGCCAACGGGCCGGCCCAGGGGTCAGCAACCTTTTTCAGCCCTGGGCCAGTCCACCGTCCCTCAGACCATGTGGTGGGCTGGACTATATTTTGAAAAATAATAATGAACGAATTCCTATGCCCCACAAATAACCAAGAGATGCATTTTAAATAAAAGGACACATTCTACTCATGTAAAAAAACACTGATTCCCGGACTGTCTGTGGGCCAGATTGAGAAGGCGATTGAGCCGCGTCTGGCTCACATGCTTTAGGTTGCCTACCCCTGGGCTGGCCTCTCCGTATTATTCCAAATTCGAGGAGCTTCTGTGTGTTGAGGACATTCCGAAATATATCCTCTACCTTTATATATCCTAGGTAATGAGCAGTAGGAGAGCCATTTCCTTAAAGGCAACTAGAGGCCCCTGGCAGCCTTTCTGGACCTTGGGTCCCAGGATAATTCGTAGGGTTGGGAGGGACCCCGAGGGTCATCTAGTCCAACCCCCTGCAATGCAGGAATCTCAGATAGATCATCTCAGACAGGTAGAATTATAGAATCATAACATCCTGGAGTTAGAAGGCACCACTAGGGTCATCTAGCCTAACCCAAGTCAGGAATCTTTTGCCCAATGTAGGGCTCAAACCATTGGCGGACCTTGAGGTCTTAAATTCAGCACCTCTTGCCTTCCATTCAAAATCTACTTTAGGATTCAGGGCACGGGTCCACAGAACAAAAACTGCATATAAATTTCATGTGCTAATTTCTGTCTACAGATGCCTCTGGGGAAATAAGGTGGTGGATGGTGCACTCCTCTAAATCCACCTCCGCTCAAACCCATGACCCTGAGATGAAGAGCCTTGTGTTCTGCCAACTGAGCTATTTTTGGACTACAACTCCCACCATCCCTGACCACTAGCCCTCCTAGCTAGGGATGCTGAGAGTTGTTGTAGTGCAACAAAAGCTGGGGACCCTAGGTCAAGAAGGGCGGTCTAAGGCCTGTGGCACTTTAAATGCTAACAGATTTATTATGGTATACAGTTCCGCAGCATATTGGGGACAGCCAATGTGGTGCCCTCCAGGTGATGCTAGACTCTCAACACTCAAGAGCCCTAGCCAACATCACCAGTGGCCAGGGATGATGAGGATCTTATTCCAACATCATGTGAAGGGCACCACATGGGCTACCCCTCAGTTATAACCGCCACTGCATGAACAAAGTGTATATGTGCATACAGTGAATTAAAACTATCTTTTATACATAACACAGTTGCAGAGAAGTTGGTTGAGAGTTTAAGGTGCCACAGCACGGTCATTTTTGCTGCAACAGATGGGCATGGGTACTCCTCTGAAAACTCTTGCCGCTATCCCAGTTTTGCTATGTTAATCAGCACCCAGTGTGGGACAGGAAAGCACTGTCTCTGTCCTTTATGTACAGAACACAACTTCTTGATGAATTCTAATTCAGCTGTTTCACACCAAATTCACCCTTTGAAATCATTTTCCAATTTTCACATCAGCCGTGGAGTATCCTGGGAGACTGAAATCTTCCCCCCCTGGTTTCTTGATCTTACAATTTCTGATGGCAGAGTTACTAAGTCATACATTATTTTGCACACACCTAGATCAGTTTGTCTTATATAGAAAGAAGGAGTGCATTGCCAGGAGGTGAAAGCATTTTGCCAAATTTGAAGGATAAGCAAGTGAGGGAGCACGTGGGCCACATCTGGCTTGTGGAAGATTTTCACCCAGCCTTTGAGCTGTCCCCTTTTCCCCAATCCATGACACTCCTAGACTGTTAGTATCATGACAGCCGTACTGTCATAAGGGAGCGGGTTCAAAAATCTACATCTAAGCCTTCATTGGAATAATGCAAGATTCAGCTCCCATGACTTAATCTTAGGTATATTTTCTGATATTTTCTTGAGCAAAAAATTTAGTGCAATCAGCTCTAAACCGACAGGTTTTTTTTGCCCTGCACAGCCTTGTCATCAAGACTGAGCTTGAGAACAGCCCCCTTTTTAAAGCCATCTGATAAGAAACATCTTACAATTCAGGGGCAGGATTAAGGGGTGGCCCAGGGGGCCTGAGCCTATTGTTGTTTGTTGTTTGCAGACACTGGATTCCTTCCCACTTAAAGGTAAAGGACCCCTGACAGTTTAGTCCAGTCGCCGACGACTCTGGGCTTGTGGCGCTCATCTCACTTTAGTGGCCGAGGGAGCCAGCGTTTGTCCGCAGACAGTTTTTCCGGGTCATGTGGCCAGCATGACTAAGCCACTTCTGGTGAAACCAGAGCAGCGCACAGAAACACTGTTTCCCTTCCCGCCAGAGCGGTACCTATTTATCTACTTGCACTTTGACATGCTTTCGAACTGCTAGGTTGGCAGGAGCAGGGACCAAGCAACGGGAGCTCACCCCGTCATGGGGATTTGAACCACTGACCTTCCAATCAGCAATCCCAAGAGGCTCAGTGGTTTAGACCACAGTGCCGCCCTTTAATTTTATAGGAGAAGGAAAGCTCTGATCCTTAACCTCCGCTGCCTTAACAGTTATACTAATTCGTTAGAAAAGCTTCCGGAGTAAAGCCTGAGGAACAGTCCCTACCCGCTGCCTTGCAGGACACCTTCAAGAAAAGGCAAGGCTAAGGAGTAAACCTTGCACAAATCCAGAGAGGAGTCCCTCAGTTGGATGTTGCATGTATGCCTCCTTCCTGTAACTGCTGCAGCCAAGTTGGTGCCAAACATATTGCTCTGATTTCCTTTGGACCACATCAGTGAGCCCAAGGTGGGGGTGGGGGAGTCTTGTTGTCTGGGCAGCTCAGGACCTCCATACACACTGCCCAGGCTTGCACCCCTGAGAGAGCTGGGCGCACTGCAAAGTGTAGCCACCCACATCTCATTTTCCCAGAGGCACCTATACATATAAATGAGTATATGTGGATTGTATGCAAATTTGACTCTCTGCCCTGAATCCTTTATGTACTGTGCAACACTCCTGTCTTACATAAAATCTAGTAAGTTATCTCAATGGGGAAAACTAAACATAGGAATGAACAGAAACACTGAAATAATGGATATTAACTGTGCTCCTAACCTGTAAGTCAACATCTCCCTCTGCTGACTTTTGGACGCCATCAACTATTTTTTTAACATTCTTAACCCTAAGCCCACAATGCTTTTCGTTAATTCTGGATGACTTGTATTGCAAAGCCTCACAGTTACAATCTGCCATAAAAAATAGAATCATAGAACTGTAGAATTGGAAGGGACCCCAAGGGCCATCTGTTCCAACCCTCTGCCATGACAAGAAAACTTATCTCTTTGAACATAAAAGGTAAAGGGACCCCTGACCATTAGGTCCAGTCGTGATGGGTCATGTGGCCAGCATGACTAAACTGCTTCTGGCAAACCAGAGCAGCACACGGAAACACCGTTTACCTTCCCGCTGGAGCGGCATCTATTTATCTACTTGCACTTTGTGCTTTCGAACTGCTAGGTTGGCAGAAGCTGGGACCGAACAATGGGAGCTCACCCCGTCGCGGGGATTCAAACCGCCACCTTCTGATCGGCAAGTCCTAGGCTCTGTGGTTTAACCCACAGCGCCACCCGCGTCCCCCTCTTTGAACATAGAGGGACTTAATTCCAAGTAAACAGGCATTGGGTTGTACTGTAAACTTTCTAATTCTGCAGCAGCAGTTCCAATCATATTCCAGTGTTCACAAATGCATTCTTAATGTAGAAGAATTCTAATAGTGAAGCAGATACAAACTGGTTATTACAGTGAGTTTTTAATGAACTGTTTGTTGACCTGGAAACACCATTGTCTTATGTTTTGAGCTTTAGGAGTGGGTAGATGCAAATCGTGAGGTTACAAATTTCCTGTCCCTAGACTATATGGAGAAGCTTCTCAGGAGAAGGACATTCTCCCTTTCTACTCTCCAGAATTCCCAATCCCCTGGCTTCTATATAGAAATAAAGTGCTCTTATTTGTGGCTGAAGCTAGCCATCAACGAGCCATAGCACTATATAGTTTGGCGGAGGAAATTTTTAGGACAGGAAGATATATATATATATCTATATATCTCTATATATCTCTATATATCTATATATATATACCTTCCTTGTTTCTGGAACATTCCCCTTGCCAACAAACAATGCTACTACATGGTAAAGGTAAAAGGTAAAGGTACGCCTGCCCGTATGGGCCAGTTGTGTCTGACTCTAGGGTTGTGCGCCCATCTCACTTAAGTGGCCGGGGGCCAGCGCTGTCCAGAGACACTTCCGGGTCACGTGGCCAGCGTGACGAAGCTGCTCTGGCGAGCCAGCACCAGCGCAGCACACGGAAACGCCGTTTACCTTTCCGCTAGAAAGCGGTACCTATTTATCTATTTGCACTTTAGGGGCGCTTTCAAACTGCTAGGTGGGCAGGAGCTGGGACCGAAGATGGGAGCTCACCTCGCCGCAGGGATTCGAACCGCCGACCATGTGATCAGCAAACCCTAGGCGCTGAGGTTTTACCCACAGCGCCACCCGCGTCCCTTACTACATGGTACATGGCTCTTTTCTGGGATGGTTGGAGATCTGAACCGGAGTAATCTTTTTAGGAGTTTGGAATACACTGGACAACTTTATTGCAGGTCTGAAATCAAATTTGGATGGTCCAGTCATTACGGATCTCACAACAAAACTTGCCTACCCTAAAATGAGGGAGTTGTTTCTTGTGCCCCAGGGAGTATAAGTACGTAAAGTTTGACATTAAAAGAAACTAACAAGAATTGAGGCATGCTTTTTGGCTTCCCAAAGCCATGAAACATTGAGCCTTGTGCTTGTGGGGAGGGCAAAAAGAGGAGGAGGTGACTAGCCAGCATGAAGCCTTAGTAGCATATAATAACCTAGAAGAGGGGGCCAGAGGCAGAGGGGGTTGTGGGTCATTATATTAAAAAGAATCGGGGGGGGGGGGGGGGGGAAGGGGAAATACTTCCCTTTCCCAAACTTCAGAAACCTCCCTCATCCGTCTGTTTCAAGAGACAATGGAGTGTGCCTCAGGGGTTGCACTAAAGTCACTGTGTTAGCAGCACCGAAGTGACTTCACTCAGGCACAAGCCTGGGCAGTGTGTATGGAGGTCCTGGGCTGCCCAGGGGACAAGACCCACCCCCCCAGCCTTGTTGTTGTTGTTGTTTAGTCCTTTACTCGTGTCTGACTCTCCTGGACCAGAGCACGCCAGGCACTCCTGTCTTCCACTGCCTCCCGCAGTTTGGTCAAACTCATGCTGGTAGCTTCGAGAACACTGTCCAACCATCTCGTCCTCTGTCGTCCCCTTCTCCTTGCGCCCTCCATCTTTCCCAACATCAGGGTCTTTTCCAGGGAGTCTTCTCTTCTCATGAGGTGGCCAAAGTCTTGGAGCCTCAGCTTCAGGATCTGTCCTTCCAGTGAGCACTCAGGGCTGGTTTCCTTCAGAATGGATAGGTTTGATCTTCTTGCAGTCTCCTCCAACACCATAATTCAAAAGCATCCATTCTTCGGCAATCAGCCTTCTTTATGGTCCAGCTCTCACTTCCATACATCACTACTGGGAAAACCATGGCTTTAACTATACGGACCTTTGTTGGCAAGGTGATGTCTCAGCCTTGCTGATGTCGAAAGGAAAGCAGAGGCATACATTTAGCAACAACTTGGCTGCAGGAGTTGCTGGAAGGAGGCATACAAGGCACCATCCAGCCTTTTTAGGGACTCTGGATTTGTGTAGAGCTTACTGCTTAGCCTTGCCTTCTTCCTAAGATATCCCTCAAAGTATCAGAGGTTTAGGATCAGAGCTTTCCTTTTCCTAGATGGACTACCTTCCCAGGTTGATGAGCCCTATCTGCTCCTCACTCCCCTCCAGAGCACGTGCAGAAATCTCCTTCTTTGAAGATGAAGGACTTTTCAGAGCTAGCTGACCTGACTGGAAGAATCCGCAACTAGAAAAAAGAGGAGTTTCAAGAGGACTGGAGGAAATTTAAGGACTACAGTGGTACCTCGGGTTAAGTACTTAATTCGTTCCAGAGGTCCGTTCTTAACCTGAAACTGTTCTTAACCTGAAGCACCACTTTAGCTAATGGGGCCTCCTGCTGCCGCCGCGCCTCTGGAGCACGATTTCTGTTCTCATCCTGAAGCAAAGTTCTTAACCTGAAGCACTATTACTGGGTTAGCAGAGTCTGTAACCTGAAGCGTCTGTAACATGAAGCGTCTGTAACCCGAGGTACCACTGTATTTGAATAAATATTGTAATATAAAAAAATAGAAATTACTTGAAAGAAACAAATAGGCCTAGGATTAAACTAAGTTATAATTAAATAAATGGGATTTAGAATGTTAAGAAAAGTGAATAAGATGGACTATAATTGGAAATTGTTTTAGTTTAATAATGATATTGGAAAGCTGTTACTTTTAACTACAAGGAAACTCAGAAGGGAGGGACTTGAGGAAGTCAACCATGATGTTTAAAAGGTTGGATTTGTGAAGAATTAAGTTTGTTGTTATTGTTTATCTGTTTATTGTTCCTTCCCCCCCTCTTTTCTTTCTTTTTCTGTTTTTGTGTATCATTCTGCTTTGTGGTTTGTGTTATCATTGTGGAAAATCTAATTAAAAAAAAACAAAAACAAAATCTCCTTCTTGGACCCACTATTGGTCTCATCCACTGAATCTGCCAGAGTCTGTCTTCTCATACAGGGGTAGTCTCTAACTCACTGAGGGTTTGAGACTCATCGGCTACCCTTACCTGGTTTAGCTGACCAGTCGAAGCTGTTCCAGCGGTAGGGCCACTGTGACATGCTGACAGCTTCTAGGAGCCACAGGTGAGAGTTGAGTGCAGGGTCGGGACCAAAGGTAGACAAACTACCTCACGAGGTGTCCCCCACCAAAGTTACTACCCTCCCCTAACATCGCACTATACACCTCCCCCAATACACAGCAACAAAGTGTACATTTGTGCACTTTGTTGCTGGAAGGAAGTTCATATAATGTATCATTCTGAACCTCTGATTTTGAGTTACTTTGCAGAGCACAGTGATGGGGGGAGAGAGAAGAACCCCATTATCCACATAGGTAATTTCTTGGTTTACATGTGAAAAGTCATTTTAAAATTCCCCCTGGTGTAGAAGTGAGAGCTCCATGAATGGAGAAATGCTAGATTTTACTGTACCAGTATGTTCCTCCACATTGACTCCCCCACCCAACGAACAAGGAAAAAGGGGCATTCCTGACTTTTCTAGCTCAGGAAATGTGGAGGGGGGTGTTTTTCAAATATTTTAAAAAACAGACTGCAAATTGCAACGCCAGTACAGCTCATTACAACAGCCCCACAATGTAGCAAAGAATGCATATTGCAGATGTGGGACTAGGCTAAGGCTGTATACATGCAACAGTGCAGTGCAACCCTCATTGCAAACCGAGGGTCAGGCTGAAGTTGAAAGAAAGGAGTATACAACCATCCATAATATATAGTCCAGTGTTAGCATTGTCGGTCAGAGTGGGGTCTGAATTGGGGTTTGCATTTATTACCCCAAACCCCTCAAACAAAATACTCCTAACACTCAATTGAATGGAGAAGCCTTCTGCTTTGTTGACTTCTGTGCAACCATGTTACAGCACTGTAAAATGCAAAAACAAAAAACTCAGACGAAAGAGAAGGAACTTCTGTTTCTCCTGGTACAGTACATTGAATTGCTGGAAAGATAGGTTGCTATCAAGTCACACATTCACTAAAATCCTGACTTTCTCCCTTGATTTCCATAGACGGCTTTCACTCCCCTGCAGTTGGGGGGAAAAATTGTATTGAAACTGGAAATCATCCCTACTTCTCAGTCTGTAATGACAAATCTATGGTGTAGACAACAGGAAGTAGAGGCGTCTGGAAACTATAGACTTGAGAATATGTTTAGAGGAAATCGCTAAACATGCAGCTAAGAGTCAAAATACTGCTCTTTCAGGAATTTATCCCTCTCAGCCTGCACTGTGATATTATTTGTTAATGTAGTCACTGAATTTTTTTTAAAAGAAACTATCAATACTTGATAATATTTTAAAGAAACTATCAATTTTAAACTATCAATTTTAAAGAAACTATCAATACTTGATAATACTTGGGACGCGGGTGGCGCTGTGGGTAAAAGCCTCAGCTCCTAGGGCTTGCCGATCGAAAGGTCGGCGGTTCGAATCCCCGCGGCGGGGAGCGCTCCCGTTGCTCGGTCCCAGCGCCTGCCAACCTAGCAGTTCGAAAGCACCCCCGGGTGCAAGTAGATAAATAGGGACCGCTTGCTGGCGGGAAGGTAAACGGCGTTTCCGTGTGCGGCTCTGGCTCGCCAGAGCAGCGATGTCACGCTGGCCACGTGACCCGGAAGTGTCTCCGGACAGCGCTGGCCCCCGGCCTATAGAGTGAGATGGGCGCACCAACCCCAGAGTCTGTCAAGACTGGCCCGTACGGGCAGGGGTACCTTTACCTTTACCTTATCAATACTTGAATTACTTCCTGCACTGTTTATCTGTGCTGTTGTATATTTAATAATATGTAGCTGACAGTTCTAAACTGGCAATTAACTGGTTATCTATCCGTATCTAGCTCACCAGATACTGTGGAGAAGATAATAGAGGTCAGCTGTGATAACACACACAGAAAACCTATAGTGAGACGGTAAAACACTGGAATACATAGCCATTATCTCAGCCACAGGTGCCTCTCCCCAGTGCAATAGGTGGACGGGATGTGTGTGTGTGTTTGCTCATATGTTAAGCTGAAATCTAAAACACTAAAACAAAACTCTCAGAAACTAAGACCTGAGTAACAAATAAGCCAAGGAGACGGCTCAACTGACTAGAAAACTCAGAGGAAACTCAAAGCAAAAAATTGCGGAAAAATGGGATGGTTATAGAAGATATGTTCAAAACTACAATAATAGTTTTGACTCCGTGCTAGCATTCAAGTGATAAAGGAACTAAAAGGAGGTGGACAACAATTAAGGATTTATTATGTTTTCAGAATGTATTGGAAAAATTATATAGAAAGGTTTATTGTTTTGTGTACAGTCAAATGTAAGATAAAATATATGCAAAGGGACTTGACAGGAAGTCAAAGTTGAAGAAAAGATTTTGGAAGATAAAAGGGGGGAAATATTTACTTTCATTATTATCATTTTGTGTGTGGGTGTGGGTGTGTGGGTGTCTGAGCATATGTGTGTTTTTGTATGCAATGTTTGGGAGGAAATAAGACGGTAAATAACAAATAACAAACTAAATATTGATGTATGTAATTTTTATTTTTTAATTATATTTAGTGGTAGTATGGCTGTATTGTTTTTTGTAACATAAAATCATTCAATAAAATTTATTTTAAAAAACAAACAAACAAATAAGCCAAGGAAGCAATTTCTTTGCTGCTATGCTTTGTTTAGAGCTGGGCAGAATCACATATAGAATCATAGAACTGTAGAGTTGGAAGAGACCACGAGGGTCATTAGTCCAACTCCCTGCCAGGCATGAACCTCAGCTACAGCATCTATGGCAGGTGGCCATCCAACCTCTGCTTAAAAACCTGCAAGGAAGGACCACTTCCCATGGGAGCTCGTTTCACTGCTGAATAGCTCTTACTGTGAGAAAGTTCTTCCTGGTGTTTAGTGGGCATCTCCTTTCTAGCAACTTAAATCTACTGGTTTGGGTCCTATCCTCCAGAGCAAGAGAAAACAAGCTTGCTTCATCTTCCATTTGACAACCCTTTAGATCAGGGGTAGGCAACCTAAGGCCTGGGGGCCGGATCTGGCCCAATCGCCTTCTCAATCTGGCCCACAGACAGTCCAGGAATCAGCATGTTTTTACATGAGTAGAATGTGTCCTTTTATTTGAAATGCATCTCTGGGTTATTTGTGGAGCATAGGAATTCATTCATTCTCCCCCCAAAAATATAGTCCGGCCCACCACATGGTCTGAGGGACAGTGGACCAACCCACAACTGAAAAAGGTTGCTGACCCCTGATTTAGATATTTGAAGACGTGGGTGACGCTGAGCTTCTTGGGCTTGCTGATCAGAAGGTCGGCGGTTTGAATCCCCATGACGGGGTGAGCTCCCGTTGTTCGGTCCCAGCTCCTGCCAACCTAGCAGTTCGAAAGCACATCAAAGTGCAAGTAGATAAATAGGTACCACTCTGGCGGGAAGATAAATGGTGTTTCCATGTGCAGCTCTGGTTTGCCAGAAGCGGCTTAGTCACGCTGGCCTCATGACCCGGAAGCTGTACGCTGGCTCCCTCGGCCTATAGAGCGAGATGAGCGCCACAACCCCAGAGTCATCCACGACTGGACCTAATGGCCAGGGGTCCCTTTACCCTTTACCTTTATCATATATCCTCTCAGCCTCCTCTTTTCCAGGCTCAACATACCCGGCTTGATCGTTCCTCATAAAGCTTGGCATCCAAACCCTTTATCATCTTGGTTGCCCTCCTCTGCCCGCATTTCAGCTTGCCAATATCCATCTTAAAGTTTGGTGCCCAGAACTGGACACAGTATTCCAGGTGTGGTCTGACCAAGGCTTTTACTTCCCTTGATCTTGACACTATACTTCTTTTCAATGCTGGCTAGAATAACTTTAGCTTTTAAAATTAAACTGATATACTGCCCTTCATTCAAAGATCCCAGGACAGCCATGGGGCATATCTAGGAGTTGGCAAGGCTGGCCCTTACAAAGGGCCCAGGGGGAGCAAAAATTATTCCTCTCCACTGGTTCGGAGTAGTTGGAAGCCTGCCCACCCACACACCCATGTCCTCTCCTAGCACCTAAACAGCTTTTTGCCAAGGGTGCAAGGGAACCTAGATACACCTTTGCTTGCAACATAAAGACACACAAAACCACAAAATATTTAAATATGTAAAATCACAAACACACATAACAAACGAAGACAATAACCCACCCCCAAAAGTCCACAGACCGTGCAATTGTGTTAAATCCCAATCACTGATAGCTTAGTTGGTACAGCATGAGAGACTTAATCTCAGGGTGGTGGGTTCAAGCCTCAGGTCGGGTGAAAGATTCCTGCATTTCAGGGAGTTGGACTAGATGACCCTTGTGGTCCCTTCCAACTCTTTGTTGTTGTTGTTTAGTTATTTAGTCGTGTCCGCCTCTTCGTGACCCCCTGGACCAGAGCACGCCAGGCACTTCTTTCTTCCACTGCCTCCTGCAGTTTGGTCAAACTCATGATGGGAGCTTCGAGAACACTGTCCCACCATCTCGTCCTCTGTCGTCCCCTTCTCCTTGTCCCCTTCTCCATCTTTCCCAACACCAGGGTCTTTTCCAGGGAGTCTTCTCTTCTCATGAGGTGGCCAAAGTATTGGAGCCTCAGCTTCAGGATCTGTCCTTCCAGTGAGCACTCAGGGCTCATTCCCTTAAGAATGGAGAGGTTTGATCTTCTTGCAGTCCATGGGACTCTCAAGAGTCTCCTCCAGCACCATAATTCAAAAGCATCCATTCTTCGGCGATCAGCCTTCTTGATGGTCCAGCTCTCACTTCCATACATCTCTACTGGGAAAACCAGAGCTTTAACTATATGGACCTTTGTTGGCAAGGTGATGTCTCTGCTTTTTAAGATGCTGTCTAGGTTTGTCATTGCTTTTCTCCCAAGGAGCAGGCGTCTCTTAATTTCATGACTGCTGTCACCATCTGCAGTGATCAAGGAGCCCAAGAAAGTAAAATCTCTCACTGCCTCCATTTCTCCCCCTTCTATTTGCCAGGAGGTGATGGGACCAGTGGCCATGATCTTCGTTTTTTTGATGTTGAGCTTCAGACCATATTTTGCGCTCTCCTCTTTCACCCTCATTAAAAGGTTCTTTAATTTTCTAACTTCCAACTCTATAATTCTATCTGTTATGGATGATCTAGTTCAGATTCCTGCATTGCAGGGGGCTGGACTAGATGACCCAGCTCGGATGGCCCCTTCCAACGGCGGCGGCCGTTTCTTCGAGCGCGCTTTGAAAAAAATAAATAAAAGAGACCCGGAATAACTTCCGTTGCCGCTGCCAAGCCCTTCTCTGCCCTTAACCAGCTCTATGAAACAGAAAACGAGAGGGAAGCGGCGGGCGTCCTCTTCCGCTGAGGGAGAGCCGCGCATGCGCGCGAGGGGGGCCTGCTTCGCTCTCTCTCTCTGCCTCAGGATTCCGGAGTCGGTTCGTGCCTTGAGAGACGTTTGTGCGAAGGAAGGAGAGGAGGAGAAGCGGAGGCCGGGGAGGCCGGGGAGCCAGTGGCGCCACACGGCCGGCCGGCGGGCCCGGTCCCTCCGAGGCGCCGCCGAGCGGCTGAGGGAAGGGAGGCCGGCGCTGAGGAGGCCCGGCATGTGGTGAACCCCCCTCAGGCTCCGCGCTCCGGACCTCGACGCCGCCTCGGGATGAGCGCGGCCGCTCCGCCTCAGGCCGCCGGGGCGCGGGGGCCTCCCTGCGGGGAGGGAGCCGCTGCCGGGACGGCTTCCCTGCGCGGAGCGGCGCGCCGGCCCTCCTGAGGGAAGAGGAGGAGGCGGAGGAGGAGGAGGAGGCCTGCTAGCTGCTCCGCCGACCGGAGATTGAACCGCCGTCACCCGCCGCCTCGTCTGGCCTCGCCCTCGCCCTCGCCGCCGCCTTCGCGATGACGACCCCGGCGCTGCTGCCGCTCTCGGGGCGCCGCATCCCGCCTCGCAACCTGGGCCCGTCGTCGTCGTCGTCGTTCCCGCACCACAGGGCCACCTTGAGGCTCTCGGAGAAGTTCATCCTCCTGCTGATCCTCAGTGCCTTCATCACGCTCTGCTTCGGGGCCTTCTTCTTCCTGCCCGACTCGTCCAAGCACAAGCGCTTCGACCTGGGCTTGGAGGACGTGCTCATCCCCCACGTGGACGCCGGCGAGGGGGGCAAGAACGCCGGAGGGGGGTACCTGATCCACGGGCAGGGCCGCGACCAGCACAGGCACAGGTAGGCCCTCATGCCAGTGCTGCTGCTGCTGCTGTTATTATTATTATTATTATTATTATTGGTGGAATGGGGTTGGGTAGTCCATGGGTCTCAAACTCCGTGATTTAGGGGCTTCCCGTGCATGCAAAGCTCTGGTGGATTGCGCAGACAATACCAATACAGTGGTACCTTGGGTTACATATGCTTCAGGTTACAGACGCTTCAGGTTACAGACTCTGCTAACCCAGAAATAGTGCTTCAGGTTAAGAACTTTGCTTCAGGATGAGAACAGAAATCGTGCTCCGGCGGTGCGGCGGCAGCAGGAGGCCCCATTAGCTAAAGTGGTGCTTCAGGTTAAGAACAGTTTCAGGTTAAGAATGGAGCTCTGGAACAAATTAAGTACTTAGCCCGAGGTACCACTGTAGTGGGTCCAGTGGTCAAGGTGGTTTCTGCATGATGGGCTATATAGAGAGGAATGAGGGCAGACGGGGCTTGTCAACCTGGGAAGGTATCTCATCTAGGAGAAGGAAGACACTGATCCTAAATGTTGCCTTGTGGGATATTTTTTGGGAGAAGAAAAGGCTATGGAGCAAGCCGTTCACAAATCCAGAGTGGCAACCCTAAGACTGTTGGGTGGCACTTTGTATGCCTTCTTCCAGCAACTCCTGCAGACAAGCTGATGCCAAGGGTATTGCTCTGCTTTCCTTTGGACCACATCAGTGAGGCTGAGAGGGAGGTCTTGTCCTCTGGACAGCCCAGGACCTCCATACACACTTCCTAGGCTTGCAGCCTGGGGAGGACATGTCACTGCTAATGCAGCGATTTGACTTCAGCCTTGGAGGTGCACTCCATTGTGTCTCTAAAACAGACAGGTGCTGACAACAAGAGGGGGAGTGTTGTATACAGGAATAGGTTTCAGCCCTGGCTTAATGTGGTGTGCTGCTTTGGTGAAGAATTGCTGCGTGCTGTCCGGTTACGTTCACATCACAGGTGTCCAGAAAGAGGAGTTGTCAAGACCTGATTCGCCAGTGCACCTTACTTACTGTATTTAAATCCTGCCTTTCCTTCAAGGAGCTCAAGGTGGTATGCATATTTCTCCTCCCACTACCCATTTAATCCCCGCAACAACCCTGTGAGGAGTGTTAGGCTGAGAGGCAGTGACTGGCCCAGGGTCACCCAGTGAGAGCTTCATGACCAAGCGGGGGATTCGAACCCTGGTCTGTCAGTACTCTTAACTGCTGCTTCACACGGGCTCTTGTTTACTTTTTCCCTCCCCGTCCCTGCTAGCAGTGGCTGTCCACATGGAAAGCAACCCTAGATTTTAGACTAATGAAAGCCAGTTGTGTATCTGTCTCCTGCCATTTTGAAGTGGGGCAGTGGGAAGTTAAATTGCCTTTCCTTCTTGGGGCAAGTCTTTGGAGCTGTTAGGAGTGGAATGAGTGAATTCTTTAGATCAGAGGCTGGGAACCTCTTTCAGCTGCATTCACTTCTTGGCAACCTTCAGGGGACCACATGCCAGTGGTGCGTAAGACCAGAGGCAAAAGTGGGCTATTTTCTTCATGCACTTGTATACCCTTCTCTGTCCTCCACTAGGGAACCAAAAGGCATTACAGTGGTATCTCAGGTTACATACGCTTCAGGTTACAGACTAACCCAGAAATAGTACCTTGGGTTAAGAACTTTGCTTCAGGATGAGAACAAAAATCGTGCTCCGGCGGCGCGGCAGCAGCAGGAGGCCCCATTAGTTAAAGTGGTGCTTCAGGTTAAGAACAGTTTCAGGTTAAGTACGAACCTCCAGAACGAATTAAGTACTTAACCCGAGGTACCACTGTATCAGAATACAAGGACACATTCCAGCTACGCAAAAACACTCAAAGAGGGTACAAAGGCAGGTCAGTGAGGGGTGTGGCCTAGGGAATGTTCTGGGGGGCCAGATAGAGGGTCTGGAGAGCCTCCTATGGACCCTGGGTTCCTCACCCTTGTTTTAGGTGGGGCTGGTGACTGATCTACCACCTACCTTTATTAGATGTAGGCACAGCAGGAACTGCCACAGACTGAAAAACATTGTTACATCTTTATTGTGTCTGATAACCTGAAGAGCTATGTAACAACTTGGGAGAAAAGAGCATATATAAGTCCTCACAGCAGGAACCTGTGCCACAAACCCTGGCATTATATAAACCTTTAGAATATCCTCCATATGCACTCATACCCAGCTATGAGTAGAGTTGGTGTGTCATTTTATACAATGCTCTTAGCAAATGGAACAGAAAAGATTAATTAAAGGAGTGCCTTTTCAGTACCCATTTTGTATGGAACAGGATAAAAGAGGGGCAGCACCAAAAGAGCAAAGTACAGTACAAAGAGTCTGCACTGGGAGAAAAAAAATGAATTACACTGGGAGTTCAGTAATAAAATTACTATTTTTGAACCTTATTTTATGGCTTTATGGGGCAAACCTAATGATGTCTATTCAGAAGTAAGTCTAGGTGAATTCAGTATGGAATACAAGAAGCAAAGGTATATAATGAAATCATTTTACTACTGAAGAATAACATTAAGGTAATAGCAAACATAATTAGAAAAACTACTGGCAGGATCTTCAGTTATTTTAAATAATTTTACCCCACTTTTACTTTGCTGCAGCTTACAGCAAAAAATAAAAACCAAATTCATCAACGTTATAACTTACCACGATGAACCTAAACCCCCCCCCACAAATCAGCTGAACTCACAGTCAATTCCTAGTCTCCAAAGGCCAGAACAGACAGATGGATCCTGTGATGTGGTACAGTTTTCTGTGTAGAATAAAATGTTGGGAAATGATATTTGCTCTTTTCAGAAAACCATTGAGGTTATAGCCATAGAATTTTGTATGTTGTGTTTTACACTTTGCTCTTTCCTTGGTTGCATTTTTTAAAGAAAACACACTGGATTGATTTGAACTTGACACATATTGACTTGTGTCTCATACTGTTCTTTCATTCTTCACTTCTTCATGCACCACAACTGAATAATTCCTGGGTTCATTCCTGCTCCTGAACTTGGAAATTGGGGTTATCAAACAGGGCTTGGTGGCCAAGTTTTTGTTTTTATTAGCCAGCTACAAAGCATATACTACTGTCAACAAATATACTAACTGATGAAATTACATAACACTCTATGTAGGTTAAAAACATTTTTTTTGTTTGAACCTATTGACAGGCTTTTCTCTCCCTTTCAAAAATTTAAGACTCATCTCCTCCATCACACACACACACACACACACACACACACACAATTTGAACTTGTACAAAACAATATTTATATAACTATTTCTAATAGGATTATAAAATGTAGAGGCAACATGGCATTTTGCCAATGATGCTTATTTTGATTTTCTAAGAAATTTTATAACAAAAATGAAGGAAGAATTATCAGCAAGTTGGGGCATCTTAAAGATTAAAGTTCTTTGCAGCCTGAGTTTTCATAAGCTAACACCTGCTTCTCAGTTTTTTCCAAGCTGGATCACTCACATTCTCTGCCCATAGGATATTCAAAAGCTGCAGTGGGCTTGGTTAGTTTTAAATCAGAATTAAATAAGCTTTAGGCTCCAAGTCCCATCAGTCCCAGACAACATGGCCAGTGGTGAGGAATGATGGGAGTTGTAGTCGATAACAGCATCTGAAGAGCCATAGGTTAGCCAACCATGATTTAGGGTCAATTTCTTTCCTCTTTCAACTGCATAAAAAATAGATAATAATGCTATCACAAGAAGATACCACTTTTACAATTTTACAAAGAAGTATCTAAATGGCTAGTCTGAAGTAGCAACCCTATCTAAGAAGAAAAGAGTAGTATCCAGTTTCTGCTTGCTTCTTTTCCTTACTCTTACTCTGTTTTATTTTTAGTATTTATCCCCTTGCAGTTCATTCAAGTAAAAACTCTGACTGCAAAAATGTTACCGCCTGAAAGAAAAAATCAAGCTCCATCTTCCAGCCCCCCAGCATTGTTTTTAAAATGGAATCCCTACTTGCTCTGATTAATTAACTTAGGTAAAATGCACAATAGTAAAACCAAAATGCTTTCCTGAACCTAGTTACAGGCAGCAATCATTTTGCACATGTCTGATTGACACACAACCACTGACACGTACGCTGCTTTCGGCCCCGGAAGGGGGCGGGGGCTGAATGGGCTTAGGCACGACTGCTGACACCCACAATGAGTTGCCTGCATTATCTTGCAATTACCTCATACACTCGCCAAAACAGGAAGCATTTAGCTATAACTACCCTGGTGAGTGGATTTGTCAAAGCCTTTTACCACCTTTGGAACAAACCAGGAACTGAAATAATTGGAAGTTGGTGTTTCCCAGTTTCAGGCATGTTGGGAAACTGGTTAATTGATTTACTTAGGCAGTCTTTGGTTGTGCATGGAGAAGGAGCGGGAAAGGGTTCAGCAAGGGCAGGATGTCTGGGTGCAAGGTTTGCGTTTATTTTAGCTTAATAAATGTTAGATACTATATTGTGGCTGAACTGGGGTGTTCACAACTTCTGCATTTTATTGTGGAGTAAGTACCCCTCTACTAGACTCTTCTCATGAGCTAGCATTCATAAATGGAGAAGGAAGAGTATTGACCTGCACTCTTATTTAAAGAAGAGTGCACATTTCCACCTGGGGTTGTTTTTTGGCGTTGTTGTTTTTTTGCTTTACCCTCTGAATGAAAGCAGGATTAAAGTATTCAACATTCAGAACTTCTAAAGTTCCTCTTTATTAATGTCCTATTGTAATGCTTCAGATCAGTCTAGCAGAAAATTCCATGACACAGTTGAAACAATAGAAGATTGTATGTTGATATGAATTAAAGTGGTACCACTGGAAGTTTATAAAATATACTGTATTTTTTGCACCATAACACTCACTTTTTTCCTCCTAAAAAGTAAGGGGAAATGTCTGTGCGTGTTATGGAGAGAATGCCTACGGGTGGCGTGCCTACGGATTTTCCTCCTCTAAAAACTACATGCGTGTTATGGTCAGGTGCGTGTTATAGAGCGAAAAATACGGTAGTTGTCAAGGGTTGGAGTTGTAGCTTGACTTGAAACCAGTCAGTGGACAGAGGGAAACCAGTTCAAAATTCTTCCCTCGACTCCTTTTCTAGCCACTGTCTTTCCAGGTTCTGCACAGCCATCCGGGTTGAACAACCAGGGACCCCTTTTGCTCTAGGAATGCAAACTTAACCTTGTCGTATTAAAAATGGGAGTAGTTTGGCAGTTAGAATAGTTTGAACCAATTAGCCCTTCAGTGCCATTGTTGGAATGTCTTAGACCGGGGATGTCCAACTCCCAATAGACTGTGATCTACTCACAGTGTAAGAAAAACTGGCAGTGATCTACCCATTGTTGTTGGATGGATTAAAGTTGTTGAGCTTTTTTGGGGGAGACAAGGTGGTTGAGCTTTTTTTTAGGGAGCAAATGAATGGAACTGATCAGCTTTTCTCAACCTGTGGGTCCCCAGATATTGTTGAACTACAACTCCCATCGCCCCTAGCTAGCAAGGCCAGAGCTCAGGGATGATGGGAGTTGTAGTCCAACAACATCTGGGGACCCACAGGTTGAGAACTGCTGAAAGGAACTGAATGAGCATTGCAATATACACAGAACATAATTGAAAGTTGATTATATAAAACACACTTGAGGGTCCTGAATCCCCAGTCTGATAGTGGAACTTAATCTGATGGCCCCCTTTTTTACTAGAAAGCAAAAGTTGCTGAGCTTTTTTAGGAAAGGAAAAGTTCTTGAGCTTTCTTGGGGAAGCCAAAGTTGTAGAGCTTTTTTTGGGCAGGGGGAGTAGATCACTGAGGGGCCAGAGATCTATCAGGAACATCCCACGATCTACCAGTAGATCACAATCTACCTGTTGGATGTGCCTGCCTTAGACTTAGGAAGTGGGAAGAAACTATTTCCCACCTGCTTTCTTAGACCTTCTAACAATGGTGCTGCACTAGGAGGAAAAATGACCCTTTCCCAAAAAGAGGCTTTGTTTCTCCTTTTCTGGAACTGGAGGAGACCCTCCTACACTCTTGCAACTGTAGACAGCAACACAGTTGTCCCCCCCCCCCCCCGACATGCTGGGGTAGAAGGAGATTCTTCTACTGCAGCGCTGCCCTACAGAGTAAAAATGCTACTGACTGAGCATGTCTGTCTGCTCCTGAGCCTGCCCCTCTACAGTGTGCGCATGTGTATTTGTTTGCATATACACATAAGTGCAGGTTCCTGTGTGCCCCCCCCCTTGCTGTGCTGTGTGTATGTGCATGTGAATTGGACTCTGGCTAGCATGTGACCCCTGGAAGGCTTGTCAAATCCTAAATGCGGCCTTCAAGGCCCAAAGGATTACACACACACCCTTTCAGCCTACTGTGTTGAGTTATAGTATTGTTGTGATTCTCAAAAAGTGGGTTAAACTCACAGTAGGTTTCTGGTTTGCAGTGGGAGTTAGGCATAGTGTTATCCAAGTCTCAAGGGCATGGAGTTTAATGTCACAGGTGTTGCTATTCCTTCAAAGTTTAATGCCTATTGCTATTCGTTGCAAATGGGGTGTTAACTGCTAATCTACTGTTGAGAAGACTTATTTGTCATTGTTGAAATGAACAGAAGTGACGGAATCTTAAATGATTTTGACTTTTTTCGCACTTAAAATAACTAGTAATATAATGTTAATATGTCAAGAGTGATATTTTCATTTTCACAGCACATGTTTTGTGACCTTTTCAATAGGATTGAGTAGTTCTAAAGCTTGTGGGATAAGCAGGAAGCAGAGATCCATCATGCCAAGCTTCTGATGAGTTTTAAATCCTTTTTAAATCAGGTTTATCAGGGGACTCTTGGGCTGCAATCCTAAACATGGTTACTTAGCAGTAAGTCCCATTGAACATAGTGGGTTTTACGTCTGAGTAGATGTACATAGAATTGTGCAGTTCTCTGAAATGCCTGTGCCAGTTTTCTGATCACAGATGTGGGTCTTCCTTATCTTGTGATTGCTGTTGCATTACCCTATTTGTGCCAAAAACTTGTTGTGTAACTACTTCCTGCAGTAATAAGGTGAAAACTGTAAATTGCTGGTGATATTTGTTCATTATTGCTGCAGCTTTCTAAATTAGATGCACATGGATTTCCTTCTTTGAATGTAGAGTTGAGGGCATGAAGTGGATTTGCATCCAGATGCAGATATGCCTACCCACATTGTGTTTCTGTCAATAGTAGGCATATATATCTGGCCAAGTCTTAATTGGGACCTGAGAGTTTTGCTGCAGAATCCTTTCAACAAGGTTGGAAACCTCTTTTCAAAAAGCATACCTTTAATAATTTGGTTTGCAACAAAAGTAAATAGAAAGACTTCATATGCAGCGTTCTTGGGATAATGTCGATTGCTGCGCTAGTTGCTTTGCCATTTAGGGCCTTCTCGTTTGCTCTATTCAAATTAGGGGTTGGCTGGGAGCACATTTGCAAACCAGAGAAACAGTTGTGGGCACAGCAACACACACAGCACACTCAAGCACACAACACCACCTATTTTGTTGACAAAAATAGTATGCTTAACTTCAGTGGGGGAGAGGACCCTGTAGACTGCAAGCATGTATGTGCGTACGGGAAGCATGTTAGTGACCCATGCTCCAAACCTTATCAGAGCTTCAGTTTTCTTTGGGGCTGGTTGATACATGCATGGTGTGTGAATGCACTTTAACAGATAAAGCCTATAGATAGCACCTTCATGTAGCCTCACATCAGTAACAGTGTTTTTCAATGAAATCTGTTCATCCGGCTGCAAGTGACGGCAAATGAAATGAAATTCTTGCATATGTGAAAAGTCCCATTTAATCATTAGAATTTCTGAAATGCTCTAATGTCAACCATTTCTTACAACATATAGTGGTCTTCTAATACTAATAGAAGTATCATTTGTATATATTTGGCAGAACATCTTCGGTTACAGTTGGAATAAGAAATAGATGATGGTTGTATAACAGATTGGCCCTAACGGTTGGCCCTAAGCTCTAAAAACAGAGCTTTCTGACTATTATTTGTTTATTTAGAGAAGAAGAGGAACGCTTGAGAAATAAAATTCGTGCAGATCATGAAAAAGCTTTGGAGGAAGCAAAAGAGAAACTGCAGAAGTCACGGGATGAGATCCAGGCTGAAATTCAAACTGAGAAGAACAAAATAATAAAGGGTTTGAAGAACAAAAGCAGCAAGCCCTTGCCACCGGTCCCGGTACCAAACCTTGTAGGGATAAACAGTGGAGATCCAGTGGATCCAGACATCCGAGAAAAAAGGGACAAAATTAAAGAGGTAATGGCTTGCGTCATCTTATCATTACCTAGCTGTAGTTCGTGATGCTAGGATTATTTCTGTGAATAGAAACCATACTGTTTGTGATAGTCATAAGAAGTTAATTTCATGTGGGAATTGGCTTAATATATTCTGCTTCATAATCTGGGCTTATTTTCTGGGCTGCTTTGGGAGGAAGTTCATCACTCTGACCCCTATAGAACATTTTCTGCCTCTGGAGGAGGCTAATAAGAAACTCATGAGATAGAATCTGGAACAGGACCTCATGAGGAAATCTTAAGTGTCATGATGAGGTGGCGGTTGCTTTTTGGAGGCATAAGAAGCACGTAAAACAATTATTGTACGTAGATCTTTTGTGTCTTTTTCTTTTATTGTAATCTGACATTTTTCTCTAATCTCTTGCCCTGGAGCTCCCTTTCTGGAGTAGAGTGAATAGTACTGACAATATTTTTTAAATATTGCATTAAAATGTGTTAAGCTATGCTAATGAAATTTCTACCTTAAATTTCCTCTTTGACAGAGGAAACATGCATTAATGCCCACAGTTCTTTCAACAGCTTGCTGTTTTTCCCCAGTCATACTTTTTCTTCTCTGCATTTGCTCCTATACCACCATAGTCATGAAATGCAACAGAGGTCTCTAGGCTTTCTGGGTCTGTGAACCAATTTGGATGTTTTTAAAGTGTTGTGTACATGACCATAAAATGGCTGTAGTGGGTAGGGGATTGCTGCTGTGGGGGTATGGCTAATCACAAAACATTGGGAGTGTCCCATGTGTGTCTGCCTATGTGAAAACACAGACTCAAGACACATACACACCACTCAACTGTTTCTCCCCATTTGAGTCAATGGAGCAGTTCCTCCATTGACTTGCGAAAATGGCAGAGAGGGGAAGCCTTCAGGAATACAGTGTTCTGCCTTATGCAAATCAATGGAGACACTGCTGCTTTGACTCACAGAGGCAGCAGGAAGCATTGAGAGGCAGGTGGCTGGCTGGCTGGTGATTAGGGATACCAGGCATACAATTTCATTTTGTGAGTATGTTGCTTTGTTCAAATTTGAGTCAGAGTCAGAGAGAAAATGCTATTCTACTCTGAGAAATAATGAGAGGCAAATTAGGAATATGTGTTTTGAAAAAAGGTAATAAAAGAAAGAAGTTGGAACCATATTTAGAAATGCATTTTAGCAGTGATTCTCATGAATGTGTTGGCCTTTGCAAGTTGATTAGCTTCTTCTACTTAACCTGTTTGGTTTATTGGCAGGGGATACAGGGTTGCAATAGATTGGCAGTTCAAATCTGCATGATGGGGTGAGCTCCCATTGCTTTGTCTCATCTCCTGCCAACCTAGCAGTTTGAAAGCATACCAGCACGAGTAGGTAAATAGGTTCCGCTGCAGCGGGAAGGTAAATGGCATTTCCATGCACTCTGGCTTCTGTCAGTGTTCCATTGTGCCAAAAGCAGTTTAGTCATGTTGGTCACATGACCCGGAAAAGCTGTCTGCGGACAAACGCCGGCTCCCTCAGTCTGAAAGCGGAGATGAGCGCTACACCTCATAGTCAAATTCGTCTGGACTTAATTGTCCAGGGGTCCTTTACATTTTTAAACCTTTACCTTTTGATTTATTGGATTAGCTTCCTCTTACATTAATCACTGCTAGTCTTCCATCCCTTTACAGAAGCAGTTGCTTACTTTGACAGCACAGAATATTTTGCAAGACTTGAATTTGAAACATTTTCAGATATATTTCAGTTGAAATTACAGTTGTACTCTGTTGCTTAACTTTGTTTATATAGAGAGAGAATCTGTGTCTGAAACAAATATTTTAGTTGAATGGTTAATTTGTGTTAATTTTTATTTGTTTTCCGTTCCTTAGATGATGAAACATGCCTGGGATAATTACCGGCAATATGGATGGGGACATAATGAACTGAAACCCATTGCTAGGAAAGGACATTCCACCAACATATTTGGTAAGTTGTCATTCTAAAAAAACTCATTTTGAAAATTCCACATAAAATACCTTGCTTATCCTGTTGTGTCATTGGAATTTGAAAAAGTTAACGAAAGAGAACTGTTAACCCACTTAAGAGATTGCATGTGTAATCCTGTATATAACCACTCAAGAATAGCAATTACAATTAAATGCAATCCTGTTTTATTCTTGAATTTTATTGTGCAGATGCATCAGTGCATGTCTGACTTCTTATGATAATGAATGTTCTAAATTTTCTGCTAGTCATTGCAAACACAAAATTTGTACAACAGGTTTTTTTGTATAACACAGACTTTTGTCGTTCTGATAGTTGGCTCTTTGAATTAACATTCTGCAAAGAAATCTGTTTCATGGTTACATTTGATGAAATGCACTCAGATTTTTGTGTGGCAAGGTGCTGTGTGTGCAGGTGCTATGCCATTATATATATTTATGTATGAAGTCCTGCTGGGGCATTCGTGTGTATGAGAGAGAGGGAAGAGCTGGCATGATGACTTCACTTGATCTTCAGTTTTTGCCGTTGCTTGCTTCATCTAGAGACCTGTTCTGCACAACTTTTAGATCTCTTCCATGTTGCCTGGATTTGCAGCTTGATAGCAATGGTAGACTACATAGACTTCTTAATCTATTGGGCAAACTCTGAAGATAATAAAAACAGGGATACTATGGGGATGATAATAAAAAGCCTATTGTACAAGGTTGACATGTAGAATATATATTCTTTAAATACTTTAAGTTCTTTAAATACCTTAAGTTGCAGTGCATATGCTAAGATTTCTGCAGTCACAATGCAGTTAAAAATTCGTACCTCTCTGTTCCCACTATGCCTGCAAGAGGAGAGGACTTAAGTCACTCAGTGAGGTTCTTTTTCAAAAACAGGGACATACTAGCCCCAAAAATCCTTCAGTTTAAGAGAAAAGTTAAGATGTTTATTTACCTTATTCATCAAAAAAACAGAAATAATAAAGGGTTCTACCTCAAGCTCTGTGCCATATAAGCAACAAGTACAGCCTACAGTTTGGCATATTCTACAGTGGTACCTCGGGTTAAGAACTTAATTTGTTCTGGAGGTACGTTCTTAACCTGAAACTGTTCTTAACATGAAGCACCACTTTATCTAATGGGGCCTCCCGCTGCCGCTGCACTGCCACCGCACGATTTCTGTTCTCATCCTGAAGCAAAGTTCTTAACCCGGGGTACTATTTCTGGGTTAGCGGAGTCTGTAACCTGAAGCGTCTGTAACCTGAAGCGTCTAACCCGAGGTACCACTGTACTCGCTTACAAAAGTCTCCATATACCTGTGTTTTTCCTTGAGCTTTCACCCTCGATCCTCTTCCTCTGTAAGTTGGGAGAATGCTATGGGGGCAGTGACTAGATAGGTGCACATCCTGGGTTCTGTTTCTTGGTCACGTTAGGGCGTGACAGGGTTAAGAGGGATAGATGAGAACAGTGCATTTTAATTTATTGAATTTCACAGCAAGAGTGACAGAGTAGCTTTATTTCCAAATGTGGTTTAATGGACCTGTATTTCTTCAACCTGAAGTGCCCTGTTCGTCTCACAAAATGTTCCAGTGGCATATATATGTGAGGTGTTTTCCCCTCCCTTTTCCTCACAGAATGTGGCCTCTGTGCTTCTCAAGCCTCTTTGTTTTCGTAGCCCTCATGGGGAGCATCTTCTTCTCTCTGACTTAGAATGCAGTTAGTCATCTCATCTCTCAGTGTGTCCAGGTCAGATAACTCTTCTGTGGATATGCTGGAACTAGTCATATCTTCCTTGAGGAATGTGATGTTGGAGATTTGTTTTCCTTCTTGTTGACAGAGTTGTCCCTCTAAATGTTTTAATGTATCTGGGTGCTTCATGTCTTTTTGTGAAGAAGGTTCAGACAGGTCTTCTGCAGAGACAACACCTGTCCAAAAAAGGATGAACTCTTTGCGAGAAGCAGCAACAGCCATAGTAGTAGTGAGTATACAGGGCACCAGGTATAGGAGAGTTGACTGACTTGTCTGTAAGAATGTTGCTACAACAAAGGTCACCATAAGACCATAGCTATAAGCTAGAGTAGAAGCTAGAAAATAGACCCCTGAGGAGTTGACTTGAGCATCAAATCTGTGGCAGTAGGCTACCAGGAAACCAGGAAGTATAATATCTCCAAGGCCTATAGCAGTAAAAGAACTGTCATCAAAAATGGATGTTGAGGGTAATATTGGTACTTTCAACAGAAAGGGGATCTCTTCAGAGTCTGGTGTCCCATAAGCTGTCACATCCGTGATGCTTTTTCCAGCTTTGGTTAGGAAAGGAGTGACGAAGAGACAGAGTACGTCATAAAGCAAATGAGTGAACAGAAACAAGCTACAGTTCTTTAAAGTGGGCATGCGAACTGTTCTCAGAATGTAAATGCCAATAGAAATTCCTAGAACATCTTGCAAAACCCAGCCCCACTCATTCTCATTTCTGAAGATGACCCAAACTGCACTGATGGCTATACACAGGACAGTTAGAAGCAATGTTCTGATCTCTAGACCTTTGTGGAAAAATGGGAGATGGATTGCACGTTTTCCAAATGGGAGCTTGCTTACAAATGGAGCTAAGCAACCATGCAGACTGAAAGATGCGTATAGACAGAAAATGCCAATCATTGCATGTACCAGGTAATCATAGAAATAGTAGAGAGCAAGGAGCATGAAGGTGGCCATTACTGTACAAGTGCATGTGAAGTAGGCATTGGTGTCAATTGTTATCTCACCAAAATCATCGTCTTCTGTTTGGAATCGGCTTTCAATATATTGTTGCTTTCTTCTCTCTGTTCTGCCTGCCCAGTAGCTTCCCATGGTGACTATGAACATTGACATCAGATAAATGACCCCAGTTTTGTGTAGCAAGTCCCTGATCAAGTTCTTAAACAATAAATAGAGAATGTCCACATCTTGGAGAAGAATTCCTGAGATTGTGACCTCCTCACAGTGACCCCAGTTATATCTGGATCTCCGGTTTTTCACGAGATAGGGAGCATCTCCACCAAGAGTCAGCAGCCCCTGGGTTTGGTTAATTTGATGGAGTCGGGCACTCTCAAAGAGATTGCAGTTGCCCTCCCTCACAGATGCAATTCTTGTGCTGAATCCACCACCATCATTGTCTTCCTCCCCAAAGAACGAAGGTGGGCAACACATGGCTGAGTAACTGATGTTCTGAGTTCCGAGCGCAGGGTGAAGCCAGCGATTTTTGTTACCCTCTTGACGTGATTTCATCCACTGTGAAGGGAAGAGGAAGCAGTAATCTCCTCCTTTCTCTGGGCTGATACGGATGACCCCAGGGTTCTGAGCAAGCACAGGTGGAATAAGGAGCAGGAACAAGGTGGCTAGAAACAGAAACATCCTTCTTGGCAGTTTCCCTTAATCTTTACTAGGAACTGTAACCATACACTGCTTCTTGTAAAAGAGATTTTGTCCCTTTCCCCCCTTTAATTCAAAGCTTAGGCCCCTGGGACCCAAGCTCTGCTTGCTACATGGTAAGCTGTTCCTGACAGCCTTACCCACACATCATGGATATAACCCCAACCTTGTTTGTTACATAATAAGCCCAGCTTCCTATCCATGGAGACAAACCCCACCCCTGTCTGCTGCATTGCATCTTCTCTAATAAGTATTTGTTTCTTGCTTTTGCACAACAAGTTTATCAGTGAGGCTGTTTGTCACAAATTGAGCCTAATTTTCTCTTTAACCATAGATATGGATCCAGAATTACAAACTGGAAATCAACTTTTATTACTGCTTTTATGGTTTAATAGCTTAATCTGGTGACTGTCAGAAGAAGGTGTGATGTGAACATTTTAGTTCATAAAGGTGACCGTCCTCTAAGCAGTGTTAAAATTTGAAGTATAGGAGATAGTCATTACAGGCTGCATAGCTACACAATAGGAATCAAGAGAAAATAGGGACTCTTTATGTTAGCAAAGGTGGACATTAATTTTAGGTTGTGTGCTAGGTAAAAAGTCAATACTGTAGAAGCCCAATTGGGTAGAATCATAGAATTGTAGAGTTGGAAGGGATCTCAAGGGTCATCTAGTCCAACTCCCTGCAATGTGGGAATCTTTTGCCCAAGGTGAAGCTCAAACTCACAAACATGAGATTAAGAGTCCCATGCTGTACTGGTGGAAAGAATCTTCCCACTTCAGGGATGTAAGATCCTCTAGCTCTAATTTAGGATCTCACAGCTGAATGGCTAGATTTTCTAATTCAGACAAAAAGTAGAGGTAGCCATGTTGGCCCATAATAAAAATTCCTAAATCTGTACTAGGGCAGTAGTTTTATTAGGCTAAATAGAATAACATAAAATAGTGTGCAAGCTTTTGGGTTCACCAGAACTCTTCAACATACTAGATGGTAAACGAAACATCTGGTCACAATCTTCTACCTGTTGTTGTTTAGTCGTTTAGTCGTGTCCGGCTCTTCGTGACCCCACGGACCAGAGCACACCAGGCACTCCTGTCTTCCACTGCCTCCCGCAGTTTGGTCAGACTCATGTTTGTAGCTTCGAGAACACTGTCCCACCATCTCGTCCTCTGTCGTCCCCTTCTCCTTCTGCCCTCCATCTTTCCCAACATCAGGGTCTTTTCCAGGGAGTCTTCTCTTCTCATGAGGTGGCCAAAGTATTGGAGCCTCAGCTTCAGGATCTGTCCTTCCAGTGAGCGCTCAGGGCTGATTTCCTTCAGAATGGATACGTTTGATCTTCTTGCAGTCCATGGGACTCTCAAGAGTCTCCTCCAGCACCAGAATTCAAAAGCATCAATTCTTCGGCGATCAGCCTTCTTTATGGTCCAGCTCTCACTTCCATACATCACATCTTCTACCTAGTACACCATATAAAATTAAATTTAGTCTCTGCTAATATAAACACTGCCTAGTTTTACTGTTTTCTGCCTACCAAGGTACCTGTATATTTCACTTAAGGAACAGACCTGGTTAACGAGCATCTTTTGAGGTTCTAGAGATGGGGGTCAGCCATTGTTTTTCTTCTTGTTAACAGTACGCCTTGGTGCTACCTGCTTAGCACCTGAAGAGCCTCCTTTGATTGTATGCTGCCTCCCTAGCATTGCCCCCCCCCCCCACCACTGTCAACAATTCACTACTCAGTTGCCTGTGGTGATTAAGAATTGTCCCCTGGCAACCACTCAAGGCTCCATTCTCCTATGAAGCCTACCCCTCTAAGATTAGATTGGAAATAGGCAGTCCCACATGCCATGCAGTCTCCAGAATTTTAACTGAAGAGTCTCTCACTTCTGAAATGGGAAAAGGAATGGACCAGAATACTGCCCATGAAAATAATACATAGCTTTACGCTAAGGAGGGCTGCAATTCTGTAATCTGTACATTAGCCTTTCATTGCCTGCCTTCGTATTTTGTTAAATATTTTTTCCTCTTTGTCCTATTTCTACTTCCATGGTTTTTGTCAGTCAGTTTTTTCTACCTGGAATGGCCCCACCACACCCCAGTAACCCAAGGGGGGCAGGCTGTTAAATTACATTTGTATCCATGTTGTAATGACAAAGTTAAATCACCAAGTTGTAATCACTACATCAGCAGGGGCTACACATTATGGCTGGGGAAGGCAGCTAAGCATTAATTTCGACTACACAGCTGTGTAGTCCTACCATGCTATTGAAACAGTATTATATGCATTGAAACAGTATTATATGCATTTGTCAACACAATTACTGTTAAGTTACCGTTAAGTTCACTTAGCTCAGTGGTGCTTACTTCTGAATAGAGATGTGCAGCACTGCACTTTCACTCTATATGCAGGTTGATGAAAACCTGGAAGCTACTGTTTACTTTTAACTTGTGATTCCCACCCCCAGCTTTTTACATTTCCCCCCTTCTTCCAGTTTTTTTGGACACCTACCACCCTTATGTACATGGTAAATAAGCTCAAACAACATTTATGTTGCTTTTTTTTTTTTTACTACAAACATTTAAATGAAGGAAAATATGGGTTTCTCCAGTAAGTTGCCCATTTTAATTTTCTGCCTTAAGAAATTTTACTAACAGTTGAAGGAAGAATGACCAGTTTTTGTTTGTTCGTTTTTTGTCTGTGGCACCTTGAAAGCTAAACCTTTTGGTAGCATGATCACAGCTTATTTGACTTGGAGCAGTAGCCATGGAGTTCAAAGGGAAGGGCTGAATTTTGGCACTGAATTTAGGAGGCTGCTGCTGCTAAGGCAAGATTATGAGGTGAACTTTAGCACTGGAACTTTTTAATGCTGGCTGGCTGAGTGAAAAGACTGGATATTATATGCTGCTAGGGTTACCGTGAAGTTTTGGCTTGGGGTTGTAGAAAGGATTGTCACTTTCTACTCATCTGCCACTTGCTGAATTTCCCCTTGCAGATTTGCTTAGTATCAGGTGGCACATCAGTCAGTCAGAAAAATAGAATCAGCTCTGCTTGACCAATCAGAAAAAGCTAAATATTCCTACCGGCTTCAAGAGAAACAGATGCATTCATGAAGAAGACTTGCTATGCAATGATGGGTGCCAGAAGTAGCAGAAAGTGGGGATAGAGAGGTTTCTGGGACAAGGGAATGAGAGAGAAAGTGTGGGTGCCTTGGTTCTGTGAGCTTGTTGTTACCCATGAATAGCTGCCTGTCCTTACAGGCAGGAGAACATTCCCAGGGAATTTCCCCTTCTACCTGTCAAGTGATTCTTCTTGTATGAGCCTGAGCACAGGAATTTCTTGGGCGACTCAAAGGAACAGAGATTCATATTATTTCGTTAAAAAATATCAAAGTGGTTTACAACAAAAAATACATTAAAAAACAGTTTGGAAATGAAACAAAGCCACCTAAAAATAACGTAGCAGTTTCAACATGTATACTATGCAGAAGTATATCTGTTTGCAAATTGAAAAGCCAAAAGTATTGCAACAAGGATCTGTGAGTTTTCAGAGGAAATCTGTCATTGAAGTCTATGGTTGAGAACAGTTGTTACATAGAATGTTCGGGTGTCTTTTTTTTTTTAAGGAAAAAAAAAAGGAAAGTGGGTGGATGGATGGAGAGGGAATTGACCTTCTCAGGCCCCTAACAGCAGCTCATAGTGCCTTCAGCATTGTTCTCCAACCCGGTGTCCTCCAAATGTTAAGCAGTACAACTCCCATAATCTCTGACCACTGTCCATACCAACTGGGACTGATGTGAGTGGGAGTCCAAAAAAAATCTGGAGTGCACCAGGTTGGGGAAAGCTGACCTGGAGGTAGGATTAGACAGGGGTAACACATTTGTTCAAGGATGTTTCAAGAAAATGGAAATTGAAAGAGGTACTCTTCCATTCTTCAGCCTGCTCCTTGACACATTTCCCACCTTTTAGCAAAGGAGAGGCAGATGCAAATGTGATACAGAAATAACATTGAAGGAATAATGTTCTTAAAGGCATGTCAATTCACTCTTCTTCTTTTTGTTGGTTGTTGTTTTTCCCACATGTCCCACATGTTTTTTAAAATCTTTATTCATGCATTCAACAAATATTTATATACTGCTCGATTGTAACTAGAACCTTTAACAATTTGTTTGGTTCATACTTGGAGAAATTGATTTATTTATAAAGGATGGTTCCAGCTTACAAATAAATAATGGCTACACTGAAGGGGAAGATCATAAGTAAAACATTTAGTTATAATGGAAATTCTGGGTTTTCTGTAGGAAATTCACAGCTGGGTGCCACTATAGTAGATGCATTGGATACCCTCTACATTATGGGCCTTCACGATGAATTCAAAGAAGGGCAGGAGTGGATTGACAATCACCTTGATTTCAGTGTGGTAAGTTGAACTTATGTTGTCCGATTTCTTCCTATCTTGAGAAACATAGAATCATATAATTGTAGAGTTGGAAGGGCAGGAAAAGGGCAGGAAACTTATTAGCTTGATCAAACTTCAAATACTCTTCTTCTTTCTAAAACGAAGCCTGTAAAAGAGCTGATTAGTGTCCTTTGATGACTCACAAACACTGTGTGTAAATTTAAAAACAAAATGGAAGGACCTTTCAACCTTTCCACACAGGACTTGGTCTCCAGGCTTATCTAAGACATGTTGCTTTAATTAGGTGTCCTCCTTCCCTCAAGGGGGAAATGGAAATTCTGGATGTAATGGTGGATTTCTGTTCTTCACATGGTAGAAGCCCACCTCATGCTTTTCTTATCTTTCTACATCCTTGGTGCCATACTTTCTTCACTGCAGCCTGTGGGAGACAGAGAAGTTTTTCTTCTTCCAAGTTAGGTTTCTTGGTCCCAAGCTTTTCCTAACAAAACAAAGCTGAATTCTCTTGTTTTGATGCTTCTAGTTCTTTTGACTAATAGCAGAATAGCTTTTTCAGTTCCACACAGTGTCAGGAGCATGAGGGGAAAGGCCATTCTTCCTCTCTTTTAATAACAGAGAATGTGTTTTCCTGGTCCCAGATGAGGGGCTTTCTCCCAGCCTAGCTGCCCTCCTTTCTTTTAGGAAGAGAAATCCAGTGTCTTCAAAGGAAATTTGGGACCTACAACACTGGCAATCACATTTCTATGAAAGAGAGAACACAGCAGGATGCTGGTTTGATGTTCAGCCCCCCAAAAAGACATGAGTAGCTTTTGTAGATGTAACCTCAGAGCCTCTCAAAAAATTACAGAGAATTATTGGAGAACAGATGAGGTGCCTGTGGGCTGGAGGTGGGCAAATTTTGTTCCTATCTTCTAGAAGGGGGAAAAGAGAAGACCTAGGCAACTACTGATGAGTTTGACATCAATACCACTAAAGGTCCTGGAACAGATAATTAAACAGTCGTTTTGTGAGCACTTAGAAAAGAATGCTGTGATGACTAAGATGCAGCATATGTTTCTCAGAAACAAGTCGTGCCAGATGAATCACCTTTTGTTTTTTGATGCAGGTACAAGCTTGGTAGATCAGGGGAATTATGGAAAGGTAGTGTATCTTGATTTCAGTAAGACTTTTGACGAGGTCCCCCATAACATTCTGGTAAAATGTGGACTGGGCAAGGTAACTGTTAGGTGGATTTGTAGCTGGTTGACTGACCAAACCCATAGAGCGCTCACTAACAATTCCTCACTATCCTAGAAAAAAGTGACAAGTGAGGTGGCACAGGGGTCTGTCCTGCGTCCAATGTTGTCCAACATCTTTATGGATCAAGGGAATGCTCATCTAATTTGCAGATGACACCAAAATGAGAGGGAATAGTCAATGCTGGTCAAGACTGAGTTGGGATTCAAGGTGACCTTAACAGATTGGGAAACATTGCCCACACTAACAAAATTAATTTCAGCAGGACAAAGGTGTAGCTGTAGACTTAGGCAGGAAGAACCAGCTGCACAAATATAAGACTGGAGTACAGTGTCCACTTCTGGGCACCACAATTTAAGAAGGATATCGACAAGCTGGAATGTGTGCAGAGGGAGGGTGACCAATGTGATAAAAAGACTGAAAACCAAGCCTTATAAGGAACGGTTGAGGAATATGGGTATGTTTGGCCTGGTAAAGAGCGTTGTCAACATGGAAGATGGAGCAAGCTTGTTTTCTCCTGCACCAGAGACTAGGGCCTGAACTAATGGATTCAAGTTACACGAAAGGAGATTCTGACTGAACATCAGAAATAACGTTCTGACAGTAAAAGCTGTTCAATAGTGCAACAGATTCCCACGAGAGGTGGTGGACTCCCTTTACTTGGAGGTTTTTAAGCAAATGTTGGGTGGCCATCTGTCATGTATAGATTACTTCATGGCAATGGGTTGGACTAGAATGATGACCCTCAGGGTCCTTTCCAACTGTACAGTTCTGTGTTTCTATGAAAGCTGATCAATCAGAAAGTGAATGACCAACTAAAAAGTAAAGGTGCCCCTGCCCGTACGGGCCAGTCGTGTCCGACTCTGGGGTTGCGTGCTCATCTCACTCTAGAGGCCGTGAGCCGGCGCCGTCCGAAGACACTTCCGGGTCACGTGGCCAGCGTGACGAAGCTGCAGCTGGTGACCCAGCACCAGCGCAGCACACGGAAACGCCGTTTACCATCCCGCTATAAAGCGGTCCCTATTTATCTACTTGCACTTAAGAGTGCTTTCGAACTGCTAGGTGGGCAGGAGCTGGGACCGAACAACGGGAGCTCACCCCGCCGCGGCGATTTGTACCGCCGACCATACGATCAGCAAGTCCTAGGCACTGAGGTTTTACCCACAGCGCCACCCGCGTCCCTAATGACCAACTAGTTAGTTCCTTTATTTTTTTTTATCTCTTGATTAAGAGACTGTGATTTTGAATACTTGGGGCATGGAAAACAAAGTGAGAAAGGACTTTGCTCACATCAGCTCTCTTGCATCTTGGCGGTTAAACCTTCCACAGAAAGTCAGATTTTATATCTTATGAAGAAGATTATATCCCTTGTGTGCTAATGGAAGATTTCAGTTAGCCATTGCTTTCAGGTTGTGAAATATTTCTAAAATGCAATTTGTTGTCTCTCCCTATAATAGATAGATTGAGCTCTTGAACGTTTTCCTGAATGGAGCTTTATGTACCACAGTTATAAATCCAACAAACTGTACAGATAGGACTATAAGAGTTTTATCTCTTATGTAAGAAGGTCATTTTTCACCAAAATAAAAAAACACAATGGCAGCAGTTCATGACTCCTGTTAGCATCCTCTTAACAATACACCACTGTTGCCTGCAAATTGCACACATCTCTTTTGCCACCTTGCTATTCTCACAAGAGGGGGTGGGAGCCAAATTGTACAGAAAGTTAAAATCAATTCATAATAAAGTATGGACTTTTAATGTATATGTGAAACAACACATTTGCACACATTCTTGATGTGAAAGGGCTTCTTAGCCAGAAAAGTATACTGTTAATTTGCATAGGAGGTAACACTAACTCCAAAACCTGTTCTGTTAAATGGGTTTATATCTCCAAAGAAACAGTTACAGGAATTCATTATTTATTTATTTAAAAAAATTGTTGATTTTCCAAATTTATAACAAACGTAACAAACAAGAAAAACATTACAATATAGAGAAAACAAACAAACATATATCCTAACTTTTATAATCCCACTTTTGTTACCATTGTTGGGTGACTTCCTCAAATCCCCCTAGCTGAGTTTCCATGTAACACATTGTAGCAGTTTTCCAGTACTATTTTCATATAAAATTTACTTGTTCAATTAACATCTTTCTTTCTTTTCATATTGACTTCTATCCATAATGCTATACAACTTCACATATTTAAATCCTAGGCCAATCTGTTACTCACAAGTAGTTCTATTTAAGTTATCTTAACATATTTAACTAAATAATCCTTAAATTTCTTCCATTCCTCTTGGTACTCCTCCTCCTCCTGGTCGCGGACTCTTCCGGTCAGGTCGACTAACTCCAAAAAGTCCATCATCTTCATCTGCCATTCCTCCACTGTTGGTAATTCTTGTAATTTCCAATTTTTGGCTAGCAAAATTCTAGCTGCAGTTGTGGCATTCAAAAACAATCTGACATCTTTCTTGGGCAGTTCCAAACCTATTATTCCAAGTAGAAAGGCTTCTGGTTTCTTAATAAATGTATATTTCAACATTTTTTTCAATTCATTATAAATCTTTTCCCAGAAGTCTTTCACCTTGAGACACATCCACCACATATGGTAAAAGGCACCTTATTTTTCTTTACATTTCCAACATAAATTGTCACTCTTTGCTAGTTTTACAGGGGTTAAGTACCATCTATACATCATTTTCATAACATTTTCCTTTAACAGGAATTCATTATTTAAAGCAAGAGGTGCCACCCTAGGAACCTTCAGAAAGAAGGATAGGATACATATTTAATTAAAAAATAAATTCACTGTAATAATTTGTGATAAATCTACACACTCTGTACTAATATCTAGCTTATATCCCTTTTTCTGTCTCAAGAATTCAGAGGTATCTGTCTTTGAAGTCAACATCCGCTTCATTGGTGGCTTGCTTGCGGCCTATTACCTTTCAGGTCAGGAGGTAAGTGAATTATACTATAATCATGGAAATATGTGCAACTTTTACATAGTTTTCTTAAAAGGGAACAAAGGCTTGTTTTCTTGCTGCTTCAAAGGCCTCACTAATAGGTAAGTAACCACAAACTCATAGCTGTAATCAGGAGTGATATGAATTTCAAAATCTAGTACAAATGCAGAAAATTCAAAATGCTGGGCATTGGCCACAGAATCTGTTTTCATTTTATTAAAAAGAGGCATTAAAATGAAATATCTGGAGCCAAAAGAGATTGGGAGGGTGCATTAGTACTATGGAAACTCATTTCTCCCCAGCAAACTAATAAAATATGTGTGAGGTAGTTTAAGTTGTATATTCAGGTTGCAGAATTTGGCACAAAATTTGCCCATAATTATACAGTAATGAGCATTTGTCACCCTGTCCGAAATCAGTTGTCAAAATTTGAGGTCTTAGTTTATGGTTTGCAGCAAGGTTTTAACTGCAGCCTGTGAAACAGATCATGAAAGATCTGTATTGGGTACCATTCTGTATCTGGAGGATCACTTGCTCCCATATGAACTTGCCCATTTCTCATTAAGATCTTATCTTGAGAGGTGCTCTGGATTCTCCCAACCTCAGAGATCCCAGATGCGTTACACGGAGCAGGGCCTTTTCTGTGGTGGCACCCAGATTATGGAGAACTTGTTAGAGAACCTTCACTGCTGTCTTTTAAGTGCCAGCTAAAACGGTTTTTTTTAAATTGCCCTAGCCTTTCCCAATATTTAATTTTTGTATATAATTTGTGATCATTTGTATTCATTTTTTTACTAACTATTGAATATGTTTTGTTGTTGTGGTTTTAATTGTTTGTATGAGCCATTTGGAGCCAATATCAGAATTAGAATGGGATAGAAAAGAGTTAAAATAACCCAACCTGCACTTTTCTATGCTTACTTGCACAAGGACTTATTTCTAAGACAATATGTATAAGATTGCACAGAAATAAATGGACAAGCCCTCAACTTTCTTTCTTGTGTTACAGGTTTTTAAGTTAAAAGCGGTCCAACTTGCAGGAAAACTTATTCCTGCTTTCAATACACCCACAGGGATTCCTTGGGCAATGGTGAATTTGAAAAGGTATGAGATTTGAGGCAAGAGGAAGATGGAAATCAGGAATAGCAAAAACCTATGTTTGGCCACTGTTAGTAGGATGTCTCAGTGACTGCTAAGGGATTTTTCTGCACAATTAAATACCTATATGTGGTGTCTTTGGAGTCTGATGTTAGCTGTGGTATCATGTTGAGAAGTAGTCAAGTTTGGGGGTGATCCTTTCACTGTTGGTTCTTGAATTATTTCAAGGACACTTTTTTCCTTTGGCTTGTGCTTATCTTCCCCAGTAATCTGTTGCTGACTGGTCTTTGCCTTTAACAGAAATAGATAAATTGCTAAACTTCTTCCTATATAGAACAATACCAATACCAAATATTTGTATACATTTACCCTTTAATCTTTCTCTTGCCAGTGGTGTAGGTCGCAACTGGGGCTGGGCGTCTGCTGGCAGCAGCATCCTATCTGAGTTTGGCACCCTTCACATGGAATTTGTACACCTGAGCTACTTGACTGGCAACCCTGTCTACTATGATAAGGTTAGTTTTGTGCTCTTTCTGGTGTAATAAGAAGTTTGTAGATATTTATTGACAGTGACTATAAATAATGCCCTTGCTTTTATTATGTATTCTGTGTTTTTAAATTGTGATTTTATGTTGTGAACTGCCCTGAGACCTGCAGGTACAAATGTTAATAATAATCATAATAATTTGGAAATAATGCATATATTAAAATGCATATACCACCAAGGACCATTAATTGATTGACAATTTATAATGAAATGGTATTTAAAAGTCTGCCTAGTTCTTCAAAATTTGTTAGGGCACCAATTTAAACTTGTTTAATTGATGGAAGAGGATTTGATTTGCATTCTGCATTGAGACTAAGCTGTGGTTATGATTTCCCTCCCCCCCATTTAGGTCATGCATATTCGTAAGCTACTTCAAAAAATGGACCGCCCTAATGGGCTTTATCCAAACTACTTGAATCCAAGGACTGGGCGCTGGGGGCAGCGTGAGTACTTCCTCCTCCACATTTATGTCAAATTAGATTATATCTCTCTATCCACGCACACATAGAAGCGCACATTCACACATAGGCACATTCTGAGACCCATTTCAGACATCGCAGCCCAGACCATAATTTAGCCTTTGGGAACTTCATACTCGCATGCTCCATCCTCCTCTTTCATGTTCTGGTTTTTTGTATCATGTCCTGGCTAATAGTAATAATAGTTCTGCCTCCTTCATTGCACAGTTGCATCAAGCTTTGATTTGGGGAGTTTGACTTCAGTAACTTCCAGGATTATTTATCTATGCTGCACAATGCAAGCTTCATTTATTAGCTTATGTAGATAGTTTCACAATCAGAATCAGTTGCTTCAAAGTATCGGATCCCAGCAGCAAGTCCATTAACTAAATTTTAGTAGTTTTTAGTTTCCCGAAGGAATTTCTAAAACACCCATGGAAGTAGAAGGCAAGGAGTCTACAGCCTTGCTGAATCCTCTGAAATTTTCTTTAACTTTGGCTTGATACCATATAGTGGTTTGAACATCTGATGTGGTGCTGCAAACAATGTCCTTACAAGTGAGTCTAAACCAGGGGTCAGCAAACTTTTTCAGTAGGGAGCCGGTCCACTGTCCCTCAGACCATGTGGGGGGGGCAGACTATATTTTGGGGGGGGGGGGATGAAGAAGAACAAATTCCTATGCCCCACACATAACCCAGAGATGCATTTTAAATAAAAGGACACATTCTACCCATGTAAAAACACGCTGATTCCCGGATCGTCCTTGGCCCGATTGAGAAGGTGATTGGGCCGGATCCAGCCCTCGGGCCTTAGTTTGCCTACCCATGATCTAAAAAATTGCCAAGATTTGAGACCCCCCCCCAATAACCTCAGCCTTTCCTGACAAGCTGTGCTGAGCACTGTGATTTTTTTATTCACCTGCCATGCCTCTGGGTAAGTCAGCCTGCTGTTTAACCATTTGTGAGACTGCATAGAAATCACAAAGAGGAAAAACTGGTTTACTTACTTCTTTCCAGAGGGGCAGCTGGATTACAACAAAGTGTCTTGTGATGCCTTTAACACATGGTATCATGGCATATGCTTTTGTGCGCTTGAGTTCATTTGTTTATACGTGTGAAGTGTTTTTCTCGATTTCATACCTGCAGCTGAAGACTGCAGGTTGCTTACCTGTGACTACAGTTCTTTGGTCATCTGTGCAGTCACATAGCCTTCCTCCACCTGCACTCCGGATGCTGCTGTTCTCCTGCTCTTGTTCTGCACTTCCTTATATAGATGCTGCAGTGGTCCGGAAGTAACTGAGCAGGAAAGTGCGAGCCAGGCTCCTAGAGCATGTGCACTGAGGATGGGAGTGGGTTTGCTGCCAGAATGTCTGTTGAACTCTAGAATATTCTGAACATAGGTCAGTGCAAGGACAGAACCCATATGTGTGGCTGCACAGATAATCACCTGAAAAAACCAGTCACTGGTAAGCAACTTTTCTTTTGCTATGAGGTACATGCAGGGGTTGTTGTTTTTTAGCAGAAACTCAGGGTAACTGAGTTCCCTTACTCTTTTTAAATTAAATACTTGTTTTTTTTGTCTGGGGGAGCTGGAACAGATAAACACCCAATGTCTGAGCCAAAAATCCACCTATATTTGTAATCAATAAAGTTGTGGCCATTTCTAACACAGATCATTGTCGGATTGAGTTTATTAATCACATATTACATTTAGCCACTGCCCCAGGGGAGTGGGGTCGCAGCCGCACTATGACTGGGTCCGCAATAAATTAACTAACTTTGTGGTGAGTTCTTTCACCGTTTTTTCCAGAAAAAAAGCACTGGGTACATGTTCTGCATGTGGGGGTAGTTACTTTCTTCAAATCTGTCAGTCCTGATGGCTTAGTTCACTTTAAAAAGTCTTAAGGTTTTAAAAGATTTCCTTGATGGCAAAAGTTGGCTTGAAAAGAGACCAGCTTTATGCTGCTGTCCCCAGCACACAAACCTCTGAAGAGATCAGGAAAGATTAGTTATCTTAACTTACTCAAGAGAGAACATTAAGCAGTAACATGATCACAGTCCTGGCGAGCTTTCAGTGCAGATATTGTGGCCAAGGAGATAAGCTAAGAGCCAGTTTGCATATACACTGAGTCAGATTATTGATCCACTTGTCCAATACTGTGTTTTCTGACTGGAATCCAAGGTCTACGGCAGCTTCCCTGCCTGCCCCACTCAGCCTTACTGCGTAAATTGAATGGGAACAGTCAACTAATATAATTTTAATATGGAATGAAATGAAAAGCCCACTTTGCTGTTCGGTGATTGGCACGTTGTGAAATGCTTCTCAGGTTTCCCAATATGTAATTGTGTGTTCGATCATGGGTCTGGGATTAGGCATTTAAGTTCTTGTGTCAAAAATTCAAAATGTTGCAAAGCTAATCAGTGATGGGAAAAGGAATTCATTTTCCATGTCAGTGGTGTAAGATGAATTGTTATGCAAAATAAGTTATTTTTAGTATACCAAATTCTTAAACCACAGATTGATGGAGACGATTTTTAAAACAGCTGTTTTTCCAGGATTATTTCCAGCTAGGTTTTACAAAATCAGTCATGTTCATTCATTTCACTGAATCTACTTTGAGTATGAGTAATATTGGATATAACTCTATGGAGTTTGCCCTGGCAAATCTAGGTAGTACTGCGCACACCAAATTTTACCCTCTTTCTCCTTCTTTGTTGCAGATCACACTTCCATGGGTGGATTGGGAGACAGTTTCTACGAGTACTTGCTGAAAGCATGGTTGATGTCAGATAAGATGGACATGGAGGCAAGGAAAATGTATGATGATGCTATTGAGGTGATTATAGTGCATTGATTTCCCCCCTTCCCCATATACACAATGAGAACGTCAATTTTAAAAATGTTTCTCCCCTTAAAATGCAAATGATTATTTTGTTTCTAACTCTTTTTAGGGCAGCAAGATATACAATATGTACAGATATACCATCTTGATTCAGTTCTGAAGCTGGTGTTATAAAACTGTGGAGCTCCCCATTTTGATAGTTCGCTAGCTGCATATTGTGGACTAACAGGTGTTTGATAACCCTAACCCACCACATCACTCGAACCTGTTTTTGCAGACTCAGGCAGGCAACAAAAGCAGGTTTATTAAGCTCTTGCAGGCTGCACTTGGCTGTAGCCAGAATTCTGCATTTGGTAGACCAGAAGTTGTACAGACCTGCAGTAAGCACCATATTTACACAATTGTGTAAATGCTGTGAAAACTTAAGAACTGGATTGTGATTCCTCACCCTGAATTGTTTCAGCAGTATTGTAACTGAACAAATACTGGCTGATGTTCTGGATCAGACTTCCTGGACGTGTCCTCCACATGCTGCATGTGAGCAAAATATTGCAGTTCTTTAGATTACTACCATCACTGCACTGGAAACCTCTGAAACGTGTCATTTGCCAATATTAGCATTAAAAGTTGACAGAAGGAAACACCAGCCTTTACTGAGCACTGCTTCCTTCTACTATGACTAATTAAAAACAACAACCCCACTACTGGCAGAATCTGCCCCCACCTTTACATTGTAAGTAAAACACAGACTTCAACATCCACATGGAAATGCCCTCCCAGCTTAGAGTTTTATAAATTTTGTGAGCTTTTAAAAGAGAGAATACCACCCACTGGTCTATGTTGCTTTTTGTGTATGTAAAAATCAGTGGTCTTGTAAAAAGCGATGGAAAGTTATCTCTCTCTCTCTCTCTCCGTATGGATTTGCACTCTTCCCAGTAAATGTCCAATAATCCTGTCCAATAATAATGTCCAATAATCCTGATTTGTTGAATTTCCCTTGAAGTAAGAAGCCAGGAAAGTTTTTAAGCAGAGGTTGAACCGTCATCTGTCATGTATGATCTAGTTGAGAGTCCCCTCTAACTCTACAGTTCTGTGATTCTATTATTGTAAGCTGGAGTTTGTCTTACAGCAGCTTGTGTGCTACTCCAAATCCCATGTGATGTGCAAAGGGCTCATGTCAGTATTTGTGATGGTGTTTCCGTGTGCTGCTCTGGTTTTGCCAGAAGTGGCTTAGTCATGCCGGCCCCATGACCCGGAAAAACTGTCTGCAAACAAATGTCAGCTCCCTCGGCCAGTAAAGCGAGATGAGCGCTGCAACCCCAGAGTCGTTCGCAACTGGACTTAACTGTCAGGGGTCCTTTACCTTTTATGTACAAACACCCCTCCGGAAAACAAACCCACACCCCCAGTGTAATAGCGCTGTCTCTGGAGAAGAGGGGAGGAGAATGAAGGTGTGATTCGCTAAGCTATGCCTCTGCTCTTCTCCTCACCCCCACCTCTAGCTCTGTGGGAAATGATGATGCAGGATAAATGCTTAGCTCCCATCATGCATGACAGAGCAGGAACTAGGTAACTTCTTTCTACACACACTCTCTCTCTCTCCCTTAACAAAGAGGTAAGTAGCTACTTAACTCCTGTCCTGTTGAGGATTCCCATCCTATAAGTTTATCATTGCTATTCATTGGTACCCAACTATGTGGTTCTTTGGGTGTTTTGCAGGAGAGAAAAGATGTGCTTGGACACACACACACACACACACACACGCATTAATGCAAAGCGTAAAGGATGCACTTGTGACAGTGACTATTTTGAATATTTGAAGTAACTAAAGCTTTTCTGTTTCTTCTTATAGGCCATAGAGAAGCATCTGATCAGAAAGTCCAATGGAGGCCTAACTTTTATTGGAGAGTGGAAAAATGGGCACCTTGAGAGAAAAATGGGCCACCTCACATGCTTTGCTGGAGGATTGTTTGCTCTTGGAGCAGATGGTTCCCGAGATGATAAGGCTGGACACTACCTGCAGCTTGGAGCAGAAATTGCACATACGTGTCATGAATCATATGACAGGACAAGTAGGTATCCTTTCCTGTCTTAAGTTCTGGGTGGCTTTTCCCCCTTAATACATACTAATGGTAATGTCGCTGAATTTGGAGCAATTTTGAAAGTACATGAAAATGGGGAGAAAATATACTGTGTAATTAATTTTTTTTTAGCTCATGCCCTTTGAGTTTGAATGGTGAATGTGCATTTAATGATGTGTGCATTTACACTTTGTTTTGCCAAGAGAGAAAGCTGCATAAAAGCACCATCAGTTCTTAGTAGTCATGAATTGTGTGAAAGCTAGAAAAGGAGGTTATTAAATTACACAATAAAATCTGGTAACAGTGCAAACCAGTAGGAGTATGCTTACTGTTAGCTTCAAACAATTTAACTGGATGAGGAACATAAAACTATATGCTATGCATCTTTGTAAGTTGAGAAATTATCTATATTTGAGTTCATTTTAACTGTATTTTTATAGAAGCTAGTAGCAAAATCTAGATTATCCAAAACTATTTTGCATTTACCATGCCTAGGGAAAAAATGAAGCCTGCATCTCCTGGAGTCCAACACTTGTTATGACTTGCTCATAATTACAGTACATAACACTCTGCCATTTATCCTCAAAAATAAAATATGTTTTGCCATAGTTATCTCTATGAGAAGCAGCCTTTAATAACTTGATCTGCTTAGTAGATTTCATGATTCAGTTTAAGAGCTATAGATGTCAGTTTCATAATTTTGCAGTAACCTCAAATTTCCTTTTTACCCCAGGTTTAAAACAAGCTTCTTGAGTAGTGAATTCTGTATTAGTAAAGGAATCATATAGTTGTTCAATGTATTCAGTATTAATTCTACAACTGTGTGCACGTTCATTATTCTTTCAGTGGGTTTTAGGGTGTTCTCACACTACAAAAGGCCTGGACAAATTTCTAAGAACTGTTCCAAGTGCTAGTAAGCACAAAGTACCTGTGAGTGTTAAAAACAAACATGTATGTTATTAGCATATTTGATATAGAATTTCCATTAAAAGTTATTTCCCCCCCCATGCGTTTTATTAGTTTTCTTACTTGCTAAACACGTACAATAAAGTAATCAAAATAATAAAATGACAACAAACACCAAAAAAACCCCAAGAAACATACATGCAACCATAAATCCATAAGTTCTTACACATGGACTTAATGTCACCATATTCTTTATTCCCAATTCCTTTTCTTCTCTGACAGACTTCCATCTTCCTCAAAGCGGGTCTGTTTTATCTATTTGTTAAACTGTTTCTATTATCATGTCATCATTTCTGCTGTTTTCCACATACTGTACTTAGAATCCATATTATGGTTGGTGAAAATTAATCAAAGCAAATCCAGGTTTTGACTTGGGGGCACTTTTAAAAAAAAGTAATCTCTATAAATTTCCCATTCCTTTTGGAACTTTTGGTTGGGCTGTCTATAATTTTCTCTGTCATTTTTGCCAATTTCCATAAATAATTAAACCATTAAATGTTTCTCCCCCTCCCCCTCTTTCTTCTGCAGCATTAAAACTGGGTCCTGAAGCTTTCAAATTTGATGGTGGTGTGGAGGCAGTAGCAGTACGGCAAAATGAAAAATACTACATTTTAAGACCAGAAGTGATAGAGACGTATTGGTATATGTGGCGATTCACACATGATCCGAAATACAGGCAGTGGGGCTGGGAGGCAGCACAGGTAACAACAGAATGCTTTTCTGTGTGGAAGTCAAAATGTTTACTGGCAGCCTCTCACTGATGAAGTGTGATGAATGTTGTGTTGCTGCATAGCTGTCTGTTTCACAAGCGGAGACATAAATGCACATATAGGAGAAATGACAAATAGCAGTAAATAGAAACATATATCCAAGCATATAGAAGAACAACATTTGTTGAAGCAGAACCAGCGTGGCTTCTGTAAAGGCAAGTCCTGTCTCATGAACTCATTAGAGTTCTTTGAGAGTGTCAGCAACCATATGGCTGTTTTATTGGCTGGTTTTTTTTGTAAATGCTAAACAATGAAGACAGAAGGCAGCACACGAGACCAGTATTTGTTTCTCTTTTGTCTCCCTCTGTAGCCCCCCCACCAAAGCCCCTAGAAAATTGGGGTGGGCTCTCCTGAACAGTGTGGGTTGCAGTGGGAAGAGATAATCATATGAAATCAAACAGAAGCACCTTGCATGAACCATCTTCACGTTGCATGCTTTATGCAACAAAGCTTTGAATAGTATTCTGGGGCAATCAAATGTAGTAGCATAAATGAAGTACTAGTGAAATAATTAAGAGGAGCAAGAGTCGTCTCATAACTTGCAGTGAACATTTCTGCGTACCTTATTATGTTGTTGCTGATTTTAAAAACAGTCCTCTACACAAAAAAATAACAGGAGTTTAGGAATTCCATATTTTTAATGTCCTGCAAGAACAGATTTAATGCAAGAACAGATTAACTGACATTTTGACTATAATATTTCACATATTGTTTTCCCGCATACAACTCCCACAGCTACCAAATTGTTCTCTTTTTTGTCTTAACTGTGAATACCCAGCGTTAGGTCTTGTTTGTCCCTTGCTGTTTTCATCACTATATGGTTAGGTAGGATTCCACTGTTTTGCAACGGAATGTGTTAACTAGATGCAGCAGTGAAAAAGCGTCTAGCAGAACACTCATTCTGTTTCCCCCCACGCCCCATATAGGCGATTGACAAGTACTGCCGAGTGAGTGGTGGATTTTCTGGGGTCAAGGATGTCTACTCTTCAGCTCCTACATATGATGATGTGCAGCAAAGCTTCTTCCTTGCTGAAACACTAAAGTAAGCCGATTTTTCTTCTTGATAATTTTCTTGGAATTGTGGTGGTCCTAAGAGGCTACTCAGTGCTTATAGAATTGTTGCCTATTTCATTATTGTTTTCTTAGGTAAATTGCAATTTTTTTGTAAACCACACTGGAATCTATTTTGATGAATGGTAATATAAATGTTTTAAATCAATGTAACAAATTGGAATCAACAAATGAGCTGTTGATGGGATGAATGGCAGAGGTACACCCACCAGAACGTAAGATGTAAGCACAAAGACCACCACAGTGTACCTAACATGTAATAGAAAGGGTATCAAAATACGTAATAAGTATTAGTGACAAGACAAATGTGATGTTTCTGTGATCCTGAAGGTTTGGAATATTGACCTTGTTACTAATTATCATTTACACTATTATATAGTGTATATTAGGGACGCGGGTAGCGCTGTGGGTTAAACCACAGAGCCTAGGACTTGCCGATCAGAAGGTCGATGGTTCGAATCCCCGCGACAGGGTGAGCTCCCGTTGCTCAGTCCCTGCTCCTGCCAACCTAGCAGTTTGAAAGCACATCAAAGTGCAAGTAGATAAATAGGTACCGCTCTGGTGGGAAGGTAAACGGCGTTTCCGTGCGCTGCTCTGGTTCGCCAGAAGCAGCTTAGTCCTGCTGGCCACATGACCCAGAAGCTGTACGCCAGCTCCCTTGGCCAATAAAGCAAGATGAGCTATTTTCTCTTTCAGAACAGTTGTTGCAGATCGTATGCAAATTATAGAATTTATAGAATTTCAGTTAAGTGATCTGCTACAACTTCTTTAATGGGTGATACTTTAAACCGTAAAGACCATACTTTTTCTGATGTTATCTAGGTTAGACCAGACATGGTGACAAACCTTCTGTTGCTCATTCCAACTTGTTTTCTCTCTCTACCTTGACAGGTATTTGTATCTGCTGTTCTCCAATGATGATCTCCTACCTTTGGATCACTGGGTTTTTAACACAGAAGCTCACCCCTTGCCTGTTTTACATCTAGCCAACACAACACTTTCAGGAAATCATGCATATCGATAGAAACTATTCCAGGACAAGGACAAAATACTTCGTTTTAGCTGTGTTTTGTTTACATGGACCACTTCAGACTTAAGGCTTGAGAGAAGACTGGCATTGTTTAATTAATGAATAACTTTGAATGAAGAGAGGATCAAAACTGCACTCTTAAGCATGTACATAAATTTAAAAATTCCATTTTATACATGACCAAAACTATCGAGTGCAGTGTGTGTCAGCGAAAGACCTTGTATATTTGCAACTGAGAAGGTGGAGCATGGTGTTTTTAACAATTCAAAGCCTATCGGAACATGTTTCCTGCCCTATGACAGGAGTGAAGTGGAACTGCTACTACTGACCTTCGTAGTGAGCGATCTCCTGCCCAGATGATGTGGATTCCTGATATTATGTCATTTGGTTTTTCTTTCGATGATGGCATGACTGAAACAATGACAGGCAACAAAAGTGCACTAATAGCACCTAGAGTTGAAATTCCTCTACTCCTGTTTAGAATTTTCTACTTTTCATCAGTCTGTCCAGACTGGCAGCCATTCCCAGTGCCTCTCAGACCCTTGCCTATTTTTATTATTGTTATTAATAATATTGATCAACCATTTGTTCTTGTAGTATTGTTCATCAGTAAATGAGATATGAAAAGGATCAGCAACTTCTCTCGGTTTTCCTTTTAGGATTTGGAAAGCTCCATTCACTGCAGCGTCGCTTCTTACACTATGACAAAACTGCCCAATGCATCTGCCACTTGGTCAAGATTCCCTTCAATTAAGTTGCAACAACTCAACATTTGTCTATGAAGCCTGGAGTTTCATTAAACTCTCACTTTTTTAATTTGTATATTATTCAGAAATGGAAGAACTGTTCTGTAAGAGATGTTTTTACACGTCCTCTGAGTACAACTGTTACCTGTGTGTAATGGTGCTTGGTTTTTGGATCTTCTGGTACAGCGGAAGTGTGAGGATGAGTTTGTCAGCCTTCACTTACATAATAGAAATCCTACCACTTGATTTCTAAGTAACTGGAAACATAACACTTACTGGTGTGTACATGATAGTGGACAGCAGATCAACAGGAATGTTTGTGTGAATTTTACTTTGCAATGCTTCCTTGTCATTACTAAATGCAATTGATAACAATTTGGGTTAGAAATGGCTCCTTTCCTGTCAGGTCCCCCACCCCAGTTCAGTTAAAAGAGAATCATTAAGTATTTGGGGGGGGTGTTGGTTGGATATTTAAATATTTTGTATGAATATTTTTCATGTACATTGGAATCTGATTTCCTGGTGAATGCAGATTGCAAGCTTTTATTTTTGTTGGTATGCATCCCTTTTAAAGAGTGCTGAATTCCAAAAACGTTGACCAAGTTATCCCATTGGGACCTTACTGTGCCTCAAGGACAGCCGATCTGTAACTCAGCACACCATTTTAACTAGGTAACTGGTAACAAACCTAAGATCCACTTGTGGTGGAAGATAAGTTAAATATTTAACATACTGCGATCCCTAGGATGGAGATCACCCTACCCACTTTGCACTGGTACAGTACAGCTGGGCCTCTGGCCAGGATCATGCTGCATTCTAATGTGAAACCCAATATATGTGCATGTCTCTAGCCCACATAATTGCAGAGATAAATCTAAAACTTCATGGTATATTTACAGTAGAGAAAGGTGGAATTCTAGACCTCAGGAGGTTGAGTTATTCCTTGCTTAGCACAACTACTGCACAGCCCCATGGTCTCCACTCCCATGTTGCCACCCCCACAAATCTGTTTTTTCACATTTCTGCATCCTAATGTTTTCTTTATGCTCACTTTTTCTTTCCCAGGCCCCCAATAAATTCAAAATTCTAAATTCTGCATGAAAAAGGACAACATATGCAAATCAAAATCATGTGCTGTTTTTGAACTGTAGCCTGGCAATAGACTTTGGAATATTTTGATGCAAAGCTCTGTAGAAGTTGTGTCTAGCATAACGTTGGAAATTGCTCTCCATATGCTGCTTATACTGTTTTTATTGAGCCTAAGTCTTGGAACATTGACAATGTTCTCATCGAAATCAGTGGCAAAACTCTGTATGATGCATGGATATCCAAAGTGATTGTTTTGTTGAAAAGTAAAAATTGGGGGGGCTAGAATGGTTTTCAGCCTAAGTAGAGTGGAATTGGGCTTTGTATTAGGCTGAATAGTTTTCAGCCACTTTCTGTACATGGAAACGGTGCATACTCATGCTGGTACTACATTACCGCTACATTTGTCTTTCCTAAAACATTGATGTGCAGCAGATAGTAATCCTCATTTTAGAGCAGAACTGCACAAACAATACAGGGTCATTGTTGGGAATACTTGGATGGATTAGCTGATTTTGTTTGTTGAATAGCACCAGTGTACTAGCAGTCGTATCATCCCTCCATGCTTATTTTAAAAGTTTTTCAGGCCACTCTGCATGCGGTTTCTTCCAGTTTTGAGTTTGCTTCTCTACCCCACCCCCTTACTGGTTTCCAGTGTGCATGAGTATATCGATTAAAATGGGCCTGAGTATCTGGATCTACTGGATAGATCTCTGAGATATTTGTAATAGATCTGCAACAGTTTCTGGCCTCTTTTTTTAAAAAAAACAAAAGCAGCAACAAGTAGATTTCTCATTTCACTTTTCTAAATTAGGCTGTTGAAGCTAGGAAAGCTTGGGGAAAATTAAGAGTAGATTTTTTTATGTGAAAGGCCTGTGGGCTCTGTTCTACTGCTGCAAACAAATTCCTGACCCATGCATGTACTCAGAGGCTTCCTGTTTTAAGTGTATATATCCCCCCCCCCCAAAAAAAACACACATTTTGCATGGGACTTCAGAGAAGAAGACACAAACTGAACATTGTGACAAATTAAACCAGCTGACGTGGAATATAGGGCAGAGCCAACCCGTTAAATAGTGGACATTAGCAACCCACAGAGCCCCCTAGATCTGCTGCCCCTGTCCACTTGCTGTCTCCAAGCAAGTGAGCAGTGACAGGAAAAATGAACAGGCCAGCAGCCTCAACCTCCCTCTCCCTCTGGGCAAGTGCTGCAGCATGGGCCTAGAGCAGGCACCCCCAACCTGCGGCCCTCCAGATGTTTTGGCCTACAACTCCCATGATCCCTAGCTAACAGGACCAGTGGTCAGGGATGATGGGGATTGTAGTCCAAAACATCTGGAGGGCCGAAGGTTGGGGATGCCTGGCCTAGAGGGGCAGGTCAAGCTAGCCACCAGTAGTGGTAAGGAAGAGAGTAGGCTACTTAGAGTGGTGAGAGGACCTATTAGAGGCATCTTACCCAAACCCTGCCCCTAAGCATCAAGCTGTATCCACTGAGCCCTAATAATGTGGGTTATGTTCTAACTACATATTGGGGGGACAGGAAGAGGAAAAATGCTTGCCCTCTGAAAAAACAGAAATATTTTTTTCCTCCCATGATAGAGGGTTGGGTCTGAGGATCACCCATGGAGAGCTCTTTTCATGACACAGGTTAATCCAATGCTACAATACACGCAATCACCAAAAATAGAAATTGGAAGTTCAGCATAAATAAGTACTCCAATAATTCATAGTCACTCAAGTTAATTGTGACTTGTGCGGCTATTCGCTGAAAACCAAAAGCTGAATGAAATTACTATAATTGCTTCCCAAGCATCATTGAAACTAATTACCTAATTAGTCTTTAATGACTTAAGGCAAGTACTTCTGTTCCATTTTAAAAGAGTGGTTTAAAATTAGATTTTCCACTTGTTATAATCGCTAGTAATTTGAGCTTTACTTCTGCACACTGCTTTTGCATCAGGAGGACTAAGGGGGGGGGAGAAGCATTGTGTCTCTCTAAAAGTTCTTTTATATTCTTCAGAACATACAACACCCTACCCTAAAAATAAAATACTTCTCCCAATTCTAGAGAGAGAGGTCAGGGACAGAATTATATAGAGCCAGAAATAGAAAGTCTGAATTCATGCCTGCTGATTTGCTTTCCTATCTATCACTGTGCCTTGAGTTATAAAAGTGCTGCTTGCATTTGTTCGCTTTGGCAAGTCTGCTACATGGGGTGAACTCACTGCCATGAAATATGTCAAATTTTAAATCCTAAGCCACTTCAGAAAATTTCGCTAATCAGATGCAATGCCATTTTCCTCTTGTTTGGCCATGCAACAAATTGAATATATTTGCTTCATTATTGAGTTTATCACAGTACTTGGTTTTGGGAGTTCTAATGCCATCCCTGGTCTCCCTTCTCAAGCTTTATGCGGTACAGAGACAACAACTCTATTATAGTTTGTGTACCTTCTTGACAGCCATGAAATGTGGCTCTTTAAGTCTGGCTTCAGTGGACTCTAGATTTTCTTTTTCAGGAATTAAGGTAATCTGAGGAATGAATTCATACGCTGCTACATGTGAAGTGTCACTTGTTAATGTTAAAAATGTGAAAGACATCACAGATTGACAGGCCATAATGAAAGGCTCATAATCACAGCAATTGCTTAAACTATGTGTTGAACCCATTAAAATCTAGCTGCAACCAGTGGCGTAGCGTGGGTTGTCAGCACCCGGGGCAAGGCAAGTAATTTGCGCCCCTAACCCGTAGATTTGCGCCCCCTAACCCATGGATTTGCCCTAACCCCAGATGTTGCGCCCGGTGCGGCCGGCCCCCCCTGCACCCCCCATGCTACGCCACTGGCTGCAACAATGGTACATGAATGCACTGAGTTCTTGTTTTAAAGAAGAAAAAGGATACAAGTAACAACTAAAAACAAATACATTAGAATTAGTAGGTTTTTAAAAACATTTTGTTGCTCCTGTTCTACTTTGCTTCAGACATGTTAGATTTAGTTATTTACAGGTCCTACATTCTAACAACACAAAATTCTGGTTTATTCAGTATTTTTGCAACATGCTCACTTGTCTCCTCCAAACAAAATTTTAATAATGGACAGCACCCATTTTCTCTGTACTAGGTTATTTATGTACATGCCTGGCAAGTGATGTGTGACCTCACTCCATAATTTTTATGTGGAATGCTAAAGCTCTCTGTGGTCACATGTGCAAGTCATCACTTGCTGTTGTAGACATAAAAATGCTGAACATGCAAAAATTCAATTCTATACATGCTTACTCATGAGTAAGTCTCACTCCGATTGCAGTGAGGACTCTATACCATTGAACTCAAAGAGGCTTACTTCTGAGTAGACATGCCTATGATTCTGCCTGTGCGTATGAGTAGACATACCTATGTCTGCTGTATAGTATTTTCCCCCGCTAGACCAAGAACATGTGTGATTTAGACTCAAATATTTTAAATTATGTATTTTAATGTGGAGTACTAAAACTCCATTTTCTGAATGAATAGGAACAGTACTCTCCATCACGGAAAAATCCTCTAATTGACTTCAGCTGTTTCCCCCCCTAAAATGAATATATTCTCTTAAAGATCCTGGGTTCTTTTAAACAACAACAAAAAAAATATCTCTTTGATTGTCCTCTCTAGATGTTTATACATTTACATATATACTTCTTATATTTTTCTTCCTTGAAAGTATTTGGCTGGTTGAAATAATTCATCCCCCCACCTCTGAAGGCAACTTTCCTATATGTTTAAAAGCCATAAATATCTAGGACAGAATCCTAAGAGAACCAGAACCAATCAACAGGGATTTTATTTTTTTTAAAGCACTGCATTTGAGCTATTTATATAATCTCTATATGCATACACTTTTGGTTTGCTTGTATAGTTCAGTTACTTTTTACACCGTTAAAACGAGGAGATAACGAAGAACAATTCAGTTAGTGTAGGAATTGGGAACCTGTGACCTGCCAGATGTTAAGACTGCAATATCCATCTTCCCTGCCCCTTAACTATGCTGGCTCAGCGTGAGAGTTTAGTCAGACAACATCAGGAGAGCTACTAGTTCCTTATCCCTGGGCTTCATGTATCAGGTTGGTGACCATTTTTGGCTTTTGGACTGCCATTAATACACACGAAGGGGACTTGGCCCATTCATTATTGTGATGTCAATCTGTAGTGGTGCAATTGTTGATAACCACAGGCCTAGGGGCACCTCTGCTTGATTTAGTCCATCTACCATGAAACACTTATTCATAGTGGATGTTGGCTGTCATCCTGCCTCTTATTTCACTTTCCTAAAGTTTATATTTTTCTTCTGAAATATTAAAAAAGGCAAGAGTCAGCCTTGTGAACTGGGGAGCTTCTGGCTGTCTCTGAGCTGGCATCCTGCATATGTAATTTTTAAAAGTTTAAAAAGAATATTGTATATAAAAAATAAAGAATGTCTTTAAAAGAAAGGGTTTGCTGTGAGCGTATCTTTGTTTGCTTGGGAGTAAAAGAACTGTAGACAGCAGGTGGGACTGGCTTCATTCTCCTAATGAAGTTGCTGTTATTTTGCATTGTGTTATAAGCTTCTCAAGATGTGTGAAACTCATGTGTGTGTTATCTATAGGGTGCTTTCTTAGTAAAAAAAGTTCCCTTGAATCAGTTGTATTCGCCTGGAATGCCTTTCATTGTTGCAGAGAAAGGAGAGCTGCATTGCCCTAATGAGACTTGGCTCCTGCTAAGGAGGTAGTTGGACAGCAAGGGAATTAAAGATGTGCTAAAGGCGGAAGATGAGATTGCAAAGAAGCTGAATGAATTATTTGCATCTGTTTTCACTGTGGGGAAATGGGCAGATCCCTGTGCCTGAACTAACTTTCTCAGGAAGGGAGTCTGGAAATTAACAAATTAACCAGGTCCAAATGACACCCACTCAAGAATTTTTACCTCGAATGTGAAACTGCTGATCTTCTAACAAAGAAATGTGAAATATATAAACTTATCGTGCTGCAGGACTGGAAACTGGCCAATGTAACACCAATTTTTTAAAGGGGTCCAGGGAGTATCAAGGAACTTACAGATCAGTTAGCCTAATGTCTGTTTCAGGAAAACTGGCGGAAAGGCATTATTAAGACAGAATTACCATAGCTAGAATAACAATGCTTGCTGAAGCATAAGCAGCCTTTGGAGACAAATCGTGCCTTTTGGAAAGCATCCATTAAAAATAAGAATAACATGGATTTGTAAAATCCTTGATTTCCCCATCAGGTGACACTTTAGGCACAGCCAGTTAATAGATTTTTAATCATCATCATGACACCTACATGGGTCACCCAGTAACACGGCTCACTAGTTGGCTCAGAAGCACAACATAGTAAAATACAGTATTAAAACTCCATAAACATGGCAAAACCTACAGACTAATAAAAATGCACCAACTCTTTATGGTTGGCACAAAAAAAGAGATGGTGGCGATGCCTCAAGCAGTGCTGAAGAAATTATGTATGGAGGAAAAAAGGGAGTAAAAAAAAATCTTTTTTAAAAAAGCATACATTTCAAAGGAAGCTACAAACAAGCAGCGGCCCAAATTAGCCAGTTCAAGACAAGCTTTCATTACCACCAAGAGAATGCTTTGGGAGGGAAACCACTATGGTCGCTCACAGTGCAGTTCCACTTCCCTCCTTTCAACAAGTTTTTAGTGTTTTGCCATCCTATCTGGTCCCTGGACAGAAAAGATGTGGAGATAGATAAAAATAGATTCTCCTGTCAAATAAACTGCACCTCACTCTGGGATGTAGGTTGCACTATAACCAGACCAGCAGCACTGGCACCACTACAGGTGCCATATAAAGAACACCCACATTTGCAAGAACCTGATCATTTTAGTGTGGCAGCACTACCACTTTGCCTATTGAGATCAAGCAGGTCCCTTCGCCTTTTTGGCACCTGCTAAAAGCTATCCCTGTTTTGGACAAGTCTACCCAGATGCTTAGAAAGCTGAGGCAATTCTAATCTGCTCTAGTATTTTCAACTTTTGTTAATAGGCTCATAGATTTGTAGAGTTGGAAGGGACCACAAGGGATCTCTAATACAATCCCCCTGCAATGCAATAATCTTTTACCCGACACGGGGCTCGAACCCACAACTCTTATGCTTTACTGACTGAGTAAAGGTAAAGGGACCCCTGACTGTTAGGTCCAGTCGCGGACAACTCGGGGGTTGTGGTGCTCATCTTGCTTTATTGGCTGAGAGAGCCAGTGTACAGCTTCCGGGTCATGTGGCCAGCATGACTAAGCCACTTCTGGCGAACCACAGCAGCGCACGGAAACGGCGTTTACCTTCCCGCCAGAGCGGTACCTATTTATCTACTTGCACTTTGACGTGCTTTCGAACTGCTAGGTTGGCAGGAGCAGGGACCAAGAAACAGGAGCTCACCCACTCGCAGGGATTCGAACCGCCGACCTTCTGATCGGCAAGCCCAGAGGCTCAGTGGTTTAGACCACAGCGCCAACCTGAGTAGGGTTGTTGTGGATTTTCCCTTGGTTTTACTGCTTTATCTTTTCATAAGCCGCTTTTTATGTTTGCTTTTAAACTACCAAGCGGTGTATAAATTTCGTAAAACAATATAAATATTGCTGTACTCTTTCGCTGTAGTCTTCTCTGCCTGATGAAAACCATCCCTGTTTTAGACAAGCCTACCCAGATGCTTAGAAAGCTGAAGCAATTCCATTCCACTTTTGTATTTTCAACTTTCATTATGCCTTAAAAGTTGGGTTGAGGATTTCCCCTCGGTTTTACTGCTTTACCTCTTTGCAAGCTGCTTTGGGTGTTGTTGCTGTTTTTAACTATCTTGCAATGTATACATTTTACGAAAGAAAAGCAGAATAAACCAGGGCGTGGCAGGAGAGGATGCCAAACGTGGCGGGAAGAAGATTCAAGGACAATCCCAGAAACATTTGAACCTGCAGAGCTGCAGTGCCAGTTCACTTGCAGAATATTTTCAAAAAGAGCACTGAGTGATATTGAGGACAAACCTAGTTAGCAATAAAAAAAACATCCGGTGCGGCGCGGAGAAATTTGCATTCTGAAATCGTGACCCAGAGTTGGGGGGTCGGGAGTGAAATAAACTAGATAAATTCCGTGGCGCGTCTTGCAAAGAGCAACTGCCAGCCACTTCTTCTTCTTCCAGGGCGCCGCCTTCGCGCCAAAATTAATAAAATAAAGAAACCGAGGAGGAGAAACGGTGGCGATTCCGCCGGGCGTTGGGGGCGGCGGAGGGGAGTCTCCTCGGGTTACCGGAGGCGGAGCGGGGGGCGACGAGGGACCGCAGCAGGCCAGCCGGGCCGAGGAGGCGAGGAGCCCGGCCTTTGTCTGCCTCGGGGCCTGCGGCGCCGGCGTCGGGGCGGAGCGAGGAGGAGAGAGAGGTAGGGAGGCGCCCGGGGCCCGGCTCTCCGCCGCGGCGGGTGCGGAGCTGGAGGAGTCCCGGCCCGGGGTGGTGCCGCCGACACAGAGAGGGTTCTTTCTCCGTCGCCCGGAGGAGGCCCTTCCAGCCCCGCGGAGCATTTCCAAGCAGGCAGCTCTGCACATGGGGGCTGCTTCCCCTGCCCGAAAACCCCGGGGGGGGGGGTTTGGCAGACTTTCCTCCAGGCCTCCCCCTTTTAGCCCCCCGGGGTGCCCAGGAGAGGGGAAGGGGTGCTGGGGGAAGGGGGTGGCTGGGTGGCTCAGCTTCTGCTGCTCATTTACTCCTCTGCACCCATTTTCCTCCAAGCTCCACCCTGGTTCCCTGTTGCAGACCCTCCAGCATTTCTCCAAGGAAAATGTTGCTGTTGTTGTTTAGTTGTTTAGTTACGTCCGCCTCTTCGTGACCCCCTGGACCAGAGCACGCCAGGCAGTCCTGTGCGCGCAGAGCACATAGGAAATTCTCCCAAAGATGCCCCATTGACGTGGATGGGCACTGTGCAAGAACGCAGTGATGCTCCCAAGGCGCATGGTTCATGCCAATGGGGCATGCGCAGAACGACTTCCTAGCACATAAGCTTTGTTAAGCTGCTCACTTTAGCTTTGGTAGAAGGATTGTTGTTGTTTAGTCATTTAGTCGTGTCCGACTCTTCGTGACCCCCTGGACCAGAGCACGCCAGGCACTCCTGTCTTCCACTGCCTCCTGCAGTTTGGTCAAACTCATGCTGGTAGCTTCGAGAACACTGTCCCACCATCTCGTCCTCTGTTGTCCCCTTTTCCTTGTGCCCTCCATCTTTCCCAACATCAGGGTCTTTTCCAGGGAGTCTTCTCTTCTCATGAGGTGGCCAAAGTCTTGGAGCCTCAGCTTCAGGATCTGTCCTTCCCGGGAGCACTCAGGGCTGATTTCCTTCAGAATGGATACGTCTGATCTTCTTGCAGTCCATGGGACTCTCAAGAGTCTCCTCCGGCATCAGAATTCAAAAGCATCCATTCTTTGGCGATCAGCCTTCTTTATGGTCCGGCTCTCACTTCCATACATCACTACTGGGAAAGCCATGGCTTTAACTATACGGACCTTTTTTGGCAAGGTGATGTCTCTGCTTTTTAAGATGCTGTCCAATCAAAATAGGGACGTCCTATTCGACAGCAATGGGACACGAGTTGCGCGGTGGATTAAACCACAGAACATAGGACTTGCTGATCAGAAGGTCGGCGGTTCAAATCCCCGCAATGGGGTGAGCTCCTGTTGCTCTGTCCCTGCTTCTGCCAACCTAGCAGTTCAAAAGCACATCAAGTGCAAGTAGATAAATAGGTACCGCTCCAGCGGGAAGGTAAATGGCGTTTCCATGCGCTGCTGTGGTTTGACAGAAGCGGCTTAGTTATGCTGGCCACATGACCCGGAAGCTGTACGCCGGCTCCCTCGGCCAGTAAAGCGAGATGAGCGCCACAACCCCAGAGTCATCCGCGACTGGACCCTAATTGTCATGGGTCCCTTTACCTTTACTGTTCAACAACAACAACAACAACAATAAGTGCTTTAAAAAAAATTGTTTAGGGGCACTCTCATTTTGACTCAAGAAAATCACCATTTTATAGTTCAAATACGGGAAAATAAATGGACAGTAAATGGACAAAAGTATAAAGATTCACAAAATGTTTAGGGGTATGTGTCTCCCCAGAAAAAAGCACTGATAATAATAATATACCCCGCCCATCTGACTGGGTTGCCCCAGCTATTCTGAGCAGCTTCCAACATGCATAAAAACATAATAAACATTAAGCATTAAAAAATAAACTTCCCTTTACAGGGCTGCCTTCAGATGCCTTCTAAAGGTTGTATAAGTTACTTTTCTCCTTGGTTCAGGGGTCACATAACTCTCTGCCACCCAACATTTCTCCAGTGAAAATAGGGACGTTCTAAGGAAAAGCGGTACATTCCGGGATCAAATCAGACACTGGGACGGCGCTTGTAAATCAAGGACTGCCCCTGGAAAATAGGGACACTTGGATTGTCTGCTGTTCTCTCAGCCTGATCCAACAGGATAATGCACTACCACCACCACCAGCCATTTAATAAGGTTTTAGGCTGCACTTCCTGTGTCTCAAGACCGGGCCATTCAAACGTTATTCATTTATTGCATTTATGTCCCCATTTTTCCTCCAAAGGAGCTCAAGGTGGCATAACAATCAGGAGGAGGCCGATAAGGGGCTGGTGGTTTCTCCTCCTCCTCCAGCCATGGAGGGGAAAGAGGAGGGCAATGGCAGTAGCAGGAGAGGTAAAGGGACCCCTGACCATTAGGTCCAGTCGTGACCGACTCTGGGGTTGCGGCGCTCATCTCACTTTACTGGCCGAGGGAGCCAGTGAACAGCTTCCGAGTCATGTGGCCAGCATGACTAAGCCACTTCTGGCAAACCAGAGCAGCGCATGGAAACGCCGTTTACCTTCCCGCCAGAGCAGTACCTATTTATCTACTTGCACTTTGACGTGCTTTCGAACTGCTAGGTTGGCAGGAGCAGGGACCGAGCAATGGGAGCTCACCCCGTCGGGGGGATTCGAACCGCCGACCTTCTGTTCGGCAAGTCCTAGGCTCTGTGGTTTAATCCATAGCGCCACCCGTGTCCCAGGAGAGGAGCCACCAGCATTGAAGCTGCGCTGCCACTGCATTCAGCTCCGTCCCCCGGTTCCTGCTGACATCCCTGTATCACACATATGCCATGTGTGCATCATCACACACACACCATCTTCTGCTCAATTTGGCACCTCTGCACTGAACTTCCTATAATTATTCAATATTTGTCCCACAAGTAACAGTATCTGGTCACTCCTGTTCTACACCACACTTGAGGCTATTGTGTGGTGGGCCCTTCCTCTACAGCATAGCTTTCCAAACTCTGTGTTGCAACACATTCATGTGTCGGCTGCAGTGTGTAGGTGTGTTGCACGAATGCTCCCCGCACTTCTCCCAGGTGTGGAAAGGGATTAGTTTAACTTCCACTTTCCTAGTGAAATTGAATTACTGTGTCGCAGAATGATGCATGTCTAAAAAATGTGTCACCAACATGAAAAGTGTGGAAAGCTCTGATCTACCAGGAAAAGGGATGATGATGATTTGCTTAATGCTGAAATTGCACAGTTGTGGCAGTGGGTTTGTATATACAGCAAAGAGTCTTGTGGTACCTTTAATAATAACACATATACCGTATTTTTCTCTCTATAAGATGCACTTTTTCCCTCCTAAAAAGTAAGGGGAAATGTGTGTGCGTCTTATGGAGTGAGTGCAGGCTGCGCAACTATTGCTGAAGCCAGAACAGCAAGAGGGAGAGCTGCGCAGCAATCCATCTTGCTGTTCTGGCTTCAGGGATAGCCGCACAAAGCGTCTTCAACAACAATTGATTCAGAATTTTTTTCTTCTTGATTTCCTCCTCTAAAAACTAGGTGCGTCTTATGGTCGGGTACGTCTTATAGAGCAAAAAATACGGTATTTATTTATTTATTTATTTATGCATTTATTTATTTCGTAAGATTTATATGCTGCTTTTTGTGAAAACCAACCAACCAACCGCAAGGTGGTTTCCAAAGAGACTTTAAAACCTTACTTTCCTACTGCTGGAAATGACCACTGGGGGGAGCACAAAGAAGAAATGATGTGAGGCATAAGCACCAGCGAAACCAGACACCTTCATCTGCCCCACCTGCAACAAAACATGTCTCTCCTGTATTGGTCTCTACAGCCACAGTAGGTGCTGTAACTCTCCAGTGGTTTGACTGAAACAGATTAAAATTACCTCAGTTTTCTAAGGATCTGGGTAGGCTTCTAAACAAGAACGTTCATCATGGCATAAGTACATGGACGAGTGTCCCTTTTATCAGATACATGAAATGCTATCCTTACTTGGCAGACACAGAAGAAAAAGTGTAAAAAGTGAGTTCTGAGGAAAAGGGAGGTGGGGACACCAGACTGTGACAATTACATTAAAACCTAAATGTATGCAAAATAAGTACAGCAACCATTCAAAAATGAAATATCCTGGCATTGGTAGATTGCAGCATAATCTATTCCTAGCCATGTCTGCTCAGAAATAAATTATTTTGAATTCAATGAGGCTTAGTCTGAAGTAAATGAGATTACAATTGCAGTCTTAATTAGCACCTGTAATGGGATAAAAACCTGCTATCGTGATTCAGGCTGCACACACACACACACACACACACACAGAGAGAGAGTACCCATATCTGTTGTAACAAAGTGCATTGTGTTTTGCAGGGCAGAAGGGAGGTGTGTTGAAGGGACTGAAAATTTAATAATCAAATTTGCATTATTTCTACTAGCAGATTCAATTAGCAAAATGTCCAGGCAATTGAGTGCAGTTCTTGTTCTCTGTCCCTCTCACACACTTTTAAAAGAAAGCAATTGTGATACAAAACCTTGTACAATGCTGCACATACCTACCTGGGAGTAAGTCCCATTGAATTCAGTGGAACTTACTTCTGAGTAGACCTGAACTGGATCCAGCTGTGAACAGGGATTTTTTAAAAAAAACGTGCTAGTATACCAGTGAATTCATTTATGATGAGAAATACACCAGATAATTATAAAGGTGTGTTGTGGCCAGAGGAATACAGCTTTTTATTTGACAGAATGAATAAAACATGGAATTAGTGAATTGATGTCCACAGTATTTAATACATAAGAAATCCACAGTTTTCTTTGTATTTGGACAAATGCAAGTTTCCTCCAAATTGCTCAAGGCAGCATATATTGTTCTCCATCCATTTTATCCTCACCAGAACCCTGTGAGTTAGTAGATCAGACTAGAGCAGTGTTTCCCAACCGGTGTTCCGCGGCACACTAGTGTGCCGCCGGACGTTGCCTAGTGTGCCGTGGGAGGGAGGCGGGCGAGTCGGGCTAATCCTCCGACGAGCTCCACCTCCAGACCCATTGCTCAAATCCTTTAACCCAGGAGGGCGGGGAGGGGGGGGAGAAAGAGAAAAAAGAAAGGGTGGAAAAAAAGAAGGGGAAGAGAAAATATTTTTTTAAAAAAAGGAAAGAGAGGAAAAAAGCGAGGGATGGAGGAAGGGGAATAAACAGAAGGGGAGGACAATGAAGAGGGGCGGGGCTTGGCAGGCAGCAGATAACTGGGGAGGGGGGCGCGGCTGGCGGCGGCTCAAGGCAGGAAGGGAGGAGCTGCCTCGCGGAGAGTCTTGGGCTGCAGAGATTTCCCGTTCAGGAGCGCGGGAGGCCACGCCGTGGATGGGAATCTCCTCCTCCTCTTCCTCCTCCTCCTCCAGGAGAGAGGGTGGTCCGCCCCACCGAGTCGGGCCTGCTCAAGCGTGGGAGCCTATAGTTAGAGCTCAGCTCCTTTTCTTGCCTTCCCCGCCCCCCCACGGAGCACATTTTCCTCGCCCCCCCAACCCCCGCATGTAGAATAGAAGCCCTCCAGCCTCCACGGTGCACAAACTCTCCCCTCTGCAACGAAGCGCTTTGTTGCATATCTTTGGTGAGGTTTTTAGGCAGTCTTGGTGCACCTTAAATCAGCGCTAATTGCGCCTGGACGCAGTATTTACTTCCGAGTAGGCCCCCT
>JAXCMG010000032.1:2678782-2717724 GCA_034642415.1 Podarcis siculus | reverse complement strand
CCCCCCCCCCCGGTAGCACCTGACGTTGCTATTCGTATCATCAGGTTTGTTTGTTGATAATTTAATTGTTTTAAAAGCATCATGCTAAAGAGCTCTCTCCCACCCCCAGACCCTTGGGCAAAACAGAAACACACACATACACAAACACAGAGATTGAGCCCTTCAGGTTTTATGAAATGAATGGATTCTGAATGCCTGTTTCAGTGGCTTGTCCGCCTTAGGCTGCTGGGCCAGACACCTGTTACACGGTGCAGTCCGTAAGCTGTGAGCGCTGCTACCTGCCGCCGAGACCACGTAACGACAGTCTTGAAAGACCTACATTGGCTCCCAGTACCTTTCCGAGCACAATTCAAAGTGTTGGTGCTGACCTTTAAAGCCCTAAGCGGTTTCGGTCCAGTATACCTGAAGTAGCGTCTCCGCCACCATCGTTCAGCCCAGACACTGAGATCCAGTGCCAAGGGCCTTCTGGCAATTCCCTCACTGTGAAAAGTGAGGTTACAGGGAACCAGGCAGAGGGCCTTCTCAGTAGTGGCGCCCGCCCTGTGGAATGCCCTCCCATCAGACATCAAAGAGATAACCATTACCTTCTATGCTGTTACTATTTTTTAATTTTTTTTTACATAAGTAAAAAGTGACCTTTCCCCATCTGGCATGGTGGTGTGCCTCGAGATTTTTTTCATGAAACAAGTGTGCCTTTGCCCAAAAAAGGTTGGGAAACACTGGACTAGAGAAAGGAATAATAGGCCCATGGCAATTGCTATTGCATGGGGAAATGGTGATGTTAACCTAGGTCTTCCATTTAAAGTAATTGATTACTTTGTGTAAGAACTTCAGCAGGTGGATCCACACAATCTTTTCTCACTTCAAAGTAATTTTTGCGGCCACCTTGTGGAGAATATCTGTATTAACATACCCTTTGTTCAATGGATTGAGTTTACACGGGTTTAGCAGGAAATGGGATCTAAGTAAGGAATCGTTGACACTGTTGGGCAAATGCAGCCATAATCTTGGACTGCTGGTGATCTATCTTCCTGTTCTGCTACCCACACAGTGCTGCTTCAAACCAAGAGATATATGAATCTGAGTCAGAACATTGATCCATAGGGTGGTGCAGTGTTTTCTACTCTGATGGTGCGCGGAGAGGAGACTGCCGAGAGGGCTGGGTCTACAACTGCCTTCCCACAGTGGAAAAAGATGTGCATCTGTCTGGGGAGACAACTGGATACAAACGCCACCTAAGTCCCAATATCCTTCGAGCTGCCAGGAATGCCCTTGGCAATAGAGGCTCTCACTTCCCTCCATTTAAATGCAAAACTCCTCAGGGCCAGACTTCAGTGGAGTTAATTAATAATAAGAATAATAATTTTATTTTTTGTATTTGTTCTCAAGACATGACCTGGATGGGAGTGGGATTTGAGTGAAGGGCAAAGAGCACAACAGTTTCAAGCCAAACCCCAGGCAGCTTACCCTGGTTAGCCTCCTTGCCGCAACTGCTTTCTCCTACTGGAAACTAGGAGGAAGTGCTTTTGGTGGGCTCTTTCCTAATCAGACCACTCTCTCAAAGGCACTTCCTCTCAGTTCCAGGCATGCTGAGAGAAGGAGAAAATGCAACTGTGGGTAGCATAGAAAGGGGGTGGGAGGGAAAAAAGGGAGGTGCTTCCTTCTTTATTCTCTTATGTCCCTTCCACCCTGCTGTGGATTTTTGATGGACGCCACTAGTAGGTTACCGTTGTCATTGTTAATCTCTTGATGTGCAGGGCGGCCTGTTCAATGATCCTGGAACGCAGAAGATGCACGTCGGCAAGACACCCTGACTGAAAACCTACGTGGTTTGCAACAGCAAAGTAAGTCAACCCGTAGACTTGGTTAAAATTAAATTACCTGCTTATCCTGCCACTCTTCCAGGAGACACAAGTCAGTATATACTGGTGTCCCACAAACTTCACAAATTGAGGGGAGCTGGGAGAAGAGGAAAATACTTATTTCTTTGTTGCCTTTATGTCCCACCTCTAAGGAGCTCAAGGTGGCACGCGTGATTCCTTCCCCTCCTTATTTAATCCCCACAGCAACTGTCAGGGAACTGCCATTGGCTCAGGGGCGAGGTGGGGGGAAGACGGATGGATTACAGAGAGCCCCCAAAGATCGTGGGAAGCAGCACTTCTTCAGCGGAGGAAGGTAGCCACGCCTCTAGTGGGGAGGAGATGCAGGGCTCGGAGGATGCAAGGCGGTGCCAGGACACCTTGCTTGAGCAAAGCGGGGAGGAGAGAGGTCCCCCTTTACCCAAGCCTTCCGTACAGGCTTTCGTACAGAGAGGGGAGGCGTAGACTGGGGGTCAAGAGACTAGTCTGCTGGGGAAGATTTAAGGACCGCCCACTCTCAGATTCTGCCAGTGAATGAGCAAGACATGGAATAGAGGCGCTCTGCATTGTAAAGGTTTTTAGTACCAATAATAAAGCTCTAGAACAGACCAGTGAGGCATCTTGCCTGATTGCTCTTGAGCAACCACCCAATAGCCCTAACAGCAACCCTGTGAGGTAGGTTAGCTGAGAGGCACTGACCAGCCTCAGGTCACCCAGTAAGCTTCATGGCTAAGTGGGGATTTGAACAATGGTCCGTCAGGTCCTAGTCTGACACTCTAATCACTACACCACATTGTGTACAGTTGCACAGTGAAGCTGTCATCTCAGTGTGGATTTAAGCTTTCGTATCAGATCAGCAAATACAGCCGTCAAAGGTATAGTGTCTATGTGTCTTCCTTCCACATCATTAGTATTCAATAGCTGAGGTCCTGCAATGATCAGCCCAGCTTGGAACCACATACTGAATGATGTATGACAATGAAACTGGGAGACTTGAGCACTCAGACCTTATCATGAGCAAGAGATGGCCGTGAGCTGAGAAGTGATATTGAATATTTTATTCAGTAGGGGAAACCAGCAGTCCAGTCCCAATACTTCTAATCGCCACAATTTCAATTTTTTAAATCCAACGCAATAAATCATGAGTGGTTAGAACTCCATGGTCTTCTCTTCCTTGACCTCCAGTTCCTGTGTCTTTCCAGATTAAATATGAGCTTTTACAAAGGAGAGAAGTTAGGCATCGTGCCCCCCATAGAGCTGTCTTTAGACTGTTGCTTTTTAACGTGTTCATAAAATGAACTGGAATTAGGGCAGAGCAGTGAAGTGGCCAGCTTCGCAGAGGAGATGAAACGATTTCTGTTACATAAAGCGAACAAACAGTTCAGAAAGGTGACAAACAAAGATTGCAAATGGTTAGCAATGGACTTTGTTGTTGTTTAGTCGTTTAGTCGTGTCCGACTCTTCGTGACCCCATGGACCAGAGCACGCCAGGCACTCCTGTCTTCTACTGCCTCCCGCAGCTTGGTCAAACTCATGTTCGTAGCTTTGAGAACACTGTCCAACCATCTCGTCCTCTGTTGTCCCCTTCTCCTTGTGCCCTCCATCTTTCCCAACATCAGGATCTTTTCCAGGGAGTCTTCTCTTCTCATGAGGCGGCCAAAGTCTTGGAGCCTCAGCTTCCGGATCTGTCCTTCCAGTGAGCACTCAGGGCTGATTTCCTTCAGAATGGAGAGGTTTGATCTTCTTGCAGTCCATGGGACTCTCAAGAGTCTCCTCCAGCACCAGAATTCAAAAGCATCAATTCTTTGGCGATCAGCCTTCTTTATGGTCCAGCTCTCACTTCCATACATCACTACTGGGAAAACCAGAGCTTTAACTATACAGTGCAATCAATGGACTTTAGGCCAAAGAAATAATCTCTCCAGCTCAGTGGAATGAGAGCAGGAGGAGCCCCAAGCACAGGCCCAGTGGAAGCGTGGCTTTCTCAGATTACGACACACAGCAAAGTGCCCAAGATGCCAACACCCCCCGCAATTACAGTAGACCCACAATTTGCACGTGATTTATTTACACGACTGCAGCTTTGCACAGGTGGCACTGGCAGCTCACACTCACACAAGCATCCTACACCCTTTGTGACCGTTTCCCAGGGACGCTTGCAAGTTTGATGTTACTTCAAATTCAGATCCTTCTCTCAAATATGCAAAGGTTTGAAATAACACTGAATATCATTTTGCTGAAGAAAATATGTATTTTCAGGGAAAGTCTTTTCTTCAAAGGATTTGAATGTTCGGTTCAACCTTGCATGGCAGATTTTGATACATGCTAAAGGGAACAACCTGGCTGATCAACAGACAGCCATGAACATTAATGCATTTAGTTAGCTGGTTCCATTTCTGCCCCACCTTTTCTGAAATATATCTGTATTTTAATAGCACATATGTGTGAAGTGGGGGGGATTCTGTTAGCTGCCTAGAACCATCTTGTTCTCGGCTCATTTCCTAAGTTTTTCTGAGTCATCCAGGAAAAGACTAAAACATTGCTGATTCATTTCCAGATGGCAAAAGTTGACGGTGTGATAAATGAGGACCCTGCCAGATTTGAAATTCTTTGGCACTGCTTGGTAAGTTGTGTCCATTCCAACCTTGTACGCCTGTTATCAGATAAAGAATGTATGGTCTTTGCCTATGCATTACCCAAAGTTCTCTTGAAGTCTGGCATGTTGAAAAGGGCTTTGTGGTTTTCTAGGGTTCTAGTTGCCTAGGATGTGGCAAAATGAGCCTATTGTGGACAAGAATAGGCCAAAGTTTTGACCTCTGAGTGTAAATAGCAATGATTATAAAACAACATTTGGGAGAATATTGTTTTTAAAGGGTAGAAAAGGGGTAATACCAGAAAAATCCAGTCTGCCTAAAAGCATTCTTGGTAATTATTGTAGAAGGTTAAACAAACCTTGTCTTTGCTTTCAAGTTTAAGCTGCAAAATATGGATAATACCTAAACAATATATCGTCTCCTAGTGTCTAAATCCATTGCTACAAATGCTGTATTGAATTCCACCCAAAGTATCTCCAGAAATGTATAGCTGAGGGTAAAAGGCATACAATAATATGTATAATATAATATATTTTCTGTGAACCGCCCTGAGACCTCCAGGTATAAGGTGGTATATAAATTCAATAAATAATAATAATAAGAAGAAGAAGAAGAAGAAGAAGAAGACTTAACATTAAAAACCCGTTTCCATCTTGTGAAAACAATGTTGGAAAGCAATGAGAAGGGTAAAAACAGAAGTGAGGAGGCAAAGAAACTCATTGTAAACCTTCTTTGAGAGACTGCTGTTAATTTATAATTTTGAGGCATAAAATGTTCGCATTTTGTCTTGTGTTACTTTCTTTTTTGTTACTGTCTGCATTAATTTTGTATTGAACGAATCCTTGATATTTACAGGGCCCATGACTTTAAAAATATATTCCTGTGGTAATGGCAGGACTGAAAAAGTGGGTTTTGCAAGGCCTTATGGTTTCCAAGAGCCTGGAAGGACAAGCACTTGTTATCTATTACACAATGATTCAAGGACCTTGCTACATTTGAATGTATTTCTTATAAACATCAATTTTGTTTGGATATCTGTCAGGACATTTGGACGGTGTATATTGACTTATGGTTGTAGCCAAGGCAGCACTAAAGTAACCATCCTGTCAGCACAAGGATATCTGCTTGTACAAAAGGGTTTCCTCTCTTCTCCCAGGCACCACCTAGTCTGTTCCAGAGCAAATCTGGGGAGGGCAGGGGTGCACATGGGACGGGGGCCATTGCCCAAGCAGAAATATTTGCACTAAAGGGGTGTGCTAATTGAATACTACTCATCACATATGTTCAAACTGAGATTGCTATATTGATGTTTACTGGATTACTAATGTGAGCTGATGTTTTCTTTTTCTCTTTTGCCTTGTTTCCCCCCATTTGTTTATTTTGTTGTTGTTAAATTTGCTATAAAAATATCCCATTAAATCTTTCATCATTAAAAAGGTAGGCATTAATAGTATACTAACTTTCTTTCTTATTTATTTATTTATTTCCAATGCCATATTGCAGATAAGCAGCTCCATAGAACCATTACAGTGGTACCTTGGGTTACAGACGCTTCAGGTTACAGACTCCACTAACCCAGATATAGTACCTCGGGTTAAGAACTTTACTTCAGGATGAGAACATAAATCGCACAGTGGCAGCGGGAGGCCCCATTAGCTAAAGTGGTACCTCAGGTTAAGAAAGGACCTCCAGAACGAATTAAGTTCTTAACCCGAGGTACCACTGTACACTAATCCAGGGTTTGCATAAACCATTATTTCAAACCCAGATCATGGTTTAGGTTTACAGGCACATGAAATAACCATGATTAGGAGCTGCAAGCCTTCTCTTGTTTCCATCTGTTCAACAGTCATAGTTTAAAAGGAAAAAATACACAATTTGGGGTGGGGGTACAGGTGCCCTTATAGACTGAGCAATGCCTGTAATTAGTTTTTCAATTTCGACATGGCTGGACAAATATGCCCATCACACAAAGTGAAACCCATGGTTTAGCGGAAATGCACAGTATATTACTTAACCTTCTAGAAAGGAGACTGCTGCGACATTGCTCCTTCACAGGCTTTTCAGCTTAGCACTGCTTAGCTGTTAAGCAAAGGTTTTGCTTCATATGTAGCTGATTGTGGTTCAAGTCTCTCTTCCTCATCACAATCTGTAACTGAGCCAAAGTAAAAGGAAGCTGCTCTTAAAAAGCCAGTGCATCTATGTGGTCACAGTAAGCCATAAAAAGGTTAAGGGACCCCTGACCATTAGGTCCAGTCGTGGCCGACTCTGGGGTTGCGTCGCTCATCTCGCTTTACTGGCCGAGGGAGCCGGTGTACAGCTTCCGGGTCATGTGGCAGCATGACTAAGCCGCTTCTGGCGAAACAGAAAACGCCAGAAACGCCATTTGCCTTCCCGCCGGAGTGGTACCTATTTATCTACTTGCACTTTGATGTGCTTTCGAACTGCTAGGTTGGCAGGAGCAGGGACCGAGCAATGGGAGCTCACCCCGTCATTGCGGGGATTCAAACCGCCAACCTTCTGATCGGCAAGTCCTAGGATCTGTGGTTTAACCCACAGCACCACCCGCGCACAGTAAGCCATAATCTGGCTTATTGGGATGTGCGAACTGGGCCACAACTAGCACCAGCTGTGGCTTGTGACTTCCTTTCAAACTGTGGTTACTGATTCTGGTTTGCTCATGGATTGCAAACCTTGACGTGTCCATTCAGACATCACAGCAAACAATGGCTTTGGGGTGATGCCTGAATATAGTTATAGTAGAACCAGTTATATCATGTATTGTTTGGCCTAGCTGTGTATACAAATCCTCATGCATTTCCATACTCCTCAAGTAGAACATTGATGGGGGGCGGGGAGTGGCAGGAAAAGTATTTCTGAGGAGATTCCTGCAATCTACTCCCAAGGTTCTGCTGCTACGAAATGTAAAGATGCATAATAACATTTTTCATTTCCCCCCTTTTCTCTGTATTTTGTTTTAAACAGACTTTGGGGCAAAGTGGAGGAGATTCGAAAGCGGCGCGCTCAGGGTCTTGAGTCATTTTCCAGTTTTTGCATGAAGGCACTAGGTGAAAGTTTAATTGTTTTCATGTGTAAATTGGATAAACGGATTATTTTCTCTCTCTTATACAAGGTGAACCACTCTTCATCTGGGGAAGCGTGTATAGGGATGGTGCCATATAAATACTGCTAACAATAATTTCAGAGAGGTGCATGTTGGGAATGTGTTTGCAGTGAGCTCAGATGGCAATGTTGAAGGTGGGTTCTGACCTGGGAGATGGATAAAGTTCCAGTAAAGTTTCTATTACTGTGCTAGTGAAGGGGTGTGTGTGTGTGTGGTTTGTTATGTTGATTAATGTATTGCACTTGGAAGAGATTTTACAGACATTTGCAGTATCGTCTGCCTATCTTTCTATATGTCTTGCCGTGAGCAGGATTCCCCAGTGTGACATCTGTGGATGGAACCAGTAGAAGAACTGTGTGCATCTGTGCTCTCCAGTTCTACAGAAAGAGAATTTATAGGTGAGATAGAACAGTCCAAAAAAGAAAGTGGTTTCTATCAAATATCTCATCCTGGTCTTGCTTTATGCATGGTGTGGCTGGAAACACACTTTCTAGCTGGTCTTTACTAATCTTCGTCACTAATGGCAGTACAGTGGACACTCGGGTTGCAAACATGATCCGTGCGGGAAACACGTTCACAATCTGCAGCGTCCACAACCCGCAGCGCCGCATATGCGCACGCTGCAATTTGGTGCTTCTGCGCATGCGCAAAGTGTGATTTAGCGCTTCTGTGCAAGCGCCGAAACCGAGAAGTAACCCATTCCGGTACTTCCGGGTTCGGCACGGTGCGCAACCCGAAATCGCGCCACCCGAAGCGTCTGTAACCCGAGTTATGACTGTATAGATGTCCTCACTTTCTCCTTCCTCCTCTCTTCTGCATCTTTGTCTCAGGTGGCCGATTGTGTAGTTGTGCTTTCCTTATGAGGCAACACTGGGGTGGGCGAGTGGCAGCACTGAGCAGCATGCGCTTCCTGCCAGGCCCTCCCCCTGAGAAAGACTGGGCAGGGAGGGGACTGGGCAACTCCAGTTTCAAATCCATGTTTCTTTGGTGGGGAAGGATTAGCTCCCCCCCCCTTTCCCCCTTCTCACCTTCATGGGGTGATTGCCAGCATGAATTGCCTCTTTCCTTGGCTGTTAACTTGCCTCTGCCTGCCTCACACCCATCTCCCCAAAGTCATGCCATGAAGTGTCTTCTAGTTATTCTGTAGGATTCTTAAAGCCCCCAGGGGCCATGCCATACCTACTTCTCAGGCTACTATTAATATTATTTGTCTAAATCCTCCTATCTGATGCTTCTGTTTTCTAGGAAACTATGAGATCCCAAGTGAGTACGAGGAAGAGATTCCTGCTGGAGATGATCCACAGAAGGTGCAGCAAGATGAGCTTCTACTGAGACAAAATGAAGAAAATGCTCCTCAAAGTCATGGAGGAGCCATTGAAGATGAGCAGATGCAAGACAGTTGTCCTGATCGGCAGCATAATGAATCTGCTGATCGAGGTGGTAGCCTGGGACTCCTCCAAGACATCGTGTCTCCACCTGGGATTCCCTTGGGAGTAGAACCTTTCCGTTACACCGAAGGTGGGGAGAGCGTCCAATATAATTCAAGCCTTAATGTCCAACCTGAGATCTCTCCAGTGGGAGAGAAGCCTCATAAGTGCACTGAATGTAGCAAGAGCTTCAGCTGGCGCTCTGACCTTATTAAACACCAGAGAATCCACACGGGGGAGAAGCCCTACATATGCAGTGAATGTGGGGAAAACTTCACGGTGAGCTCTCACCTTTTTACACATAGGAGAATCCATACCGGAGAGAAGCCTTTCCTTTGTCCCGAGTGCGGGAAATGCTTCAGCCGGAACTCGCACCTTGTGAACCACCAAAGAACCCACACGGGAGAGAAACCCTTTGAATGCAGCGAGTGCGGGAAGAGCTTCAGCGATTTCTCAACCCTGACTCAGCACCAGAGAACGCACACAGGCGAAAAGCCCTATATATGTGTTGAATGTGGGAAAGGCTTTATACAGAGTTCGCATCTTGCAAGGCACCGGAAAACCCACATGGGAGAGAAACCCTACAAGTGTGCCGAGTGCGGAAAAGGCTTCCGATACAAGACGCACCTCGTACAACACCACAGACTTCACATAGGATAAGGAAGCGGGGGGAGGACGGCTGCCTTGCCTATAAAAGCTAATGCATGTTCTAAGTTTCATGGGGAAATGAAATAAAGAAGGAACCTTAAGAAACGTAGCGTTTTTAACTGTAGTGAACAGAGGCCAGAGCTGTACTTTAAGTAGGAAACATGTTTGCTGTGTGTAAACCATTGCTTGCCAAGTCAGTGTTTAAACTATGGGTGGCATGTGTGTCTGGAAAGCCTGGCCAGATTTATGTGGAAGGACTTGTGTGGCCCTGGGGCAACAGCCAGTAGGGTGGAGCTTCCTCAAGCAACAGGGAGGGAGGGAGGCTGGATGTTGCAAGTCAGGGAATTTGGGGAAGTGGGTGAGTATAGTTGATGGATTGATGAGTTGGGTTAGGGAAGCAGAGTTCAACAAAGAATGGGAACTTTGGACCTGTAGGGATGCAGTCACCAAGACCTCAGCTGATGCGCAGTAAGTGAGAGGAACACTTTGTCCTCATTTAGCAAGCAGAAAGCATGCTGTGTTGTGTAGTTGATTCCAAATGGTGACTTTGGAAACCCCTCCCTTTTTCATCTGCAGGTGGGGAAATCCCCCTTCGTCTTTCACGCAATATCTCCCCTGATTGCATTGATGTTTTCTTTTAAAAAATTATATGTATACGCATGCTGCTCTAGGGGCTCAGCTGAACCTGGGGGGGGGGGCGGAGAGGAAATGGAAGAGCTTTTGAACATGTTAACAATGTTTACTTTTCTCTGAAATAAAACCTTGGGGTTTTTTTAATATAAAAAAGAGTTACCTATTCTTCCATTTTTAACCTTTGCTTGGATTTCTGGTTGAAATTGCATTTGGGTATCTGGAAAGTGTTCAGATGCACTTAACGGACAGTGAAAAGCTTGCACTCTATACAGTCCCTAGGGTGAAGAGCCACCGTAGGGTAGAAGGATTTGTTAGCTGGCATGACTTGGAGGCCAGAGTATAGAATCAGCAGGATCAGGTGGTAACTATTTTATGGACCGTACTAGAGAAAAATAGGAAACTGAGACGAGAACCAGGCCAAACCCTTCTTTGCACCATATTCTTTAAGAATGTATTTTTTCCTCACCCGCCCTTTTTTGGCAGCACACCTCATCACCCTTATCACAAAAACCATTGCCACTTGATCATGCTGATTCTATAAAATGGCCCTCAAACTCAATTAAAAAAACCCCACACACAACACTTGTTGCACAGCTCATGCTTGTCCTGTTGATTTTATATATGCATTGCTATTATTAACATTTCTCTGCTAGGTGCTTGCAGGTAACCTGTATGTGACAAATCACTGCTGTCCTTGCAGTTTTGAATGGTGACAGGAGCAGATGGTGGCCCATGAGAGCTGGTGAAGAACTCTGCGGGGATCTGCTTGATCATTAATGTCCACAGTGAAAGGGTTCTTGTACTTCATTCAGGCATTACAGAAAGTGGGTTTCACGCTTTGACTGCTCTGTTGCCTCCCGGCTGACCCCCACCCTCCTTACTTCCTGCCTCCTCTTCATCCTGCCACGGAGGTCAACCTTAGAGGGTCTTGTTTTTCAGGTAGGCCCTTCTCAGTGGAGCTACTTTGGCAATCCACTGGCTTGTAAGCTCCTTGGCTTCTTCCCATTTGTAGCGAGGTGCATAGCCAAAATCCCTTTGAGCTTTTCTGGAAGAAAAGCTAAACGGGGTATTGACCAAGGTCACAAGGTGAGTATTGATGCGGGGAATGTATCTGACAAAAGGCCGGAGTAAGGAACTCACAATCTCCAGCAGCAGACTATAGTAATAGAACATTGTCAAGGGCATTGGTAGTTTGGGTTCAACACCAAACCCCAGCTCCTTGCTCAGCTCGTAATTTAAGTCCGAATAGCTCATGTGGGGAGTGTCATCTGTGATGTAATAGAATTTTCCTCGGATCCGCTTGACCTTTTCTGGATCCCGCATGGCTTTCGCCACTTGAATGTGAGCCGAAGCAATGTTCCCTACATAGATGGGATTTACGAGAGCCTCCTTCCTAGATAGCCTTATAAAGACATTATTGTTTTGGATGCTTTCATCGAGGTGGCCCAGAAGGAAAGGACTTCCTTCTCCAAAGATGTACGGGGACCTCAAAGCGCACGTCACAAGACTGCTGCCATCTTTCAGCGGCTGGCCATCCAGCTGCTGCACCAATTTCTCCGCTGCTCTCTTTGATTCAGCGTAAGGAAATTTTCTGGTATCGTGGTACACCGTGTCTTCATCGCCATCAACAATGGGGTCCCCTCTTCTGTTTGGACCCATCACTTCAATGCTGCTGGTGAAGACAAAATACTGGACGTTGTTGTGGAAGCAGGCATCCAGGAGCAGCTGTGTACCTTTGCCAAAAAGAAACACGTTAACAAGGCTGGCTCAAGTTTTGCTACCAGAGGTGGAAAAATGAAAAGAACATTTCCCCGCTCTCTCACACACATGTGCCTTCTGCCATTTTTAGCGATGACCCAAACCCCCCAGCTCACATTGCATTGTGCCAGGCTATCTTTGTAAAGAACTGCCTGCATGAAGCAAGGTGGCAGGTGTTCCGTGTGAGAGGGGCACCTGCTAGGAAGTCGAAAGCCTCTGTAGCTCCTCCCCAGCTTATCCGTTAAAGTGGGTCTACTTACTACACAACATTTCTGGAAATTTTGACCTGAGGCTTAATTTGAGCCCCTTTTCAGTTCAGTGTTGCCCTACCACTCATTCTGCATAACGTACATCAGTGTGCATAAAAATCCCTCAACGTGTACTAAAGCACACCAGGGAACGGCCTGTACTAAACCATTCTCCCTGATGCACTGGTCTTCTACATGCAGGGAGGATTCTTTTTAAAGAAAAGTGTTTATTCAAACATGCAGTCCTGTCCAGAATTCACCGACTTCAGACTAGTCCCTCGTTTTGTAACAGGAGCCTCTTACATAGACAGTGGGCTTATGGGAGCATTTCATATCAACGTTTAAATGCAGAACATTGTGCACTAAGCATCTGCAGCTGAAACTGCAGTGTAAAGTGGAACAATCTATTCTTCCATCTCAGGACTCCGCCTCTGCATCCCTACCTCATTCTGCACTGTGTCACTCTAGCTCCCCAAGAACAGCTCTGACAGGCTGGGGTGTGGCTGTGTATTCCTGACAGTGCCATGGAAAGGAGACAACAGAGGCTATATTGTGTTGTAGTACATCAGCAGGTGGCTGAAGGGGGCCTAGGAAGCAGGAGGACTCATGGCAAAAGGTTGAAACTGAATATTTGGCCTGTGTGTATTGCTTGTGATACCAGGCCACCCTCTCCCAGAGGTTGTTGTTGCTGCAACAACAGAAACCACCTTCCCTGCTCTGAATTTCAGCTCCCTGGGGACAGGCTGTGGTTGGTCAGCAGTGAAGGAAAGACGTGTTCAATAAGCAGCACATATGGCTCTTCATTGTGAACTATATGCTGATTTCCGCCAGCAATTTCTAGATCAACTCTGCTTCCCCAAATGGAAACCAGAGTTGGAGGTCATACATTTTCTATTGCTGGGGAATGATCAAGAGCTCACCAAGTTAGTGGCTAAATATCTCTATTTGGTTTTTTGTCATCGAAATACACTGCAGACATCTGATCTCCCTGGAGACCAAGAGATGTGACGATAGACCCCTCTGCCTCCTTTCTTTTAGCAAATGTTTTGTGCCACTGGTGAAGTGGTAATTCTGTATTGGTTTGGTTCGGATGTTCGTATGTGATGCCAATAAAAGGTTTGGTGATGAATAAGCAGCACAAATCACCTTCTGAGGTCATTTCAATAGTCTTGCAAAGGTTCCTTTCCAAGTGTGTCCCACCCGGATTTCCCTCGGCATAACCCAGTCTTACCTTTTGTGTTGACATCCCAGAGTGTCTGTTTGTCTATATATCCCAAGACGTCGATGAGGCAAGCTGTATGGATGACAAGAGACACACCTTGGGTAGCTGTGCGGAGGAACGCTGCATCCCGGATATCCCCTTGGAGGATTGTCAGGGGAGTTTTAGTCTTCAGTTCTGGAAATTATGACATCAGACAAAGGGGTGATCAGTTGTTTGCCTCCGTGGGTTCACTAAAGAGCAGGAGAATCCCTACTGTTTGATCTATATCAAGGAGCAGCCAAAACGACATGTTTCTCAGGACTTTGGCTGTGTATATACTTGCCAACAAAGGTCCGCATAGTAGAAGCTATGGTTTTCCCAGTAGTGATGTATGGAAGTGAGAGCTGGACCACAAAGAAGACTGATCGCCAAAGAACTGATGTTTTGAATTCTGGTGCTGGAGGAGATTCTTGAGAGTCCCGTGGACTGCAAGAAGATCCAACCTCTCCATTCTGAAGGAAATCAGCCCTGAGCGCTCACTGGAAGGACAGATCCTGAAGCTGAGGCTCCAATACTTTGGCCACCTCATGAGAAGAGAAGACTCCCTGGAAAAGACCCTGATTTGAATGTACTAGTAACAACCGGATTTAGGTTTGATGAGGCCCTAAGCTACTGAAGGTAATGGGGCCCTTTCTATGAGCAAACCAGTGATCTTTTAGGGAGCAGGCAGGGCCCATTACTTACATCATAGGAGCCTACACAACACAAAACACTGTTGCTGTATGTAGGTTTTATTTTATTTGTTTTTTATATTTTGGAAATGTACATCCAGGTTTTTTTTCCTTTAATTTTTTTTGGGGGGCCCAAGAGAGTGGGGCCCTAAGCTATAGCTTGTTTAGCTCATATGTAAATCTGGCACTGTATATACTATACCTTGAAAGCACATTCTTTCCCTCAAAGAATTCTGGGTGCTGTAGTTTGTTAAAAGTTGCCGGGCATTGTCACTCTGCAAGAGCTAAACTACAGTGCCCAGAATTCCTTTTCTTAAAAAAAACTTTTATTTACACATTTCAATAATTTTACATTCATTTTAACATTTTAAAAACTCGACTTCCTTCCCCCTCTTTCTGTGCTTCCTAATTTTTTATATTTTCTGCATATTCTGAATTAACCATTTAGTCATCTACTTTAAATGTATACTCTTATAAAACGGCAGATTATTACAACAATCCTGCCAATGTTCTTATTGTTTAGTTTGTTTGTAAATATTCAACAAGCCATTTCCATTCATTTTTAAAAAGTTTGTTATCTTGATTTCTTATTTTTCCGGTAGGTTTTGCCATTTCTGCATATTCCATGAGTTTTTGTGTCCATTCTTCTTTTGTCAGGACTTCTTTCCATTTTTGAGCAAATAAATATGATTGCCGCTGTAGTCACATACATAAATAAATTTCTATAAAGTTTGGGTAGTTCTGTGCCCAGAATTCTTTTGAGGGAAAGAATGTGTTTTAAAGATATAGTGTATATGCAAACTGTATGTTAGAGCCAATAAGAAGTAAATGATTCTCGCCGACTTAACCCTTTTCTAAATCTGTGCTGGATTATGACACAATTGTATGTATTTTCAAAATGGGTGTGTGTGTGTGTGTGTGTCTAATTGCCCATAGTCAGTAAGAGATGCCCTTGTGGGCAATGTGTCCAAAAAAGGGGGGAGCAGAGTCCATGATGTCTCAAGCACTCTACTGCACACTGAAGAAGGCAGAAGGATGCCTGCCCCCTTTTTGAATATTGGTCTTTTTCTTAAAAGCTCATTTTCCTTGCATGACTAACATGACCTTGATGTAATCCCAAGGAGTCTGTGCCCATGCAGCTTTTCAGTTGGAAGCCATAGGGGCATTGAAAGCCGCCTTCCACAGCTCAATATTGACAAGTTACAAGATTTTTATTAAAGTTTTTCACAATACAGATACATTCATACCTTAGAAGTCGAATGGAATCCGTTCCGGAAGTCTGTTCAACTTCCAAAATGTTCCGAAACCAAAGCGCGGCTTCTGATTGGCTGCAGGAAGGTCCTGCAGCCAATCGGAAGCCCAGTTGGACGTTCGGGTTCCAAAGAATTTTCGGAAACCGGAATGTCCGAGTACCAAGGCATTCGGGATCCAAGATAAGACTGCACAATAAGATAAGGGCTACCAAAAATACAGGCAACTCAACTCCCCATTTGCATGGGGGTTGTGTTCCAGTATTGTGCATGTCAGCGGTTATGCATAAGCCCATTACACTCCCACCCTGTTCTGTCCCCTTTGGGGGCCAAAAGTGGCACACATATTAGCAGTCACGCATCAATCAGACTCGCACAAAATGGTTGCTGGAGTCCTCTCCTAAAGGCAATTCTCAGCCCCCACCTCCCACGGAAGGTAGCAGCTGCCCCCCAAGCTCTTATCCGATATCTTTCCTTTCTCCTCCCACCCTATCACCCTGGGAGACCGAGATTACCCTGTCCACCACCCGGAGCCCTCCCTCAGCCATCTACCACCCCTTTGAGTACACAATCCCTGAATTTTTACAAACGTACGACTTCACAGAAAAGCAGAAAAGACGCACAGAAATTGTCAACACCCTGAACCTCAAATTGTCTACAACAAAAAGGTCTCAAACTGACCGTAATTGACCTGTATGAAGGATTTGAAAGAGACACTGAATGTTGCTTTTGTTAATTATAGAAAACCTTTTAATATTTCCTGAACTGTACTGCTAGGCATGTTGCTGCTGCTATCCTGGATATTCAGGGGACAATGGGAAACTAGTCTGCCAGTGCTCTGAAGTCACTCAATTAGCTTTTAAACTGAAGGTTTCTCTGTAGAGAAATATATGAACAGCAGCCACAGGAGGTCCTTCCTGCTTTTCCTAGGACAATAACTAAAGGAACAGTTGTCTCTTATTTAAACCTAACTTCTGAGGTTTAAGTTTGTTGCCCTTACACCTAATGCCCCTGGTTTTTATTTTTCGCTCTGGTGCCCACACATGCCTGCCATCTCCTAGAGACCACCAGCCCTGCTCCCAGCACAGGCACACATGCTGAAAAAACTCGCATAGCACCTGAACATACAGCTGAGCATGTAAAAAGGGAGACATCACTCAATTCCAGTTGTGGAAGCCCGTATCATATGTTCATCTGAATACCTGCAAGTTGTGGAGATACAGCCCACTCCCAATGAACATACATCTTATTTTAATGAATTGACTTTTGCACAACTTTGGAAAGCTTTTACAGAGTTACGACTAAATACAATAAACTCTGCTTAAAGAGATGGGAGACACAGAGGCATACCAAAAAACAAACGTGTTTGCATTAGGGGATGTTCCGAAGTAGAGGACCTTATGCATTATATCTTGCACTGTCCCTTATATAATGATGCAAGAAAAAGATTTTTAGTACCTGTAATGACAAGGTCCCCTGGCCAGAACCCCTCCGACATGATTTTATATCTCCTCGCAGACACAGATAAGTACAGCCCATTCAGGTGTTTGCAGGAGACAGTGTTTCTGATGAGGCTAAAGGCAGTCTGCAGAGAGCGCCCAGGTTTGCAAAGAGACAATTGCAACCTTATGCCAAAGTATTCCTGTTCCACAGTACAACTGCTGCCCCGCTGCTACCCCATTCTACCATCACAGAGCAATATAAAACAGACAACGACCCTCACATTAAAAAAAATCACACCGTCAAAATATTAACATGAAACAATTTTAACCATCCCCAAACAGAAAACTAAACCAGTGAAAAAATATCAGGCCTTTTAAAGAACCACAGTTTAATGACGGGGCCTAAGGCACCTTGCTTGGTGATGGGCAAACACCCTGCTGCACAAAACATATTCTCTTCAGGTAGAAAAGTGGCCTGTCAGGGCGAAGGATCCCTGTACGATATACGATATCTTCATTGTCATTGTCCCATGCAGAACAATGAAATTGAAAAAACTACATAAAACTACCACAAAATTACATAAAACTACATTAAAACTACATAAAACTACTACAAAACTACACAAAACATTCAACCCCCCCTAAAAACTCTAAAAAAATTAAAATACACTATACTATAGAGACCCCTTATGGTGTGTTTAGAACCAGAATTGCATTTGTGTAGAAACTATTTCTCAGGCGGCTAGTCCTGGCCTTTATAACCCTATACCTTCTTCCAGAAGGCAGAAGCTGAAAGAGATCATTCTCTTTTGTGCTATCTCTGCCGCTTTCTTATGGCACCTGGCAGCATAGATTTGTTCTAAGGTGGAAGGTACACTCCTTTTCTGAGCACGCTACCTTTCTATGTTCATCCTGCGAGCTCCCACCTGTGTTCTGAAATGTTTCAGCTCATGCAACACCTCAGTAAGTGAGGCCACTGTCCCGAAGTGACCCCCCCCCACGAGATAACCTTACAATTTGGATCCTCACACGTCTTCTCTAAACTCCAGATCTTCCCCTCCCTTCAGAAAACAAACACAGAGGAACTTACTTCCAAAGCGCTGGAGCGTCTCAGGGCTGAGGGCTTTGTCCGTGGCACGGACCTCGGCCAGTCCTTCCTCTTCCTCCAGCAACTGGCAGACGATCCTTTGACCAAGGAACCCACCAGCTCCGGTCACCAGACATTTCGTTCCTGCCAAAGACATGGTGGAGAAGCTGCAGCAGTTGACTCAGGGCAGCTCTTCCTTCTGAGAGACGAGGAGAAGGGAACAGCAGAGCTTGAAAAATAACAAACTCAAAAGGGATGACCAGATTCTGCGTCAGGTACCACTATGACTAGAAACTCTAAGAAGTTAACTGCTCAAAGAGACCGTAATGATTAATGATCCCTACAATCTCCTCCCTTGTCTGAATTCCTCAGGACAGAAGTGGCAGCTCAGGGTTGTTGCTGTTACTGCCTTCTCATCTCAACCTCCTTTTATTCTCTCCCCCGCTTCTCTTTGCCTCCCTCAGATTGGGTAGCACACTCATGACGTTCCCTCTTGATGCACCCAGCTCTCTTCCCTCTTCCTCCACCCACGGGGGGGGGGGATCCTCGGATTTATTTATTTATTTTTAGAAAAAGCTCGCACAACTGGTCTGGGTTTCCCCCCTCATGCATTTGTCCCATTCAAGAATTACTTGGTGGCCTCTTGAATGGATGGCAGAAGAGTTACTGTATTTTTTGCTCTATAAGACTCACTTTTTCCCTCCTAAAAAGTAAGGGGAAATGTGTGTGCCTCTTATGAAGCGAATGCAGGCTGCACAGCTATCCCAGAAGCCAGAACAGCAAGAGGGATTGCTGCTTTCACTGCACAGAGATCCCTCTTGCTGTTCTGGCTTGGGAGATTCAGAATATCTTTTTTCTTGTTTTCCTCCTCCAAAAACTAGGTGCGTCTTGTGGTCTGGTGCGTCTTATAGAGCGAAAAAGACGCTACTTCCAGTCTCGCAGAAGGGGGCTGGCACCCGATGAGAACAGATAACAACTCTGGCTTCATCAATTGGCTGAACAGAAAAAGAGCACTGGGAAAAAGTTCACACAACCTGCAGCAGAATCAGGCAGTAAAAGCCTTTCCATGGCAGCTTCCAGGATGTAATGCCTGAATATTTGCTCTTGTTTTTCAAACAGACAAAAGAAAGCACTTGTTTAACTGGCATGTCCTGGAGAAAAGTTCATCCTAGCTTTCTCCCAGACTTTTTTTTTTCTCCAAGTGCATGGAATTTCCTTTAACACAAAAAACCCCAGAGTGTGTTTGCTACCCTCCACCTGACACACAGCTGCTGTTGTTTAAAATGGTGCAATGGAGTAAACATTTTACCATTTCAGTTCAGCAGATAGTATAAACGGCCCTCTCATTTTAAAGACTACTCCTCAGTTTTTTTCTGTCTGCAACACTGGCAAAATCAAAGCAACGCTAGCTTGTAGCTCCATTTGTAACAAACACTTTAAATAATACATTTAATTACTGACTTGCCCCACCCTCTGACCCTAGGAGTCCTCATAAGGGAGCTGGTCCTGGAGGAAGAACTGTGAGGGGAGAGACTCCATCGGGCAAGGCCTCCTCCCACCTGCCTTGCCCCAATACAATACAAAATAGAATACAAAAACAAGGAAAACAGTCTTACTATGCAAAATTAAGTAACAATTATAGAATCACACGATTTTTTTAGAGTTGGAAGGGACCTTAAGGATCATCTAGTCCACCCCCCTGCAATGCAGGAATATGCAGCTGTCCCATAAGGGGATTGAACCTGCAACCTTGGCGTTATCAGCCCCACACTCTGACTGACTGAGCTATGTTTATGTTATAATTAGAGTTGCAGGCTTGTGTCCTCATTCATGGGAGTCAGCCCCATTAGGGCTTACTTCTGAGGGGGTGGGCATGTGTAGGATTACATGGGTAATTTCAAAAATCCCATTTACAAACACCATATGTTTTTCTGCGAAACAAACCCCTCTCTAAATTTTGGCACCTTTGCAATATGCGCAGTCTGGCAATACATTAGTTTTACAGTGTGGATGTGATCAGAAAAATAAAGTTCACTCTTATGGATATTTACTCTAAAGTAAGTGCCATTTTAGTGGGTCGCAGGTGGCACTGTGGGTTAAATCACAGAGCCTAGGACTTGCCAATCAGAAGGTTGGTGGTTCGAATCCCCGCGACGGGGTGACCTCCCGTTGCTCGGTCCCTGCTCCTGCCCACCTAGCAGTTCAAAAGCACATCAAAGTGCAAGTAGATAAATAGGTACTACTTCGGCGGGAAGGTAAACGGCGTTTCCATGTGCTGCTCTGGTTCGCCAGAAGCGGCTTAGTCATGCTGGCCACATGACCTGGAAGCTGTACACTGGCTCTCTCGGCCATAAAGGGAGATGAGCTCCGCAATCCCAGAGTCATCCACGACTGGACCTAACAGTCAGGGGTCCCTTTACCTTTAAGTGCCATTTTGTTCAGTGGGTTTACTCCCTTTGAAATAGGATTGTGGTTGTTGGGCTTATGGGCTTTGCTCCCCCCCCCCTTGTGATGCTTTCTCTGCAACAACCTTGAACTGTCTGCTGGTGGCTTATCTGACAATTGTGGAAGACATCCAGAACTCCTCCTTGTGTGCTGCCTTTCGGAATGAACATTTTCTCCCCCGCTTGAAAATACATGGAATTGGGTGTCAGAGGGCACATTTTTCATGAAGTGCTCACCCGTTTGGCTCATTCCTAACACTGACACAATGTGAATCCAGCACCCGGATTCACAGTGCAGTGTACCCAGAATTCCATGTCGACATTTCTGCAGTTTCCCAGTTTTCAGCTATTTTTTGTTTCTATGCTCTTTGCCTCTGTGCTTACGTGGTTTTAGAATTACATCTGCTTCGGAGTTGAAGGATATTGGGATATAAATATGTTAGATAAATTGTATAGACCCTGAACTGCCCAAGATCAAACGAAAGCTAACAAGGCCTCTCCGCTCTTTGGAGCTAGTTAATTCGCAGAGCACACAGGAAATTCTCCCAAAGATGCCCCATTGACGTGGATGGGCACTGTGCAAGAATGCAGTGATGCTCCCAAGACGCATGGTTCATGCCAATGGGGCATGCGCAGAATGACTTCCTAGCACATAAGCTTTGTTAAGCTGCTTGCTTTAGCGTTTGGTAGAAGGGTTGTTGTTATTTAGTCGTTTAGTCGTGTCTGACTTTGTGATCCCATGGACCAGAGCACGCCAGGCACTCCTGTCTTCCACTGCCTCCTGCAGCTTGGTCAAACTCATGCTGGTCTCTTTGAGAACACTGTCCAACCATCTCGTCCTCTGTCGTCCCTTCTCCTTGTGCCCTCCATCTTTCCCAACATCAGGGTCTTTTCCAGGGAGTCTTCTCATGAGGTGGCCAAAGTATTGGAGCCTCAGCTTCAGGATCTGTCCTTCCAGTGAACACTCAGAGCTGATTTCCTTCAGAATGGATAGGTTTGATCTTCTTGCAGTTCGTGGGACTCTCAAGAGTCTCCTCCAGCACCATAATTCAAAAGCATCAATTCTTCGGCTATCAGCCTTCTTGATGGTTCAGTTCTTTATGGTCCAGCTAGAAGGGTTACCAAAATGAAAATGTGCAGGCAGCACGGAAATAATCAAGACTCATGTTGCTCAGCATAGATAATAATCAACCCCCACTGTTTTGGTCTTGCTTTCAGTATGGTCCATACAGCATGGATGGTGCTGGACAAATTTGCCCCCTCAGATCTTTTCCCAGATGGACTCTAAGTAGGAGAGAGCCTCGATTGACATGATGGCCACATCTTTATACGAGTCAGGGCGGCTGTGCATCAACAGATAAGGCTTGGTGTCATCAGCATATTGATGACAACCCAGCCCAAAACTCTGCACAATCTGGGCAAGGGGGAGCATAAAGATATTGAAAAGCATCGGGGAAAGGATTGCGCCCTGTGGGACTCGACACACCAAGGAGTGCCGCAGCAACAACTCCCTCCCTAACGCCACCCTCTGTCCCCGACCTGAGATAAAGGAGCGCAGCCATTGTCGGACTGTGCCCTGAATCCCCACGTCAGCAAGGCGGTGGTCCAAAAGTTCGTGATCGACCATATCAAAGGCTGCTGACAAATCTAAAAGAATCAGCAGGCCTGACCCGCCTCAATCCAGCTGTCTACGGAGATCATAGGGCAACCAAAGTCGTCTCGGTCCCATAACCGGAGAGAAAGCCGGACTGAAGCATTCTATCAGTCATTATAACCACGCTATAAACATGGGTAGAGTTTGAACTTCTGTTGGCTTTAAGCGCCCCACCCTCTTTTAGCCAATGGCCTACTTTGTACCAAGCGAAAATTGCGCTTACAGAAGCAGATGAGCAGATAAGCAGATAGCGTGCTCGTTTCTTATTTTTCATTGATCTGCATTGTTAGATTATTCATAGGAAGGGAATGGCTATATGATTTATTATTTGTCAGTTTTGGCTATTGGCTTTCTGTTAGCCCTGTTTTTATGGTCCTATCACATTTTTCCTACAGATGGCAAGGCTCAGGAGAAGAACCTGAAACCTCCCTTTCCAGTTTTAAGATTGTGTTATGTGCTGCCATGGACGTAGCCAGGGTTTTTGTTGGGGGGCAGGCCTTTTGTTAGGGGGCGCAGAACTGTCATGATTGGTCAGTTAGTTAAGTATTTCTATTGTTTCAGTTGATGGGGGGCTGCCCCCCCGGCTATGCCCATGTGTACTGCCATAGCCAGGCCTTACTAGTACATTCATAGCATGTTACAGAAAAAATGGGTTGAATGGCCTCATCTGATGTTCTGCTTCAGTGACCTGTGGTTGAGCCAGCAGGAAGTGAAAATCCGCAGGCGTCTCTTGAGAACTAGTCCATTTTGTACTTGAGCTTCTCTCTGAGATCACTCTTGTTTGTCCTGAGCTTCCATGTCCTTCCCTTGGGCCCTTTCTGCATGTACTGATCTTGTGGAGAGACTCATGGTCATGTAGATAAGACATGAAATAACACTACATCAGGCAGTAAGACAGCTTTCAAGGCCGTTCACTCAGCAGCCTTAGCAATACTGCATCACAATGACGGAAGTTGCTTTCCTGGTTCAGCAGGGTTTCCTTAAGTCATGAGGGAACATGCTAGAGACTAAAAAGGAGCGCAAATATCCCTTGTTTTGGCATCCGTCTGTTTCGAGTGCACCTCCAAGGTGAAGTCAAACCACTGGGTTAGCAGCGTCAGAGCGACCTCCCCAGGGCACAAGCCTGGGCAGTGTGTGTGGAGGTCCTGGGCTGCCCAGATGACAACCCCCCCCACTCAGCCTCACTGATGTGGTCCAAAGGAAAGCAGAGCAATGGTTTGACATCAGCTTGGCTGCAGAAATTGCTGGAAGGAGGTGTACAAGGCGCCATCTAACCGTCTTAGGGACTCCACTCTGAATTTGTGTTGAGTTTATTTCATAGTCTTATCTTCTCCCAAAGATATCCCGCAAGGCAGTGGAGGTATAGGACCAGCGTGTTCCTTCTCCTAGGTGGGCTACTGTGCTGGTCCCGGGCGGAGTTACTGTGCGGCGTGGTCTAAGTCCGGTCCTAGGTCGAGGGTACAGAGGCTGTCCGTCAGGGGTGAAGCGAGGTCCAAAGCGAGGAGTCGGGCGTGGTCAGGAACTCAGGAGAGCAGGTCAGGGTGCCGACAGGAACAGGTTACCAACAACGTTGCTCCCACAACCCAGGACTGGGCTGACTGGCCTTTATCTCCTCTGAGGCATAGGGTGGCCCCGGTCCACAGGTGACTCACCTCTCCTGGCCTTAAGGCGAGCACTCTTCCTAAGAGAACCTAGTTCCCTCCGCCTCTCTGCCCTGAGCCTCTGCAGCTCAGGAGAGGCTGGAGGGTTACTGGACCCAGAGGCAACCTCACCTTCCCCTGACAGGGCTGGGAGAGGAGCACCTGCAGGCAATGGGTCCTCCATCACCTCCGGAGCCAGAGTGGATTCATCTGGTGTCTGCTCCTGAGGATCTGGCACATGTGCGGGCCTTTCAGATTCAAGCCCCAGCCCCAGCTCAGCTTGCCCTGGAGGCGGGGACTCCTGTGCAGGCTGGGATTCCTCTGGTTCAGCCTCTGAATCAGATTCCCAGGCCATCACAGCTACCTTCCCAGGTTGACGAGCCCCATCTGCCCCTCACTTCCCTCTACAGCACATGCAGACCTGACATGAACCACACAATTACTTTTAACAAGGTCAGCGCACCCTGTACTCCTTTGGTTCAGCCTATACACAAATTGCTGGGGAAAGCAGGGCTTGCTTCCAACTGCCTTAGCAAAGTCCCAGGGTGGATCTACACTCGTGGTTTATAACGTTAAAAAAGTGTTATTGAAATGTGACCCCAGAGGGCGCTGCAGAGCAGGGAGCCACTGCCAGTGGGAAACTGCCCTTAAACATTTAAAAACATTTTACTTAATAATGTTTAAACAATCAATATAGATCCGCCCCAAGATCAATTAGCTGGCTTATTTCTCTGGCAGCCCCCCCCCCAACAAAAACCTTTGTGAAACCTAGGAACTAAGAGAACTAAGCACTCTGCATTTCACAGCTAAAGAAAACTTGTTTGCTTTCTTTTCTGAAGTTTTTTAAAAATTGGATTTTGCAACATACGCACAAATGAGAACAGCAACACCACTGCAGATCTTTTATTCCAAAATATAGACCTCAAAATAAAACCCTTGAAATAAGTATAATAAGAAAATGAAAATGAAAACCATATCAAAGAGAATAAGTTTAATCCATTATGCCAGGTAAAAATCAGGCACCTGGTAAGAACAGAGTAAGTTCTATACAAATCAGGCTAAACTGGAAGTAAATTGGCTAGCTAATATATTCTGATTGTTCAAAGGTAAGTGTGGAAAGGAAAGTGTGCCTACAAATGAAAATAATTGTAAAACTAACCTATTACCTTAGGGGAAACTGCTTGCAGAAGGCATACATTGGTCAGAACTTCAAACAAAAATGTGTTTATTAGGGGGAATTGACATTAAATGCTATTGAATTGTCATGGATGATTTTATTTATTTATTTTTTTAAATGCAGATTGCTGCAGAAATGTGCAAAACTGAATTTAAGATTGGAAAAATGAGAAACGGAGGGAAATTGCCGGATCCTTCCATCCCTTGTCACGTGACCAAACAGCCCCATCGCTGCATCAACTGCATTGGCCCCTTCTTTCCCTTTGGGCCCAAGAGATGGTGCTGGTTGTCACTTTGGGGACCGGGGTATTTGAATGACTGCCTCCTCCGGTACTTCCCACAAACATATAGGGGGCTGTAACGTTGCCAGAGATTGATTGGGGGAGGGGGTGCGCGTTTCTGACATGCAGCTGATTTGTTCTTTCCAGTTGCTCTGAGCCTGCTTGTCCAGGGCTGCAGTCACTTCCTGGAACTGATGAACAGGGCAGGAGGGTTCTTCACAACTTGGAATATTGAACAACGTGGCGGCCAATCTCTGAGACATTTCTACAGCCTGCATGAAATGAAAACAGGCAAATTGTTAAAAGAACCACAGAGTCCTCTACTCCAAAGCCTACCGATCTAGGAAACCCCCAGCTTCAGCACCTCTGGGAGCAAAGGTTTGGCCAACATGGACGCATGTATGTGCTGGAGCGACCAGCTCAGAGTTCCTTACAAGCTGAAGTTCGCATAGAGAGAAAGAGATAACCAAGGCTTCGTGACCCATTTCCTTTCAAGGTGGGAAGTGATGACATAGGCCAGTGGTTTTCAACCAGTGTGTCATGGCACCCTGGGTTGCCTTGAATGATGGTCAGGGGTGCCACGGGCAAAACGGTGTCACTGAAATTCTACTCAATATTGATCCAGAGTAGATTCCAATGTATAGTTAGCAGAGTTAAAACTCAAACACGGTGCAGGATTCCCCCCAAAATAGACCTGAGGCAATTAATATTTCATCCAGCAGAACTTTACTGCTACTGAAGGCAAATGAGCATTATGGTCACAAATCCAATACAGTCAGGATTGGCACTGTTCATAAGAAATCCAGTTGCAGCAGACTTAAACTTAAAGGTAAAGGTAAAGGGACCCCTGACCATTAGGTCCAGTCGTGACCGACTCTGGGGTTGCGGCGCTCATCTTGCTTTATTGGCCGAGGGAGCCGGCGTACAGCTTCTGGGTCATGTGGCCAGCATGACTAAGCTGCTTCTGGCAAACCAGAGCAGCGCACGGAAATGCCGTTTACCTTCCTACTGGAGCGGTACCTATTTATCTACTTGCACTTTGATGTGCTTTCAAACTGCTAGGTTGGCAGGAGCAGGGACCAAGCAACGTGAGCTCACCCCATCATGGGGATTCGAACCGCTAACCTTCTGATCAGCAAGCCCTAGGCTCTGTGGTTTAACCCACAGCGCCAGCCGCGTCCCACAACTTAAACTTACAATAACTTATAATAAGTCTAAACCTTGACACTACATACAGAACACCACACCAGACGGAAAAGAGATAAAAAGAGAAAGTGAAACCCAGACTCCATCTGGCCTCACTATTATAATCAGCATGACCTTGATGGAAAGGGATAACAGAACCAGTTTAAGCCAGCTGTACTCAGCTTCTCAGAAGGAATAACCCAAATATCATGAACGGGAAAGATCTCTACACATCAGATCAATACTTTCTGCACTAAGAAATGCAAACTGACAAACTGGCCTCTGTCCCTCTTTCCTCCCTCTGATGCCCTCTTGCGTCTCTGCCTCCCTAAGTCTTGCACAGCTGTTTGTTGCAGCAGCCCTGGCTTCCAGCTCTGCAGGCGAATGGTGCCTCTGGGGCTGGCCAGGGGGTGCTGGATTGCCAGGAGCTGAGGCGACCTCAGAGTAAGGAAGCAAGTAGGTGAGGGAGCCCAGCCAGACAGTGCACTAGCCCTTGCTGTTGGGCAGGGGGATCCCGGCCGCGCTTGCCCCCCCAGCCAGCCAATTGGCTGGCTGGGGGGGGCATGGCCTGCCCTATTTAGGTCCGGCACAGAGGGGGCTCGCCCTCTTTTCGCCGGCTAGCCCCCATGTTTTCCCACCCTCCCTCCCTTTAGGTAGGCTTTAGGTAGGTCTCTGACTTTGCTATGGACTTCGGTCTGTCGCCGCATGGGGCATGGTAGGAATTTTTCCCAATTGGCAATTTACAGCCATTTGGTTTTTTGCCTACCTCGTAGCAACTCGTCACAACTCTTCGGCATTGGCGGTAGGCATTGGTAAGAAGGGGTTAAGAGGATGTGTGTGGGGGAGGAACGCCATCACCTCCCCCCAGTGAGCGAAGGGTGGTCCATTAAAGGACTCCGGGGGGCGTGGCCCTGTCCGAAGCCTATGGAGGTGTGGGCCAAAGGCACGCCCCAGAGCGGTGACCGGGGGAGCTCCTAGTCGAGGTACCTCAGCGGGAGACTCCCCCGATTAGTGTTAACCCTTCCCCGTGTCTCCAGCAAATGGGCTGGAGCCGGATAGTCGATAGGACCAATGCCTAAGCCAATGCCTCTCATTCCTGAATTCAATAAAGTTGCGGCCTAATTCGCCCATTTAACCTTAAACTATGGTGTCTCGTGTCTTTATTTATCCTGGTGGGGGGCGGGAACTCGCCACGCAAGTCCCAGGCCCCTGTGGGGCAGTGTGAGGAGGCACCTCTCTTTGGGGCAGAGGGGGCAGCTCAGAGACCAGGGGTGGTAGCAGTAGCTGCCCAAAGGACTCCCAAGGAGAGGGGAGATGAGAGGAGGCTGAGGCCACACTCCACAAGGGAGGGTGTTTGAAAAAGGGTGAGAGAAGGGGGAGGATTTACCAGCAAGAGCCATCGACAAACGAAGTTCCTCTTTCAAAATCTCCAGAACTTTCCGAAGTCCTTCTTCACCCTGTTCCAAGAAACAGTGATATTGTAAATTATGGACTGAATATGGACAACAGCTTTTGAGAGCTGAAAAGGATCTCAGAATTGTTTTCCAACTAGGTTGCACATATGCTATACTTTTGTCTCACTGTTGTCTCTGTTCAAACGGGTTTTGCCGGCATTTGAAACGCTATGAAAGCCCATACAGAAACTGTTTGAACAAAATGTTAGCAGGATGGCTGTGGGGTAGAAGCCAGGCTTCCACTTTCTCTTTTATGCCACCTTCCGTACTCTGAAACAAACCGTTGCATGGCTCCAGATATCTAGGCTACAGACATATCAATTATGTTGACTGATATGACAAAACAGAGGGAACAAAATTCTACAAAGCAGTGAGCCTTGTATGTACATATCCATACAGTGGTACCTTGGGTTAAGAACTTAATTCATTCTGAAGGTCCGTTCTTAACCTGAAACGGTTCTTAACCTGAGGTACCACTTTAGCTAATGGGGCCTCCCACTGCTGCCGCCGCACGATTTCTGTTCTCATCCTGAAGCAAAGTTCTTAACCTGAAGTACTATGAAACCCGAGGTACCACTGTATTGCTAAAGGCCAAAACAGACATAATCAGGAGATCTGTAAGAGCCACAATACCAGTATAATACCTCTTCCCTAACTTGTGTACAAACCACATTTTATTCTAGAATGGAGACTGAGTACATATTTCTTTTTTCTACATAGTTCACACACAGTCTAGAGCTACTGCATATTTTAGCTTGAAAAGAGCTTCTTGAGAAACTAGTTTTGTTCTGAAAATAAAAGATCATTGCAGATTGATTCTGCATTGCCCACCAGTGTGTCCATTTGAAGACAAACTAAAACTGATGTGGGTTTTCCCAGCAATGGCGGCTCTATCCATACCTGCCCAACGGCATTGTGGGGGGGGTGGTGGTGCGAACCCAGATCCCAACCACCGCTTCATTCTTCGCTCTCCTGGGTCATGTGCAGGGAGGAAAAGGCATGCGGAAGCTAATCAAGGGGTTGGTTTTCAAATGTGTGTTAAGCGCAGACCCTCCAAGAGTCCCTATTTCCCAGGGACAGTCCTGGATTTACAGAAGCCGTCCCAGTTTCTGATTTGATCCCGGAATGTCCTGCTTTCCCTTAGGACGTCCCTATTTCCATCAGAGAAATGTTGGAGGGTATGGAGTTATGTAACCCCCAAGCCAAGGAGATAAGGAACTGTACAAACTTTAGAAAACATCTGAAGGCAGCCCCATATAGGTTAGTTTTTTAATGTTTAATTTTTTCTTAATTATGTTTTTCTTAATTATGTGTTGGAAGCTGCCTGGGGTGGTTGGGGCAACCCAGTCAGACGGGTGGGGTATAAATAACAAAATGATGACGATGATGGAATAGGACATCCCTATTTTCATCGGGAAAATGTTACAGGATACGCAATGACCACACCTGGCCTTGTGGACGGCAGGATCTATACTCCATCTAGACTGGAAGCAAAATCTTGAGGAGGAATCCTAATTATTCTGGACTGAGAAAAGCCTTTGCACTACAAATGTGCTGGTGTGTATGCAGCCTTACCAGCAGAAATTCAAGCCAGCGTGGCAAAAGAAGGGAGGACAGTGACTTTCTAGTTTGCGAATAGTAGGGAGCTCCTGGGTAAAGACAAAATTCTGCCTATGGGCCACATATGCAAAAGATCAAATGCTCTTCTGTACAGTGTGCCAGTCTCAACTAACTGGTCCTGCTAGCGCAAGCTCATGCAAGGACTTCCATAAGCACAATGGGGCCTCCTCTTCTCCCCCTGCACCCCCAAATTGCCGGGAGGGGTGTTCAGGAGAACCTCCAGGTCAGCGTGCGGGGGGAGAGGCGGTTGTTCCACCAGGCAAGAGGATGTGCTGGCGCCGACCGAATGTTCATAACAGGGCGACCTTGAATTCCTCCCACTGGTTCTTATCCTTTGCTGAAGGAACTATTCCTGTTATCTTGACTTTGAGAACAGCTTGTATGTCTGTCTCGCCCTCTTGCAGCTGGCTTTCCATTACATTTTTTCCACAATTCCTGGAGATCAAGGAATCAGTGCAGCAAAACAATATTGCCACTTATTTTGCTGAGGAAGAAAGCTAATTGCTCTGTTAAAAAAATAAAGCAAGGAGAAGAGCTATGGCGCATAAGAGACCAGGGCTGCAACCTAGCAGGGCCTTTTGCATTGGTGCAAAAGGAATGAGAACCTGCCTTAAGCCTCAGTTATTGTGTGCTGCCTCGTGCTTTGTCTTTACTGATAGCTAACATGTTGCTGGCCCTTTAAAGAAAAACAAAATGGAACATGGGGAGGAGAGCAGCAGACTCCAGGGCAGTTGATGGGGGGGGCTCTGTCAAACAGCTTGGGGGGTTCTAGATCAATCATAGCTTGATTTGTTTGCATCTCCCTGGATAACCCATGTTCCGGGTGTCTATTACCGTCTGGAATGAATAAATGCAGTAGCTCTTGGGGGGGGGGAGCCTAGTAAAATGATTAGCTATGATTATGCTTTTATATATTTATCTATATCCCCATCTTTTTCCCCTAACAGGGATTCAAGGCAGCTTACAGATAAGATAAGATCAGTTGAAAACATAGAGGAAAATAATTCCACCACTACTGATGGTGATGGCTGTCCCCTCTGGTCCGTAGACTGGAGTGTAACCTGTACACAGAGCGGAGCCTTCATTTTGCAACACAGGTGCCCTGCGTTGTTTTGCAAGTTGGTTTGGGAGCTGCTATTTTGCAAACAGATCTCCCTCGTAGATGGTAGCCCCAGCCTTATGGGCTTTACAGTGGTACCTCGGGTTACATACACTTCAGGTTACATACGCTTCAGGTTACACACTCCACTAAGCCAGAAATAGTGCTTCAGGTTAAGAACTTTGCTTCAGGATAAGAACAGAAATTGTGCTCCGGCGGCGCGGCAGCAGCAGGAGGCCCCATTAGCTAAAGTGGTGCTTCAGGTTAAGAACAGTTTCAGGTTAAGTACGGACCTCCGGAACAAATTAAGTACTTAACCCGAGGTACCACTGTATTGTGACATGTGGCTTCAGAGTAACAATCAGAATTATGAAATGGATTGAGAAAGTGGTGTTATAGCACACGTACCTGGACTGAAGCTTATTGGATAAATCAAGATTGCACTGGCAGAACGATGCACCACGCTGGAGCCCAAAACATGCACACATTATAAAACCAAAGGCAAGGTGTGATGGACCATGTGCAAATGTAAAGGGCAATGCAGAAAACCCCGTTTCAGTCACTTGTTTGAAAGGGACCGCTGTTCATCTGCAATTTCTTGCTATATCTTATAAGCCCTAAGCGGTTGCTCAGGCATACAAACTGTATATTAATTCACCTTATAGGCCAGACCCCATATAGCAGGCCTTCCGATGAAGACGCATTTTGCTCCGAGCGCCAGCGCTTTCAATACATCACTTCCTGTTCGTATCCCGCCATCAAAATAAACGTCAATTTTGTTTTGGACTGTGGCTACGATTTCAACTAGAGCATCAATCTGCAAAGAAGCAAACGCGAAACACATAGATGGGAACTGAGGCATAAATGTTCAAGAACCAAGACTTGCCCTCTGTTATTTCACAGATATCCTTGGAACATGGATCTCTCTTGGAAATCCTATCTGACACCATCACACCAATGCACTGCTAAACATTAATGAAGGCTCTACTCCACCTAGTGTCTGCTGTTTCTATTTATTTTATTGATAGTCTGTCCAGCCAGGCTATTTAAAAGCCAAGAGTATTCTGTTTGGGGGCTGGTCCACACCAGTGTGTGAAGGGACGCGGGTGGCGCTGTGGGTTAAACCACAGAGCCTAGGACTTGCCGATCAGAAGGTTGTGGTTCGAATCCCCGTGACGGGGTGAGCTCCCGTTGCTCGGTCCCAGCTCCTGCCCACCTAGCAATTCGAAAGCACCCCTAAGTGCAAGTAGATAAATAGGTACCGCTTTATAGCGGGAAGGTAAACGGCGTTTCCGTGCTCTGCGCTGGTGCTGGCTCACCAGCTGCAGCTTCGTCACGCTGGCCACGTGACCCGGAAGTGTCTTCGGATGGCGCCGGCTCCCGGCCTCTTAAGCGAAATGAGCGCCGCAACCCCAGAGTCGGTCACGACTGGCCCGTACGGGCAGGGGTACCTTTACCTTTACCACACCAGTGTGTACTATGTGTTTGCAGCTGTTTGTGTTGTCATTTAATTTTTGCAATCCACACAACATTACCCTCAAACAACACCAATACTTCCCCCTGCAAAATTCAAGTTTGTGTGATATCAGGATAATCCAAACATCAGAGGACATTGGGTTCCAAACTGCTCCACTCAGAGTCACAGATTATTATTATTTGTCAGTGTTTTTGGATGGGTGGATCCACCATCAGTTTCTGCTACTTCCTTTTCTGTGGCCATACACCTTTCCACACCTATCACATCCAAAGGTTGCTGAGCCCTGGAAAGATATAGGCTGCTTCTCTCTGCTGTGTTCAGCATGGGGATATAATGCATGCAGTCCTTTATGCAGCCTTTGGGCAAGAAACCTCAGAACGCAGAATGGTCAGAGGTTGGAAGATATCTTCCCCTATTGAATATGCAGTTGATGGCAAGGAAAAAATAGGTCTATAAAAGTGAAAATTCCCTGGCTACCAGGATTCTGGTTTGGGGCAGGCACTGAGAGAAGCCCAACAGAGATTTAAAATCACAAAATATGCAGCAAAGTATGGAAATACAGGCCGTCAGATCTTTAAAATGTGCCCTTCCAAGTTCCTTTCAAAGTCCCTCTCTTCTCCTTGCATAGAAAAAGACCGTATGTTTGGTAAGTTTAAAAACTTTTTACTTACAAACTCTCCAAAGGTCAGGTTCATGTACATCAGCTAGAAAAGCTGCACAGGCAGCAAACTGTGGCTTAGTCACAAAGTGGTAAAAGTTCCTAAATAATTGGTGTAAATGCTCAAGAGAGGCTTGTTAGAGCTACACGGGCTGAACTTGGCGCAACCAGCTCAGACCTTCTCACACACCAAGCTTCTCAGGTACCTCTGAGGTACAACAATAGGCTTGATTACCCTTATCCCAATATAAGGGGTGTGTGACCTGGCTAAGCCTGGCAGGACAGTTTACTCTATGACATTAACCTCTTCATGCATTCATTAGACTTAGGCATGTTGGTTATATGAGACTGTTTATCCCACATATGCAACATTCTTCTGTGCACGCTGTGGGCCTTGAACCTGCTCCAATAAAGGATCTTGTTTTCCACCTTCATACTGCACAGACACAAATGATTCTGTTAAACTTGTTCCCCTGCCCTGATTTTCTCCTCCTAACTGTTTTTGCATTCATTTATCTTTTAAATCTCTGAAAGTCACTAACTGTGCACTCTTGATGGATTCGCTTGAAAACACAGAACCAAATAAACATAAGTCTTATAAGTCTCTGAAAGTCTTTGTAGACTATGCAAGTCTCTGAAAGAAGCAATGGGTCAGATTCTTATCTGATGAAAACAAGCTGTTAAAGCTTTGTTTTATGACGTCCAACGCTGCTGAAGTGGTCCACAAACAGACGTAGTGAACAGTGTTTCCAGACATCCCCACCAGTGGCGTAGCGTGGGTTGTCAGCACCCGGGGCAAGGCAAGTAATTTGCGCCCCCTGACCCGTGGATTTGCGCCCCCTAACCCTACAAATCTATGCCTATGAATGATGGTCCCCCTCTCTCTCTCTCATATTATAATTGATTCCCATTTCCGCCGATCGATCCCCGAAGCTCTCACCCAGCGAAATCCGTGCGTAATTACGCTTCGCCATCCCTAATCCTTCCGCTTCCATGACGGTGCGTTTCTCCTCTTCAAACTTTCCCTGGCCCTTTGCCAGCCGGCGCAGCCCTTTTGGCTACGAGCTCCCCTCCTTCTCTGCCCGCTTCCAACCCCACCTCCCCGTCCAGCCTCCCTACCTCCTGAAAAAAGGCGCCGGCACCGAGCAGGACACCCCCCGCGGCCATCGGAGAGAGGCGGGGCCGAGTGAGGCGAGCCAATGGGCGAGGCGGGGCAGGGTAGGTGGCCATGGGGGCGGGCGCTGCCGCAGTCCTCGGGTGGGCAAGGTAGGAGCAGGCGGAGGCTGGCCGGCCGCTCTGACAATAGGGGCGGGCCGAGGGCATGACGCGGCTGGGCCCTCTGGACTCGCGCCCCCCCCGATGTTGCGCCCGGTGCGGCCGGCACCCCTGGCACCCCCCACGCTACGCCACTGATCCCCACTGTTTCGCAGAATTCTTCTTCAGCACAGCAGAAGGATACAGAAATGCTTCATAAACTGCAGATGAATTATTGAAACGATGTTCACTACGTCTGTTTCATCAGATAAGAATCTGACCCATTGCTTCTTTCAGAGACTTGCATAGTCTACAAAGACTTATAAGACTTATATTTATTTGGTTCTATGTTTTCAAGAGAATCCATCAAGAGTGCCCATTTAGTGACTTTCAGAGATTTATAAGATTTCTGTTTATTTGGTTTCTCATATTTTTCAATGTTCCGTATAGACTATATAAAGAGTTTATATTGATATTGCATTGTTGTACTTGGTCATCGTGTTGCCTTGGATATTACTGTTAATTGTTTGCAACACAGGGGTTTAATTGTTTGGTTATTCATTTATCTTTTCACTGATTCAACTGATATCCTGCTCCTTTGCATCGGCGCACACCACCAAGTAAACCACAGCTGTGGACATGAACAATTTTGCACATGTTAAGTGTGATAGATAATGACCTGACCCTTACACTTGCAGGTGCCCCATCCAGCTGTCTTCCTCCATGGTTGGACACAATAATCCCTTGAACTCCATGGATCAGGGCCAGCTCTGCATCTTCCTTTGTCAGAATTCCCTTGATGATGAGAGGCAGGCGTGTCACTCTCCGTAGCCAGGAGATATCATTCCAAGTCACAGAGGGGTCGATGCTGCCAGCAGGCACCCCATACTCTGAACAGTCTTTACCCTGAAGGAGAGGAGGAAAAGGCAGCGTCACTGTTGCTCACACAGTTGGTGCAACTCTTAAACAGATCCCTGTCCTGCTAGACTTTGCCATAAACATTTTGAGCTTTTGTTATAACCAAGCGCTATGTAAAGGCTGCGAAACAAATATACAGTGGTACCTCGGGTTACAGACGCTTTGGGTTACACGTTTTCAGGTTGCGGACTGCGGGAAACCCAGAAGTACTGCAAAGGGCTACTTCTGGGTTTCACCACTTGCACATGTGCAGAAGCGCTAAATTGTGTCACGCATGTGCGCAGACGCGGCGATGCAGGTTACGATTGCTGCGGGTTGCGGACGTGCCTCCATCATGGATTACGTCCGCAACCCAAGGTTCCACTGTATATTGGCCCGAATATAAGCCATACTTCCCCCCAAATTCTGACCATGAAAAGTTAAAGTGTGGGTTATATTTGTGACCTTACGGTATACAGCCAGGAACGCAGCAAAGCGGTGCCCACACGGCGTGCAGTTCCCCACCCTCTCCTCCAAGGCTGAGAAGGGAGAGAGAGAGGAAGGGGGAAAGCCGATGGCAACACAGCGTCCCCCCCCCAGTATGAAGCCAGGAGCAGCGAGGAAGGGAGTGGTTTATATTTGGGTATTTTTTCTCTCCCCCCCTCCAGTTTTAAAGCTGCGGCTTATATTCAGGTGTGACATATTTGCGCCAATATAGTATTGATATATTGAACAAATATGGAGCCTTTTGTTGTATGGTCTCTTATTACCCCTCTGGCAGTGAGGTCAGGCTTGGCTATACAGTCATACCTTGGAAGTCGAATGGAATCTGTTCCGGAAGTCCTTTCGACTTCCAAAATGTTTGGAAACCAAAGTGTGGCTTCTGATTGGCTGCAGGAAGCTCCTACAGCCAATCAGAAGCCACTCTGGACATTTGGGTTCCAAAGAACGTTAGCAAACCAGAACACTCACTTCTGGGTTTGCAGCGTTCAGGAGCCAAAACGTTTGACTCCCAAGGCGTTCGGCTTCCAAGGTACGACTGTATTCTATATTCTTTCCTTTGGCTGAATTTTTCGTTCTACATCTGTTTTGCATGCAGAAGGCGCCAGGTTCAGTCCCTCATATCTCCTGGTAGGGCCCCATCTGAAGCCCCAAAGAGAAGCTGCCAGTCAGTGTGAACAGTACTGAGCGATATGAACTGACTTGATATACGGCAGCTTCCATTGTTGCCTTCATCCTGGGGTGGAGATTGGACGGACGGACGTTGGGGGGGAGCGAAGGAGAGCAGAGATTGGGGTGGGCGGATGGGATGGTGCAGGGGATGGGCAGGGTCCTGCTTTGCCCTCCCGAAATGTGGGAGGGTATGTTTTAATGGTATGTTATAAGGGTATGAATCCCTAGCGGGAATTAAGATTGCCGGAAGAAATATCAACAACCTCAGATATGCAGATGACACAACCTTGATGGCAGAAAGTGAGGAGGAATTAAAGAACCTTTTAATGAGGGTGAAAGAGGAGAGTGCAAAATATGGTCTGAAGCTCAACATCAAAAAAATGAAGATCATGGCCACTGGTCCCATCACCTCCTGGCAAACAGAAGGGGAAGAAATGGAGGCAGTGAGAGATTTTACTTTCTTGGGCTCCATGATCACTGCAGATGGTGACAGCAGCCACAAAATTAAAAGACGCCTGCTCCTTGGGAGAAAACCAATGACAAACCTAGACAGCATCTTAAAAAGCAGAGACATCACCTTGCCGACAAAGGTCCGTATAGTAAAAGCTATGGTTTTCCCAGTAGTGATGTATGGAAGTGAGAGCTGGACCATAAAGAAGGCTGATTGCCGAAGAATTGATGCTTTTGAATTATGGTGCTGGAGGAGACTCTTGAGAGTCCCATGGACTGCAAGAAGATCAAACCTCTCCATTCTGAAGGAAATCAGGCATGAGTGCTCACTGGAAGGACAGATCCTGAAGCTGAGGCTCCAATACTTTGGCCACCTCATGAGAAGAGAAGACTCCCTGGAAAAGACCCTGATGTTGGGAAAGATGGAGGGCACAAGGAGAAGGGGACGACAGAGGACGAGATGGTGGGACAGTGTTCTCAAAGCTACCAGCATGAGTTTGACCAAACTGTGGGAGGCAGTGGAAGACAGGAGTGCCTGGCGTGCTCTGGTCCAGGGGGTCACGAAGAGGCGGACATGACTAAATGTTGACAACAACAACAAATGTTATAAGGAACCTGCTCTGTTTGCTTTACAGGAGCAGGAGAGAGTGCTATCCAAGACAGGCAGGAAGCTGAGAGCCCCTGAAAGCTGTAGACTGAGAAGTCCTCAGAGGCGTGAGCATCCATCCCAACGGGAGTGACAGAAATTTGAGCTAGGAGGGAAGCAACGATCCCCCTCCCTCCAGGCTGGAAAATATTTGATTGTTTTTCTTTCCCTTGTCTGTCCTCCAGTGGACGCCAGCATGAGTGCAGCAACTCCAAGGCCTCACAGAGCCAAGAAAGCTTCCGTTTGTTTTGGGTTGCATAACCCTTGCCTTGAGCAGATGAGACCAACAGTGTGTCCAGTGGTCCAAAAGTCAATTTCTGCATGTGGTGTAGAGGGAAGTGAGGGGCAGATGGGGCTTGTCAACTTTAGAAAGGTATCCCATCTCAGAGAAGGAAAACTCAACCTCTATTCCCTTGCAGGATATCTTCTGGAGAAGAAATGGCTCAGGAGCAAGCCCTACACATATCCGGAGTGGAGTCCCTAAGACGGTTGGATGGTGCCTTGTATGCCTGCTTACTGCAGCTCCTGCAGCCCAGCTGGTGCCAAAAATATTGCTCTGCTTTCCTTTGGACCAAATCAGTGAAGCCAAGAGGGCAGGTTTTGTCATCTGGGCAGCCCAGGACTTCCATACAGTGGTACCTCAGGTTACAGATGCTTCAGGTTACAGACTCTGCTAACCCAGAAATAGTGCTTCAGGTTAAGAACTTTGCTTCAGGATGAGTACAGAAATCGGGCTCCGGTGGCGCAGCAGCAGCAGGAGGCCCCGTTAGCTAAAGTGGTGCTTCAGGTTAAGAACAGTTTCAGGTTGAGTATGGACCTCCGGAACGAATTAAGTACTTAACCCGAGGTACCACTGTTATTGTGCTCTGGGGAAGTCACTTTGTTTCTGCTATTGCAGTGGTTTGACTTCACCTCTGGAGGCACACTCCGTTGTCTCTCAAGCCAGACAGAGGCCAACAAACCTGTTTTCCCCCTTTTGCCACCGTTTTGTGCCATCCCAAACACACTTCGCTGCCTTGTCCCAATGTCCAGCCTGGCACTGCCCACACCTTGCTGGCTGTCTCTCCACAATGGTGTGGATGTCCCAAGTTACTCTGCCCATTCCCTAGATCAGTGTTTCACAACCTTTTTTGGGCAAAGGCACACTTGTTTCCTGAAAAAAATATCGAGGCACACCACCATGCCAGATGGGGAAAGGTCACTTTTTACTTATGTAAAAAAAAATAAAAAATAGTAACAGCATAGAAGGTAATGGTTATCTCTTTGATGTCTGATGGGAGGGCATTCCACAGGGCGGGCGCCACTACCGAGAAGGCCCTCTGCCTGGTTCCCTGTAACCTCACTTTTCACAGTGAGGGAATTGCCAGAAGGCCCTTGGCACTGGATCTCAGTGTCTGGGCTGAACGATGGTGGCGGAGACGCTACTTCAGGTATACTGGACCGAAACCGCTTAGGGCTTTAAAGGTCAGCACCAACACTTTGAATTGTGCTCGGAAAGGTACTGGGAGCCAATGTAGGTCTTTCAAGACTGTCGTTACGTGGTCTCGGCGGCAGGTAGCAGCGCTCACAGCTTACGGACTGCACCGTGTAACAGGTGTCTGGCCCAGCAGCCTAAGGCGGACAAGCCACTGAAACAGGCATTCAGAATCCATTTATTTCATAAAACCTGCAGGGCTCAATCTCTGTGTTTGTGTATGTGTGTGTTTCTGTTTTGCCCAAGGGTCTGGGGGTGGGAGAGAGCTCTTTAGCATGATGCTTTTAAAACAATTAAATTATCAACAAACAAACCTGATGATACGAATAGCAACGTCAGGTGCTACCGGGGGGGGGGG
>JAXCMG010000032.1:2658791-2678682 GCA_034642415.1 Podarcis siculus | reverse complement strand
AGGGGGCCTACTCGGAAGTAAATACTGCGTCCAGGCGCAATTAGCGCTGATTTAAGGTGCACCAAGACTGCCTAAAAACCTCACCAAAGATATGCAACAAAGCGCTTCGTTGCAGAGGGGAGAGTTTGTGAACCGTGGAGGCTGGAGGGCTTCTATTCTACATGCGGGGGTTGGGGGGGCGAGGAAAATGTGCTCCGTGGGGGGGCGGGGAAGGCAAGAAAAGGAGCTGAGCTCTAACTATAGGCTCCCACGCTTGAGCAGGCCCGACTCGGTGGGGCGGACCACCCTCTCTCCTGGAGGAGGAGGAGGAAGAGGAGGAGGAGATTCCCATCCACGGCATGGCCTCCCGCGCTCCTGAACGGGAAATCTCTGCAGCCCAAGACTCTCCGCGAGGCAGCTCCTCCCTTCCTGCCTTGAGCCGCCGCCAGCCGCGCCCCCCTCCCCAGTTATCTGCTGCCTGCCAAGCCCCGCCCCTCTTCATTGTCCTCCCCTTCTGTTTATTCCCCTTCCTCCATCCCTCGCTTTTTTTCCTCTCTTTCCTTTTTTTAAAAAAATATTTTCTCTTCCCCTTCTTTTTTTCCACCCTTTCTTTTTTCTCTTTCTCCCCCCCTCCCCGCCCTCCTGGGTTAAAGGATTTGAGCAATGGTTCTGGAGGTGGAGCTCATCGGAGGATTAGCCCGACTCGCCCGCCTCCCTCCCACGGCACACTAGGCAACGTCCGGCGGCACACTAGTGTGCCGCGGAACACCGGTTGGGAAACACTGCCCTAGATGGCTTTTGTATGGGATTCCGCTAAAGCTTTACAGACCTTGAAGGCAGGGGAATTTTGGGAAATGGTCTACAATGAACTGAAGAAAATGTTCAAAATGACATTTGTTAAAAAACCAGAAGCATTTCTGTTAGGGATTGTAGGACAAGACCTGCCAAGGAAAATAAAGAATTTATTTATGTATGCAACAACAGCGGCAAGAGTCTTGATAGCACAAGGATGGAAGAATGAGGAAATCCCGACAAAAGAACAGTGGCAAGAAAAACTGATGAACTATGCAGAACTGGCTAAATTGACATATAAACTGCGAGATAAGGACATCTGTGACTTTAAACAAGAATGGGAACTTTTCACAAATTACTTAAAAGGACAACAAAACGAATTTGACTCCTTGGCAGGTTTTGAATAAACACACACAAATTTATTGATTGATAACATGGCAGACAGATAACAGAAGGATTTGTATAATTTTGTAGCATGCAGAGAATAATATGTTTTGAGAAATCAGAGAGAGGAACTGAGGGAAGTGTTTGGGAGAGGGGAGGGAGGGTTTGAGGGGTGGGTGGGGAAAAAGGGGGAGGAAATAATGAATAGTATATGTTTTGACATATACTATTGATGCTTTTGAATTATGGTGCTGGAGGAGACTCTTGAGAGTCCCATGGACTGCAAGAAGATCCAACCTCTCCATTCTGAAGGAAACCAGCCCTGAGTGCTCACTGGAAGGACAGATCCTGAAGCTGAGGCTCCAATACTTTGGCCACCTCATGAGAAGAGAAGACTCCCTGGAAAAGACCCTGATGTTGGGAAAGATGGAGGGCACAAGGAGAAGGGGAAGACAGAGGACGAGATGGTGGGACAGTGTTCTCGAAGCTACCAGCATGAGTTTGACCAAACTGCGGGAGGCAGTGGAAGACAGAAGTGCCTGGTGTGCTCTGGTCCATGGGGTCATGAAGAGTCGGACATGAGTAAACGACTAAACAACAACAAAATATGTTTTGACATGTTGTTGAATTGCTAATAATTTTTTTAAAAAAACAACAACAAACAAACCTCGAAGGCGCCTTCAAAGTTCTTCAGCTTAACGGCAGACAAGAACCGGAAGTCGTTGCGGATGTCGTCGCGCCTCTTCCCTGTGTAGGGCACGTCAGCTGTGAGCACCAGGGCCCGGAAGCCAGCTGCTTCTGCCCTTCGTACCAGTCTCTCTGAGATGGTTCTGTCCCGGTGGATGTAGAGCTGGAACCACCGGAGAGCAGCAGGCGCAGCAGCAGCAATCTCTTCCACGGAGCAAGAGGCATAGGAGCTGGCAATGTAGCAGGTCTTCATAGCTTCTGCCGCTTTGGAAAAATATGGGGATGGAGGAAGGAAAATCTGAGCCTAGTATGCTGGGTTTGGCTGCTTTGGCTCATAGAATTACTGAACTGTTGAGTTGGAAGGGACTGCAAAGGTTTTCTAATCCAACCCCCTGCTATGTGGGAATCTCAGCTAAAGCAGCTATAATTAGTGGATCAGTTCACTAATTCCTGTTATTTGTTTATTTTATTTCCTTACAGAGCACGAACGGTGGAATGGTACCATTGACAGAGAAAAGAGGGAATTTCAAAAAAAAGGTTATTTATGTATGCCAATAATGTGGCCCGTGTTTTGTTAGCCCCAAAATGGAAAACGAGCGAGGTCCCAACTAAAGAAGAATGGCATCTTAAGTTGACAGAATATGCAGAACTTGCAGACTTAACATATAGAACAAGAAGGACATGTGTTTAAAGAAGATTGGAAAACGTTTATTGAATATATACGGGAAATAATTGTGTCCAGCTGAAAACGCTGGCAGCATTAAGGTAAATTCAACAGCGTAAACAAGTTTTGATGGATGCAATAACGGAACACTGGTATAGTTTTTGTAAAATATGCAGGGATTTATGAGATGTAAAATGAACCACAGAAAGAGAAGAAGGGAAGTCGTTGATATCTTAAGGATGTAAAGTGAGTATTTTAAACTGTAAAACACAAAATTTAATAAAAATTATAGAGAGAGAAAAGAGGGAATTAAATGTTCTCAGACATGCAGAAGTATTAGCAGCCAAGTCTCTGCTAAATGGCACTCCCTCTGTCTTCTCCATCTTTTGTAATATGGCGCCCTGTGCAAGGCCAAAATTTGGCTCCCCCAAATTGATCTTCTCTGTTATGGATCTTCTCAATTTTGTGCCCCCTTGGCTTGGTGCAGGGGAACCGCCCCAGCCTAAATCTGGCGCTGTGGGTGCAATCTTTGTACTGTTGAAGAGAGCTACAGTCTTCCCTACCAGACTGAGCTGTACACATTGCCGACGGATTTCCCTGTTGTGCTCTGACGATGTCCTCTCCGGACCTCTCCAAAGTAATATTTCAGGCTTGGCTTTTTGCAGAGTGTTTTAAAAGCCTTAATACGATCTGATAAACTTGAAAGGCACTTGATTCTAAGGCAAGGCAACTGGCTTGAGGGGAAGGGGAAACCAGGGTTGGATTCAGAGGCAAGTGCGTGTGTGGCACAGCTGCCGCTTGGATAAGGACCGTGCTGTGTGGATGACATGAAAAACATGCACGCACGGGATGATGCGCTAAATCCACTTTCAGCTGCCCTGTGTGCCCAACCATTGTTTCTCAGCAAGAAGAAGATCCCAACATACCTCTAGCCGTGCTCAGCTCTCCATCTGGCCAAGCCAACCTATGGAAGCCGGTGGGAGCAATTCCCACAGGGAAGCTGATTTCAGTGCCAAGGATGGTGGTACTTGTATCCATTGCAGACATGTCGCGCAGAACACGTGGGCGAAAGCGAATCCTGCAGGAAGAATTAGATGCGGGATGTAATCCACTGGGAGCAGTCAAGTACAACATTCCTTGTTTTGCTAGAGTGGACATGCAAGGGAATGTTTGGTCCAGCCAGTCGAAACTTCCTGTTCTTCCTGGCCTGGAGCATCCTTCCTTGCATGTGACTAGTGGGTGTGTGTGACCTTTCCAGACCTGGTAAAAGGACAAGTCATGCTGCCACTCTCTCTCTTTTCCACCTTCCTTTCATCCTGTCAACTTCCTGGAATGAACTGCTGGCTGCCAGCCAAGCCGTCCCCCAGGTTATCTCCCATATGGGGTAAGCCTGTTTGTACATGTTTGTAAATTTAAACCTAAAGGCTGCCTTCGGGGATCACACTGTGCTCTGCCTGATCATGAGTAAACTTTCTTTTTATTGTTTATGACTAAGACTGTGGTGTCTTTATTATTTTAGGAGGGATTGAAGGGGTCTTACCAGGAAAATATTAAAACACATTTCAATCTGGAAAAGCCAGATTGATTTGCGTATTGTCTTAAGAAACTCACACGAGTTTGCAACTGCTGTGTATAGGGGAATGCACTTTGCTGAGTAAAGGAACTTGCTAGCGCAAGTTGGGAAGGCTATTAATCAACAGTATATCCTCTCCTGCCACCCTGAACATTCCCACACCAGAAATAGCTGAAACAGCAGAGCTGGCAGGTGTTACTTCTGCAGGCGGAAGCCCTGTCAATCTAATCTAATTCAGCCGTTCATCCTGACAACTAAACAACTCAGGTATCCCTTTCGATGGAGAATATCCTATATTGCCCTTCCCCTGTTGATGTGTGTGCGCAGCAGCTGCTCTTGGCTTTTCTTCTTTTGAAAAACTTGCAGCAGAGTTTCCTTTTTAATTGAGTATCTTTATTATTTACAATAATTTACATGGATCTAATACAAATAAAATAACATAATCCTTTCTCCTTCCAGCCATCTGGCCAGAGACCTAAGGTTGACTCATGCTCATTTGCACACTGACACTTTTCACTCGCTACACTCTGACCCTTGTTAATCATATGCCTTTAATATAGTCTCCTGTTGCTGGGCAGACTTTTCCTGTTGCCTAGCAACCTGTTCAAGACCAATTACCAAGTTTCTGGAATATTCCAACATCCCCCAAGTGAATATAAAACATATATAATAAGCTGACTTATAATCAGTGCGTGAACGGCTTTATTCTAAGGACACTGCGCTCAAATATTTCTAGTATTGTCTTATGTTAAGTTCTACTGTTAATTTGTTAATGTAACTTTGTTTTTTTCCTGTTTTGCATTCAATTATAAAATCCTCATTATAATTATTATTAAGAGTAATATAAATTAGATAACTTTGTGGAGATCTTTGGGTAACACATATAATAAATAACAAAAATGGGGGGAAATGTATTATTCAGGAAACGTTCATAAAGATTTCCACATTAGCAAATGTACAAAACGCATGGCTGATTAAATAATGGACATTTTATTTTATTTTTCTATTGAAAAACCAGCAACAAACTATCCTTCCGTGTTCTGCTCCACTTGGAAAATGGTGTGATAAGTATCAGTGTGGCAATTAGCATTAGAAAAAATAAGAAAAAATTAGCATTAACCATTCATGCTTATTACCCCACAATATGTGTGTGTGTGTGTGTGTGTGTGTGTGTGTTTAGGGAGAATTTGTGGAGACTCTGACTGAGGAGTCTCACTACTTGCACATTGCAGTCTTGATAGCAATTGTGTGTGTCGGGCATCTGTAACAATTAAATACTACAGAGATTGCTAATTATATTGTTACTGTCACATGGAATTAGGTGCTTTGCTGAATGGTGAAAAAGCTATACTGGAGTCAGGGGTGAATCTAATCTGTTATGTATTGAAGTTCTCACCCTGGCCACCAGGGGTATTGTGTATATAGTTTTCACTCAGGTCCACGTAAGTTAATTAAGGCAGGAAACCCTGGGTTGTTGTTGTTCTGACAATGTTGACAGCCGGCTGCCTATAAAAACAGGCCGGCTGAGCTGTTTGCTGTTCAGTTCAGTTCCAGCTTACTATAAAGAACCACTTGGAGAAATCTCTGTGTCGACTGCTATGTCCAACCACAACTTAATATAATCCTTGCGATCAAACAAGAGTTATTGAGAGTTCAACCTTTTTGGAACTTCTCTCATGAGGACACAAAGGGCCCAAGCAGCTAGTTTCATTGGACTGTGAAAAGGCCCTTTTCAATGTAAACACAATGATATTTCAGGGGTGGGGGGAGCAGCGGCAGAGCAAGCTGATCAGGTGCCTGGGGCGGTGTGCGTGCCTTGCGCCCAGGGGCGGTGCCAGCTGCCTGTGAGGGCGGGGCCCCAGCCACCCACAGGACGGGCTGGGGCAGGACACTCCATAGTGTAGCAGGACCCCCCCCCCAATCATTCAGTTTGTACAAACTTCACACACACTCACACCCACACACTACATATGCTATGCTTCTGTTATAAATTCATAGAAAATCAACCATACATCGGATTTGCACTGTTCCACTTTTATTTTACTCCATGAAGGAAGGACTACAAAATGGGGAAGGTTTGATACAGGCCAGCCCAGCACATCCACAGGAGCCCTGCCCAGTTGCTATGCCAACCCTGATGGTCCTAGACAGAAGACAATCAAGGTCACAAAGAACTTGCATATGGGAGTGGATTCAGCATGGACTGGAACAAAGGACAATGATCAGATCTTCCCTCGGGGGCAGGAAACTGCGACTACCTTTTGTCTTCTGAAAATGACTCATGGGGAGGGGGAGAAGGGAACCAGCCAGGTGACAGGACACTCAGGTTACCACCACAACTCCTCCCTCAACCCCTCCTTTCTGTAATGTATGTATAATGTTTCTGGGGGTGGTCTTGATCTACAGGGTGGGAATTTCAAAAGTTTTTATAAGGCCTTGCACACCATTTTTCTGTGTCTTTCCTCTCTCCTGCAAGTGAGGGGAACACCCTGTTGCAACAGTTCAATAAAGGCCAAGCCTACAGGCTGCTGTTTTGCTCCAAGTTATCCTGGTTGGTGTCTTTATTTTTGTCCAAGGGAGCCCTTGGATTTTTCCGGTAACAGTAGGTCTTCGGAGGCGTCTGCCTGCCTCCTCCCACTCAGCTGGGGGGGGAGAGGGCAGACCGTTTGGGGCAGCGCAGAGTCTGTGGGCACCTAAGTCACTGAATCACTCCCAGGAGAGACGCGTGCCTTGGGCACGCTGCAGGTGAGTGCCTCCCGACATTTTGTCACCCCGCTCTGTGGTGACACCTGGGGCAGCCCGCCCCCATCGCCCCTCCCTTCTTCCGCCCCTTGGGGGAGGCTATTCCTGCAACTGTCCCCAAAAAGCACCAGGCACTTGGAGAAAGCACTTGTGTGGGTGTTTAGAGGCTTGAAATACTTGCTATTGTATCCCCCCCCCCCCCCGCCCCCCATTGGGTAGACGGTATGAGATTTCTTGAGTGTCTCACATTTTGTTGCAGTAGAAACGGGATCTGGCTGCAAGGCGTGGAACAACTCTGACACATCTGCAAGTTCAGATCCAGCCACCCTACTGCAATAGCTGCACTGGGCCACACAAGTGTGTGAGAACTGGAATGTAGTACTGAAAACAAAACTTTGTGGGATACAGAGGCATCAGTTCTTCCCAATTTTGCTGCAAACGATTCACTTTCCCAGATCAGACTTCTGTTTCGATAGATACTAGATCAGCCATTTGTGACTGAGTTTAACGAAGTCAGTCGGTGGAAAGAAATGCACGTGAATGCTTGCACCCAGGGCCGGATTTACGTATAAGCTAAACAAGCTATAGCTTAGGGCCCCACTCTCTTGGGGCCCCCCCCAAAAAATGAAAGGAAAAAAAACCTGGATGTACATTTCCAAAATATAAGATAAAAAAGAAATAAAATAAAACCTACATACAGCAACAGTGTTTTGTGTTGCGTAGGCTCCTATGATGTAAGTAAGGGCCCTGCCTGCTAGCCTGCTCCCTAAAATATCACTGGTTTGCTCATTTCCATGCATATAGCATATATTCAACTCAAAAAACAGTGACAATTTGTTGTTGACAAAGGACACCTGGACATATAAAGGGCCCCGTTACCTTCAGTAGCTTAGGGCCTCATCAAACCTAAATCCAGACCTGCTTGCACCGCCAGTGTCTGGTGTAAGATTTCAACCCAGCCCAATCTGGCCAGTCCACAATGCCTCACGTGAGCGACCATCTTAATACGAGTGCTAAGGTTGGCAGTTCGAATCCCCGCGACGGGGTGAGCTCCTGTTTCTCGGTCCCTGCTCCTGCCAACCTAGCAGTTCAAAAGCACCTCAAAGTGCAAGTAGATGAATAGGTACCGCTCCGGCGGGAAGGTAAACGGCGTTTCCGTGCGCTGCTCTGGTTCGCCAGAAGCGGCTTGGTCATGCTGGCCACATGACCCGGAAGCTGTACGCCGGCTCCCTCGGCCAATAAAGCGAGATGAGCACCGCAACCCCAGAGTTGGTCACGACTGGACCTAATGGTCAGGGGTCCCTTTACCTTTACCTTTAACCTTCCACTCGCCAAAGGTGAGCCTTTATCATACCTTTTGAATGCCTTGAGGTTTTCTTCCAGGGTACTACATTCATCAGCACCAGTGGCAACAAAATCCCAGGCATCTTTGGGGAGATGCTGCTTAGCATATGCCTCAAAGTCCGACAAACAGACCAGGGCCATCTTAAATCAAAGCTGCGGTGGAGAGAAGACAAAGATGACAAGTACAGGCTATAAATGAGAGTCCTGAAGTTGGCTTGATGGGGAAATGTTCTTACAGACATGCACAGTCACACAGTCCCCGCCCCTCTTCTCAGCTGATCTGTGCAGATTAGCTGGAAGAGACAGGATTCTATGTGCTTTCTGCCCAGAGGTGCTGCCAGGTTACAGGGGGCCCCAGGCAGTGTGCCTTCAGAGAACATTATTTATATCAGGGCAATGAACAGAATAACAATAACAATAATAATATCATCTATTCCAGCAAAATATAAAAACATATCAAAACAACAAACATTGAAAACTTCTCTATGAAGAGTTCCCTTCATAAGTCTCCTAAAAGTCATAATAATATAATTAGAACAGAGTCCGCTTAGAATACCAAAATTAAAACCCACCTGAACAAAATGGTCTTTCTCTAATAAAACACTGAAATAATTTAAATTACAGCCTTGGAACAAATCACATATGGTGGCAAAGGCAAGGGAATAATTTGCATGTGTGAATGAGTCACATTGCACATCAATTCACACCCAAAATGTAGTGGTGTCTCTTCCACTGCAAATCAAATAATTATCGGGAGAAAGCAAGTGCTGAATCCAGCCACAGATTTTTCAATAACAACCTTTATCCACCGCCCACTGCCCACAAACAACCTCAGGTAAAAAATTACTTGCCTTTAATGTGAGCAACACCAGCTAGCTAGACCATTGCTTCAGTGTGGATTTTCAACTGAATGTCGTCCCTTTGTGAACACAGCCAGTCCTTGATTTGTGTTTGGCTGAGGGCAGATGGAGACATTTCAAATTGAATACATCACCGCAAAAGATTAAAGCTTAACTTTCTAGTAAACTTTGGACTGTTTGTGCTGGTCTGAATGTGGTCTCGTAACGAAACAGTTCTGCTATGTCACACACTAGCTGCGCATTCCATAGTTCTGGAATCCTTCTCAGATGGTAAATTGTCAAAATAATTCAGGCTGTAATAAAATTATTTACCACCGATATGTCCTTCCTTATTCTCCAAGGAGCTTGAGGTGGGTTATATGGTCCCCCCCCCATATCATTTAATGCCAACAACAGCCCTGTGAGGTAGGTTAGGCTGAGAGGCAGTGATTAGTCCAAGGTCACCCAGTGATCTTCGTGGCCATGTGGGGATATGAACCCAGGTCTCCCGGGGCCTAGTCTGACACTCTAACCACTGCACCAACACTGGAATGCAGTGCAAAGCACACTGATTTATTTAAACACAAGCATCAACATAAGAATAAGAGCACAATCCCCCTATAATAATGCACTTTTGCATGTTATTTTCAGGAATATCTGCATTTCATTCCAGCATATACAATTTTGTACACATCACTCGACTTGCAAAATTCAGAGAAGGGCAGATTTCGAAGGATGGTTGTGTTTCGGATCTCATATTGTTTTGTAAAATAGGTTTGCCTATAAATGGGAAATGAATCAAAATTCTCCCCCTTTGCTAGTCTGGCGTATGTAAATCTAACGGGTTATACAACTGCTGGTGCATCTGAACTAAGTTTTCATTTCTCCACTACGTTTTTATTCCTCCTCTGGTTTGTGGTCTGTGTTATTTGCCTGCCATTCAGCTTCGTTTAATTTCCTGCATCATTAAAGAGGGAATTATTAGGAAAATCCAGGTCTTGCATGCTGCTCCCACTAGATGCCAGTATAGCTCTATAAATCCTTTCATGAAACTGGCATGACCATGTTCCTTATTCTGGTAAGCACATGGGGAAGTTAACAGGGTGACCTTAACCTCAGAGTCTGCTTACACCCAGGGAAATCAACATCACGAACCTCTAGTTTAGTTCTTAAAATGGCTGGGGTGGGGAGTAGGTCATAGAATCATAGAATTGTATAGCTGGAAGGGACCCTGAGAGTCATTGAGTCCAACCTCCTGCAATGCAGTAATCTCAAATAAATCACACAAGACAGATGGCCATCCAACCTCTGCTTAAAAGGAAGGAGAGTCCACCGTCTCTCATTTAAGTGTCTCACTTTCCAGTTGGGACACTCTGGTTTTAATTTTATCAAAGATTTGGGGAAGAAAAGGACAAAGAAACCCCTTATTTTAATACTCAATCCCTATACACAATTAAATACTAGGGGTGTCACTTGTCTTAGTCGCAGAAGGATCAGTCCAGAGTGGGGACCTCCAAAGTAATTTGGGGAGATTCAGATGTTAAGAAAAGTGTGCAGACAGTGCGTCTGTAAATATTTCTCATCAAGGGAAATGCCAGGGTGGAGACAGGGGAGACACTGTTGTTATTGATAGGTCTATCTTCTAACCAGAGGGAATGAATTGATCAGGGCTCACCAATCACATTGTTCTTGTTTGCTCTGTTCACTTTGCTCCTTCTGCTAGTGGAAAATGCTGGACATTCTAGTTCTTCAGCTTCTGTGCATCCATTCTTGTCAAATCAGTTTTGCATTTATTTTCTGACTTTTGGTGCCAACTGAGCAGAAAAGAAATCTGAAGACCCCACCCCTAATTCACCATACTTCCCCAGCACCCGCACTTAGCTCAAGTACCTCTTTGATGTATGCCGTTTTCATAATTAAAACATTACCCACAAAACCACAGGGAAGGAAGAAGTGAATCCCTATGAATTCTCTCCTGCCACCTGCAAAATCAGCTATGAATGTGCTTCACATACCCGTCTCCTTGAACTAATTTTACTGTAATTTGGCAGGTTTTTTACCTCAGAATACCTCTATGGTGCGTTATTTTCATTCAGAGACTAAGTCAGCCTACAATTTCCCTCTGCCCTCTTCTTCCTCTGTGTGTTCTGGGAGACCAGGGAGAAGGGGAACTGGTCACAGCAATTGGGGGATCCTCCCTAGATTCTTCAGCAGCCTACCTAATCTCTGTCTTCTGACCCCCCCCCTTCTCCTGCCTCTGAGTCTGAACTACCGTGTGCCACAGCCTCTTCCTGCTCACTAGACTCTGTTGCCTCTTCTGCTTCTGAAACCTCCTCCTCCCAGTCTGCTCCCTCTTCTCCCTCTGACCATTCATCGCCATCCTACCACCAATCCCCTGGCTCTGAATCTTCTTCCCCCGGGGTTCCCTTGGGGGTTCCTCAGCTGCTGCCTCCTGCCACTCCCCTGCATTAAGCCAGTCTATGCCACATGCTTTGAAATGTATTCTGTATTCAAATTTTTTTCAAAAGCCGGTGAAAGGAAAGACCATTCAAGTTTGTCAAATGCTTTTGTTGCATCAAGTGAAAATACCACAATAGGTTCTGGTTTTGACTCCCAAATGTGTTACGTTTACTACTCCGCATATGGAGTCTGCTCTGAAGCATTCACAGATGATGTCCATGTGGTTTCCTGCATTTCTCCCAGCCATAGCAGGAAAGGCAGTGCCGGATTTATGTATAGGTTAAGTAGGCTGAAGCCTAGGGCCTCTAAATCTAGGGGGCCTTGCCAGCCCTTCCTCTCCCCAGTGGGCAGTCTCCCAAAATTGTAAGCCAAAGACTTCATGCAAGGGCAGGGCAACTCAGGCCCAGCAACTATTAGACTCAGGGCTAGCCAGTGGGGCGCAACTTGATTTATTTATTTTTTTGTAGAGCCTCAGTTCACAGCCAAAGTCTGCAAAATCTTATAGATAGAAATAAAATCCATCTAGATTGCCCTGGTGCAGGGCCCCCCTTAGGAGCAGCCTGTGGGGCCCAATTTGGCCCACTTGCTCCAATTGCCTTAAGGTCAGCCCTGATGAGACTGTGCAGGGGTTGGACTGACAAGCCCTGCACCTTCTAGGTCCCTGGTGCCACCATTCAGAGTACAGACCCAAGGACTTGTTATGGAAATAAAGGGGGGCACTTATTGGAAATCAGTTTAGTCACCTCTTCCTCCCCCCAAACCCAAGACAATGAGCCCAGCCACCTTTTATTCACAGTCTCATAAGCACTACACTACAGCATGGCCATAGACTTGTACGTTCAACCGCTGAAATATACACCCAATATGTAGCAATGGGAATTTATTTTACTGCTTTATGAATGAACACTGTGTTTTATGAATGGACTCTGTATTTTGTGAATTACCTAAGAGCCACCAATAGGGAGCTCTAGAGTCTGACAGCTAACCAATTGGGTTAGCTGTCAAACAGCGACCCCTATTGCTGAAAGCAGGTAACCAGCAGGGAATGCTTCAGCTCAGCCTTTGCACTGTTGACTGAACACCCCCTGCTGTGCAGATAATGGAGAAAGCTCGTAAACTATATCCCTTCTGGCATCCTGGCCAACTCTATTATGCTGGTGTAAACCCTGGTGCACCAGAAGCACAGAATAGCAGCGAATATAATCTGCTCATACGTCAGCAACTGATAAGACTTTTCAACCAGTTCTTCCAAAGTCTTCCTAAATTATAAAGCTCCAAAATACAGGCCAAAAGAGAGCAGGTCTGGGAAGAGAGAGGCATACAATGGGCACCACCAGTGAAAAGACCCTGCTCCATGTAACTCCTGCCCTGCCATTTGATAGAGTGCCCACTTGCCCTCCTTCTTGACATGGAAACACCACGGTATTTAACAATAATATCTTATGTCCTTTAGAGGAGAAATTGTGAATTTTAGAATTTTAAATACCCGTCATCATCCCTGGCTTCACTCAATTTTGTTCATAACACTCTTCCATTTCCTTCTAGTTGTGAGGGTGGGGGATGGGGAGGGGCCTCACAAGTGGAGTAGCTGAGGGCCTCTCTTCATCTGAATCCGGCCCTGAGGAAAAGGTTTAGTAACGTGCCAAATATTTTGCAAAATCCCCCAGTATAACTTTCTTTCCCAGAAATTATAACAATTTTAAAATGTTTTACAGCTGATTATAATTCCTTTAATGCCAAAGGGCTATTCAGAAAATATCTGTGATCCTGAGAAAGCACTTCCACACCTATTCCACCCAAATAATCTCATAGTTTGGTGGGGCTGGGGTTGAAAGGATTTTTGGAATGCTTTGTTAGTCTTGATTGTTATACATTTATTAGAAAAAGAAAAAGGAGAGATGTATAAAGTGTTGAGTAACAGCGGCAGAACTTATTTTAAATTTTCTTTTAGTCCCTTCCCCCGTCCAATTTCCATGAAAGAACTGTCCAATTTTTCAATTTTAACTTTCATTTATTTGCAAGGAGTTTAATGTTATTATTGTCATTGTCTTAATAACTTGGGGTGGGGGCTTGGCTTGCACTGTAAATTGTTCAATATTTTGTTTCTATCCAATGCGTCTATTTACATTTGTGTTCTGGATCTCAATTTAGAAAACAGAAGCAAAGGGAACTCTGAATGAACAGGTTTACACGTAACTGGCATACATCCCATAAAGGCACACAAAGTTGGTGATTCCCCTATTATGTAAACTGTTTAGAGGTTTTTGTTGATTAAGCAGTTTATAAATCTTGATAGAAAAATAGCTAAGTAGCTAAATAAATTTAAAAAAATAAAATATCCATTCCAATTGTTGGTAAAGGGTAAAGGGACCCCTTACCATTAGGTCCAGTCGTGACCGACTCTGGGGTTGCGGCGCTCATCTCGCTTTACTGGCTGAAGGAGCCGGTGAACAGCTTCCAAGTCATGTGGCCAGCATGACTAAGCCACTTCTGGCGAACCAGAGCAATGCACGGAAACGGCGTTTACCTTCCCACCGGAGTGGTACCTATTTATCTACTTGCACTTTGACGTGCAATTGTTGGTAGTCCACAGAAATTAGCAGGATTGGACAGGAGGCAGGACTACTCTGTGCAAGATTGCAGTGGTAGTGTTAAGTTTTTATTTCCCTTTGTATGCCACCCTGATAATTTTATGAAAGGGCTGCCTAAATAATAACCTAAAAATATTTTAAATAAATAAACCAAGAATGGCCTCATCAAAGAGAAATGCTTCATGCTTTCCCAGAGAACCATCCACCAACAGAGAAAGGATGCATTAAGCCATTTTCCCTCTGGAGGGAAAAGCACATTTGGTGTTCCACATGGAAGCTCCCTTAGCTTTGTATCTTACATTCCAGGGCTGTATTTGTGTAAGTCTGTTTGCTGTCAATAAAAGGATCGGGCTGAAAGAAGCCCTTTCCAGCACAGTGGTACCTCGGGTTACAGACGCTTCGGGTTACAGACTCTGCTAACCCAGAAATAGTACCTTGGGTTAAGAACTTTGCTTCAGGATGAGAACAGAAATCGTGCTCCGGCGGCGCGGCAGCAGCAGGAGGCCCCATTAGCTAAAGTAGTGGTTCAGGTTAAGAATGGTTTCAGGTTAAGAACGGACCTCCGGAACGAATTAAGTTCTTAACCCGAGGTACCACTGTACTGTCCATTTATTCTTGCTTGTGCATTTCAAGGAATTATGTCATGGGCCAGCATTCTCAACAGGAGGCTCAGGAGAAAATGCAAATAGCATCCCGTCCGGCTTGCAAGTGGTCTCCTATGTATTAACAACATACAGTCAAGGACGGGAGGTAGGAACTCTCCTCTGTTGCACCTTGAAATTAATCATGTTTACATCTGGCTTGAGACAATGTCAAGCAAAGATGTGTTTCTAGTTAAAAGTTTTAAGCTGCATCACAAAGGCAGAATGTCTATTAGTTAATAGCCGGTATCATTTTTCATGCCTTTTAAAGCCATAAATATTTTAAATATCAAAGCATTTTTCTTTGGTGTGTGTACGTATCTCTTTCTTCTAAGTGCCTTCCTGTAACGGCTTTCCTTTTTTCTCCTGCTTGACTCTGTTTGCCAGAGTTGATGCATGATGTAGTCTGAAACTTGCCATTTAGCTTTTACCTAGGCAAAATATTTCTGGCTACACCTACCCATATGTTTGATTGCTGTGGCTTTTATTCCCAATTTCTTCCCGTTCTTTAAAAGAGGAGACGTTTTGCAAATTGTATAGCAAACCGAACCTGTGTATGCTTACTTGGAAGTAACTCCTGCTTATTCAGGGAAGCTTTACTTCCAAGTAACTGTCTATAGATTGAAGCTTTAATCTATGTGTGATTGTTTATTTTTTAATGTTTCCAAGGGGCTATGTTTCCTTAACTACTTTCATCCCTTCTTTGAAATTAAACTTCTTTGACATTAAAGGGAAATGTCCATATTTAAGAAAGACTAGCATGGATTGGGGGACGCGGGTGGTGCTGTGGGTTAAACCACACAGCCTAGGGCTTGCCGATCAGAAGGTCGGTGGTTCGAATCCCCGCGATGGGGTGAGCTCCCGTTGCTCGGTCCCTGCTCCTGTCAACCTAGCAGTTCGAAAGCATGTCAAAGTGCAAGTAGATAAATAGGTACCTCTTTGGCGGGAAGGTAAACGGCGTTTCCGTGTGCTGCTCTGGTTTGCCAGAAGCGGCATAGTCATGCTGGCCACAGGACCCAGAAGCTGTACGCCCTCGGCCAATAAAGTGAGATGAGCGCCGCAACCCCAGAGTCGGTCACGACTGGACCTAATGGTCAGGGGTCCCTTTACCTTTACCTAGCATGGATTGGGAGAAATTTGCCCCCACCCCCAAATTGCTGGACTCCTGTCATGAACATATACTGTTATTTTTCTTTCAGAGATCTTAACACTTGGGACACAGCCACTTAGAAATATACTTTGCCCCTCCTGTGACCCACCCCCATTTCCTACCCACCCCTGATGCCACGGCTGTGGGTGTGGTGGATCTTCGCAACCAGAAATGGTAGACCTGAGGAAACTGCTGTTGGCATTTTCAAACTGAATTATCTTAATAACCCAACTGGCATTAAATCAGGAGGAGAAACACCCTTTTTTGATGAGAATAGTGAGAAACATGAGAGGTATCCATTGTAACTCTCTCCTATGATGGGATAAGATTTCCCACCCTTCTCCGTATGAATTCCAGGGGAGGGAAAACGGAGAAGGCTGTGTATTGAAATACAGGTTACAGCGGGACTCCGGTATCAAAGCAGTCTAGAGCCTCTGGGAGCCATTTTGAGTCATGAAACTCAGCACAAAAGAGCTGACTGATTTGTAGTAGATGTTCTAAATTCAGCCTAGTATGTAGCAAGAGGACCCAGCCATCTGTTTACCACCTGATGACCACGATGCTCTGTGTTTCCTCCACAGACTTCCATACTGGGCCAATTTGAAGCTGAAAATTGGTGACATGTAAACATGTACTGTAGCTACAGCTGAAGAAAAATTTTCCTAGGTCTGGCTGGTGCATGCATTGTAATTTTGCATAAGTATTAAAAACACCTAGTCATTGCCAGAGTTCCTGTGAGGAATATCGCGAGTTGGGCATGTGAAAATAATGGATAGGGGTTTGGTTAGTTGAGCAGGAGAGAGTATATTCTGACTGCTGTAGCCTGGCCAAAATGTGATCAGATTATCTGAGCAAGAGGATCGTGAAGAGTCTGGCACTGATAATCAAAAACATGATTGGGAAACAGATGTAGAGCACTTTGGAGACTCTCCTTGAATATTGAACACAATGGGAAAGGGCTCAAATAATAAAACGGAGAGGATCCTGGCAAGAAATATAGCGTGCTGACACTTTTACGACCTGAGATGCTTACAATATACAGAAACGGCGTTTTGTTTGCTTTCCATACACAGCTTGATATCACATGCTCGGCTCTCTCCGCTGCCACTTGGAGTCAGGAAGGACAATATATTTTCTTTTCCAAATAGACCTAGTGATTCTAGTCAGGTGCAGAAAGCAAATAAATTACAGGAGACATTTTGTGTCTATTAATCAATTGGTTTGTCATCTTCCAACCCTTGATCCCCCATGAAAGAAAGTGGCAACGGGAAGGGGGAGGCAGGGAATAAGCAAGGAACCAAAGATGAGCTTATGTTCGCGGAAAATAGGGCTCCAGTTTAGTAGCTTCCCTTTCAGGCATTGATGCTCCAGGAAGAAGCAGGACCCATGTGTGCATAACAGTTATCTTTTGTTGCTTTTTTTTAAAAAAAGGAGATATTGATTATTGGATAGAGGAATAGATAAAACTAGTCACTGGCTTTAATAATGCATGTTAAATTTCAAGATCATAGGGCATAGTAGGGTGGCAGTTGTGCTCCTGCTGCTTACAGGCAAGGCATCAGTAAGGTCAGCACAGTGCTAGCACACCAATAGGAGCACCAGATTTTCTCTATTGGCACATTTGCACCATGCCAACTTTGCCCCTGTTCCTCTACTTCCTGGTAAGCAGCAGCAACATGACCCACTAGAGATGAAGCGTTTTCTAGCCTCATGAAGTGCTGTGAAAAATGTGTTGTGTTTGGGTAGCAAAGAAATAGTCAAGGAGCAGGCAGACAACTTTTCACTGGTGCTACATAACACTCCACCACTGAGTCACTGAAGTAGGTAAACTACAGGAGCTCAAGAAGTCCCAAAAGCCCTCTTAGCTAGCATTGTGTATTAACGGAGGGGTACCTTTTCATGGTACGCGGGTGGCGCTGTGGGTTAAACCACAGAGCCTAGGACTTGCCGATCAGAAGGTCGGTGGTTCGAATCCCCGCGACGGGGTGAGCTCCCGTTGTTCGGTCCCTGCTCCTGCCAACCTAGCAGTTCGAAAGCACATCAAAGTGCAAGTAGATAAATAGGTACCGCTCCAGCGGGAAGGTAAACGGCGTTTCCGTGCGCTGCTCTGGTTTGCCAGAAGCAGCTTAGTCATGCTGGCCACATGACCCGGAAGCTAAATGCCGGCTCCCTCGGCCAATAAAGCGAGATGAGCGCCGCAACCCCAGTCGGCCACGACTGGACCTAATGGTCAGGGGTCCCTTTACCCTTTACCTTTTCATGAGGCTGCCTCTGTGGCTTACTTGTACACATGACTCCACTTCAGTTGCTGGTGAGGGCGAAGAAGAATGATGGCTTCTTTCACTTAGGGCTTAACCCACACTTCCCCTTGTCTGAGTTCCGTGCAACACTGGGAGGCTCGTCATGTACACATGACATCACACATGCAACACACACATGTGACGTCACGTATGTTGTGAGGAGAGTGAAAGGCCCAACGAGGCCCTTCACTACTATGAGGAGGCCCAGTGGGGCCCCGCCCCTCAAGAATGGGGGAGCTCATCCCCATACCCTACTTTGGAGGGCATAGAGTTGGCATGTATGCTCTTGTCCCACAGCTTTCGCTTGGGGAAAACCACTCTTTAGTGCTCAACCAGAGCAAACAACAATTCAGGTCATCCCCAGATTGCCCTTTGTTCCCATCTATCACCAAAGAGCAGGTTTTCCTTTGGAAAGCAGCTGGGCAAGGGGGAAACCTCTTGGACCCTTGCCTAGAAAAGGCAGATGGAGCAGAAAAATGCAGAAGTGTGGACCAACCCTTAGTTGCTCTGGTAACTCAGTAGGAGGTGTATCAAGAATACAAACTCCAGATCATTCAAGGGGAGGCGCTTCTGATGCTTCTTGAAATATACTCAGAGTCGAGAGTGGATTTCATGCTCTTTATTCAGCTCATAGTGGGAGGAGTAATGAAAGTCCCCTCAAAGTATCTGCTTTATATACATTATTTACACAGTGGGCTGCATGTGATTGGCTAATTCCGGAATTCTCCTGTAGGCCAATCAGGTTGTGGATTCACTTCCATCTGGAGCTGGATTGGGTGGCTCCTGCAGACCAATCATACTGCTGCATTGTTCTAGGACCAATCAGATTGCTGCATTCTGAATCCTATTGTTCTGGGACCAATCAGACTGCTGCATTTTGGATCCTATTGTCCTAGGACCAATCAGACTGCTGCATTTTGGATCCTATTCAACTCAGTACATAACACCTCTGCTGTTATCAAATCACTCTGGGAGAAATGTCTTCTCAACTGACCATGGCAAAGCCATGCTGGCCAGTCTGCACTCTGGATCTTATAAAGTAGGCCCATCAGCTTCCATAAAAGCGGTCCTGATCCACAGTTCCTAACTAAAACTGAGACTCATCCAGATTTCCTTTTTCACCATGTTTTCCAGGCACAGGCCTGCACTTTAAAGCTTCTTGTCCAAGTGGTGTTTTTTTCTTGTCCTGGCACTTTCCCTAGAAAAATAATAATCTTGTTTTACCACTGAATTGGAGCAAATGGCAACGTGGAAAACCCAATTGCAGTCAGTAGTAAAACACAGGTTTTCCTGGGGAAAGCGCCAGGATCCCCCCCCCAAAAAAAACCCCCCACATGTGCTTGGGTGCAGTGTGCTGTTAAGGATATTGAGAAGCTGGAACGTGTGCAGAGGAGGGAGGCCAAAATGACCAAAGGTCTGGAATCTGAGCCTTATGAGGAATGGTTGAGGGAGCTGGGTATGTTTAGCCTGGAAAAGAGGAGACTGAGAGGAGATATAATAACCATCTTCAAATATCTCAAGGGCTGCCACATGGAAGATGGAGCAAGCTTGTTTTCTCCCGCTCTGGAGGGTAGGAATCGAACCAATGGCTTCAAGGTACAGTGGTGCCTCGCAAGACGAAATTAATTCGTTCTGCGAGTTTCTTCGTCTTGCGGATTTTTCGTCTTGCGAAGCACGGCTATTAACGGCTATTAACGGTACTTAGCGGCTTTAAGAAAAAGGAAACAAACTCGCAATTAAGAAAA
>JAXCMG010000032.1:2635723-2658781 GCA_034642415.1 Podarcis siculus | reverse complement strand
TACTTAGCGGCTTTAAGAAAAAGGAAACAAACTCGCAAGAACTCGCAAGACGTTTTCGTATTGCGCAGCAAGCCCATAGGGAAATTTGTCTTGCGAAGCGACTCAAAAAACGGAAAACTCTTTCGTCTTGCGAGGCATTCGTCTTGCGAGGCATTCGTCTTGCGAGGTACCACTGTACAAGAAATGAGATTTTGTTGTTTTTAAATAATAAATTTTATTAGTATTTTCCACACAACAACAACACGAAAAATATCAAAAAATAACAATACACAAAACACCAAAACCAGCATACAAAAAAACCACACAAATCCATCTCTTACAAGTTAATAATATAAACACTAAAAAGAAAAACAAACATTGACTTCCACAGCACCTCCTTTACCTCTCATTGTATCTTCCTGTTTTCCTTATTATCTCTATCCTAGATATAAATCCCTCTTTCTTATCCTTTCACTTCACAAGGTTATTCCAGACTCAGCCAGATTTCTGTCCTTGAACCTTGGCTTTTAAGGTATTCATTTAGGCAAGAAATGAGATTTTGGCTAAACATCAGGAAGAACTTTATTACAGTAAGAGCTGTACGACAGCGGAACAGTCTCTCTCAGGAGATTGCAGACGCCTCTTCCTTGGAGGTTTTTAAGCAGAGGTTGGAGGGCCATCTGTCATGGATGCTTTAGCTGAGATTCCTGCATTGCAGGGGGTTGGACTAGATGACCCTTGAGGTCCCTTCCAACTCTATAGTTCTATGAAAGCCCAGACTTGTGTCTAGGAATGCAGCAAAATGAGCCTCTCTTTCTTGTGCAAATGAGCAAAGCCTAGGTGCTGACAGTAGCATCCAGAATATGAGCCTCGGACATAAGATCTCCAGATTGATGGACTATATGGAATTGACGGAAAGGACTGGCAGAATCCGAAACCAGGGAGAGGAGTTGATGGAAGAAGATTGGAAAATTTAAAGTTTATGTATAGAAATATCGCAAAATTAATGAGTGATAGAAAAATGGTGGATTGATATTTTATGGATTTAGCAGAAATGTTATAAGGAGTTAAGCATATATAAGTATTTTAGCTTTAATGTTAAAATAAGGTTAAAAAAATGTTATTTATAATTTGATAGAGAATAGAGAAAGATGGAAAGGATTTGCTGAAATAACTAGTAGAAGTGGAAAACAAAAAGGGAGGTGAGAGGAGGTCGAGGAAATAAGGAAATGAAAGAAATGTGTTTAGCTTAATGGGTTTAGGTTGTGTTTTGTATTGTTTATATATTGTATTGTTTATGTATTGTATTGTTTTTTTCCTTTCTTTTTTGTTTTTTCTCTTCTGTCTTTTTTCCTTTTAAAAGTAATAAATATTATTTAAAAAAAAACAGAATATGCTTTTGTTTGCCTTGTAAGTTCTCGGCTATGTCTGGATGAAGACAGTCAAGGCATGTCTTGGGATGTTGTCCCACTAGTAGCTCAGCAGGACTGGCTCCTGTTACTGAACATGGAGTGAAATGTTGAGCTACAAGGAAGCCTGGCAAGTCTGCTCCAATAATCGGCTTTGGGGCATCATTTGCTGTCTGCACCTTATCATGTGCGTGAGATGATGAGGTGCAATGGTGACAGCTTGGATGAAGTTTCGGTCCGCAAATTTCTTAAACTCGGCTGATGTAAATGCAGACCCATTGTCAGAACTATAATACCTGGCAATCTATGAGCTGCAGATAACTGGCTCGGTGCTGCAATTGTTGCAACAGATGTTTGCGATGGGACTATGCCTACTTCAAGCCAATTTGAGTAGGAGTCATAGTATTGAGAAGGAACTACTATGTATATGTATCTATAAAAGAAAGATCTGCTTTAAAATGGCAGTTCAATGGCACTGGACCACCTAGGAAAGCAAAATGATTAATAAAATAGTGAATGGCAAATGCTGGATTTGTCCATATGTGGTAGTCACACAGGACGTCAAGAGATTTACTGACAAATGGTTATTTCCTCCAGTAAAGAAATGTTCCGGGTAGAAATATGCATGAATCCATTACTAGGTATTATTAAATTATACACTACGTAATACAAACATTGAAATATATCAAGTGCTAAAATTTATTATAATGACTTTTGCAAGAATATTATTTGCAAAGACTTGGAATTTGAGAGTCATTAAGTTGACTGGTATGTTACAAGCTTCTAAAACAACATGAGGTGGAATGAATGAATGAAATCTACAGTTCAATACATAAAAAGAATTAAATATATGGATTGATTGCATGTCGTAGGATGCAATTAATCTTAGGCAGAAATTTGGTATAATCAGAAAATATTTGAATGACTATACGAAGTTTCCCCCTTCCTTTGGTTGTTGTTTTCAAAATAACTTAATTATTTTTTGTAAGTTTCTAAGAGTTTTCATGTAGTGCATTTAAAGAACTGAAAGAACATACATTATGATATTTATCAGAGGGGGAGGAGAGAGAGCTAAGTGAATACATTAAAAATAATTTAAAATAAAAATACGTAATTGTCAGAGACTGCCTCTAGGTCCCGCTCACAAAGGACCAACGCTAGCCGGTAGAACGGTATAAAGTCTTTATTGAAGTATAGTTTCCATTTCCAAATCCTAGCGTGCGTCTCTACGTCTATTCCCTAGATCGGCGAAGTCCCATCTGAGTCTCCGCCCCCTGTACACCAGTTCAAGACTCTAGCCTTACTCCACCTCTTGCGTCTCTCCTTTCGCCTCTGGGTCCTACCACCCCCCGGGGTTCCTTCCTTCCTGGAGGCTTCGGATGCGGACCCTTCGGACTCCTCCCCTTCCCTTCGGCGGGCTTTAGGACCTGGCTCCCTTTCCGGGCTGCTCATTGCGCCTCCCTCTTGTACATTTGAACTTGGCGCGCGCGCGCTGTCTCCGACCCTCCTTTCTACCGTTTCCTCGCTCTCTGACGCAGGCGTGGCTAGCCCTGACTCATGTCCTTCCGCTGTCGGAGAGCTGCCTGGCGCCGATGCCTGGAACTCCTCCCCCCTACCGCTCTCCGGTGGAGAAGCTGGTCCCGATTTCCAGCTGCTGCTTTCTGGTGGGGAAGCTGGTCCGGATTTCCAGCTGCTGCTCTCTGAATCCCCTCTGGTCCCTCCTTCCTGGGGTGTTCCTCTTGGCAACCCCCCAGCTCTGCCCACGGGAGCCCCTTTCTGCGAATCCTCCGATTCGCTAGAGAGACTTAGGGACCTCGGTCGGCTATCGTCGCTAACTTCTCCCTCCGATTCCTCCCCATCCGTCCCTTCTGCTCCTGAACCCCTGACAGTAATTCAATGTGGGTACCATGTTACACTGAAGTGTGGGCCCAGGCCAGGGAAAGTTTAAAATGAATTTTCTATGAGAGGATGCCTTCTGGTTCACTGCTAGAACTGCCACCTCCAGAATGGGGGTGGCTGACATCTGGGAGTTCCACAAGCAGGTTTTCCAGATGCTCTTAAATTCAAAACAGCATTGCTACATGTGGCGCTGCATCAAATGTGTGTGCATGCGCACGCCATTTTAATAGGTGTGCAGCAGCTGGCGGAACATTATCTAAATAGAGTTGCTCTCTGTATTCTAACTCCAGATGAGGAAACAGTCGCAGAATACAAGTTTGATTGTTTAGATCAGCGATAGCAAAGACCGGGCACCCGAAGCCCTTTTATGGGACCAGCAGTATCCCCACAAAATTTTAGTAAAGATCTGCCAATGAAATGCAAATTAGTCTACAAGTGCACTTCATGTGGCTTGTAGTGTTTTCTCGCCAGTAGTTTGGAAAGGCAACAGGCCGCTACAAATCTGCCTCTTGAGGGGCTCTTTCAGAAAAAAGTACATTATTTCCTCAGCCAATTATCTCATGCCATCTGATCACATATGTTCCATATCTTATTTCTAGGTGGTGCAAACTTTATACCATCTCCACCCCCATCGTTCTGCCCGGACACTGAGGTCCAGCTCCAAGGGCCTTCTGGTGGGTCCCTCGCTGTGAGAAGTGAAGCTACAGGGAACCAGGCAGAGGGCCTTCTCGGTAGTGGCGCCCGCCCTGAGGAACGCCCTCCCACCAGATGTCAAGGAAATAAGCAACTTCTAGAAGACATATGAAGGCAGCCCTGCCTAGAGAAGTTATTAATATTTGGTGTTTTATTGTGTTTTTAATATTCTGTTGGGAGCTGCCCAGAGTGGCTGGGGCAACCTAGTGAGATGGGTGACAAGTAGACAGACAGACAGATAGTCCATGAAGTGGTTGGGTTGTCCCCTGTCTCCAGGTAGTGTCTGGATAATATAGTAGGCTCTGAGATTGTAAAAGTTGGTTATCCTTGTTCTAGATCAAGAGGAAGCAGAATCTATATCAGGAAGTACTGGTGATCTCTGGGTAATTTGTAGCAGATCTTTCTGACTCCCAATTGCTGAACAACCAAATGACTTTTTCTGTTTAAATTAGGCTGCTAAAATAAAGAAAGCTGGCTTTTGTATGACAGGCCTATGAACTCAGGTCACTTGTAGCACTGAAACCAGTTCCTAGGCTCAGAAAGTTCACAGAGGCGCCCCATTATTTATTTTGAACTGTATGTCTTTTGCACCCAGTTCTATTGTTGGTGGATCTTTGGGTCCTGGTAAAGGACAAAGTAGACCAGACAAGCCCTGGTCCAGATGCTACCTGAGATATTTTATGTTCAGTATTGGCAATGGGCCAGCAAAGTCGTTCCATTTGTTGCTCCCTGAGAAGACTGTCCTTCAAACAGCGACACTGTACTTTTGCTGCCATCTTTCTATTCTATTATACCCAACTTTTTCCTCCTGGTAATCAAGGCTGGGTTCCTGCCGGTTAGCATTGCAACGGACCCTACTTTGAAATAAGATGCCTGAGAGTGGTTGACACCTGTGGTGCTTTGGCTCTTGGGAAAAAATGGTTAACCTTGAAGAGAAGTCTGGGAGAGGGGAAACACTTTCATGTTTTACAGGATGGTGGAGTTCCCTTTGGTTCTTCTAAAAAGTATTAGCAAAGGTCAGATTAACAAGTCAACACTGAAACTGGAGATGAGCAAGATTCCTCCAACCGAGGCAGAAAAGAAAAGAAAGAGGGAGGGGATTGGGTGTGGGGATGAAAAGCTCGCAACGCAAGCTGGCTCTGATCCTTTCTCCCTGGTTGGGCCTGGGGCATACTTGATAAGGTGAAGGGAAATTGTAAAATTAGACCTGGCAACCTTCACAGAGAGGCCCAGCGCAAGCCCCTTGGCCTGAGGGAAGCTGAGAAAGTTGAGGAATTGTGGGGGAAAAGGATCTTGGCAGCCTAACTTCCTGTGGCGGCATCCAGGGCTAATTAGTTTTCAGTGTTCTGTGTGTGTTTGAATGGAAACGAGCCAGCACTGAGAGGCACTAGATGAGGAAATCAAAACCACATGGGCTGCAAAAGAAAGAAGAAGGAGGAGGAGGAGGAAAAAGGGGGTGTCCTTTTTAGCTACATTTTCCTTTTTCAGGAGGGGGCGGAGGCGGGACCGTTTCTTTTCATGAGCACTAAATCACCACCGCTCCCCTGTCTATCACATCTCACATCTGCCTCAGAACTCATTAAACATCAAAAGGCGGCTCTATCAGTTCTGCTTAGTTAGAAGTCTGAGTTACTAGAAGCCTAACCAGAGAAGATTTTGTATGTTTTTAATAATAGCTTAAGGAACTTCTTAGCACTCTATAAATTACTTAATGCAACAAACTCTTCCTGTGGACCAGCAAATGTTTTACAGAGAGGGTAAATGCTGCCTTAACACGCTTGTGGTGAGCCCACAGCCATAGACGGACCAGTTCAAATGAAGCTTTAATTCATAGTCGTTTCCAGATACAGTATTTTATGCGCATGGGCACATGTGCGCGCGCATGCTCACATCCTTTTCAGAATCTCAGAGGCTGATTGTTATCCACACTTATTATTATTTTTATTATTATTATTATTCTCGGTTTACTTTTTCCTAACTAAATGATGATGTTGCAGTTAACATCTTACCTCTCCCCATTCTTCTAAATGCTCAAAGGTAATTTGCAGAACGGGGTGCGCGTGGCGCTGTGGGTTAAACTACAGAGCCTAGGACTTGTTGATCAGAAGATCAGTGGTTTGAATCCCTGCAATGGGGTGAGCTCCCATTGCTCGGTCCCTGCTCCTGCCAACCTAGCAGTTCGAAAGCACGTCAGTGCAAGTAGATAAATAGGTACCACTCCAGTGGGAAGGTAAACGGCGTTTCCGTGCACTCTGGTTTCCGTCACAGTGTTCCATTGCGCCAGAAGTGGTTTAGTCATGCTGGCCGCATGACCCGGAAAGCTGTCTGTGGACAAACACCGGCTTCCTCAGCCTGAAAGCAAGATGAGCGCTGCAACCCCATAGTCGCCTTTGACAGGACTTAACCATCCAGGGGTCCTTTACCATTACCTTTACCTTATGCATCCTGCCAACTTAGCAGTTCGAAAACACTTCAGAGTGCAAGTAGATAAATAGGTACTGCTCCAGCGAGAAGATAAACAGTGTTTCCGTGCATTGCTCTGGTTCGCCAGAAGCAGCTTAGTCATGCTGGCCACATGACCCGGGAGCTGTACGCCAGCTCCCTCGGCCAGTAAAGCGAGATGAGCGCCGCAACCCCAGAGTCGGCCACGACTGGACCTAATGGTCAGGGGTCCCCTTTACCTTTACCTTTAATCTGCAGAACAGAACTGCCATGACAACACAATGCAGTTACTTCTGCTGGTTAGCAGGCAGGCTAAGGCAGAAGTTACATGTAACATGCTGCTGCATAATTCCCCCCACCCCCAAAGCTTTTTTTTCTAAGAGGCTCTAAACTGGGTAGGAGATCTGGGTGAGGAAGAGCTGCACCTTCTCCTTCAGGTGTTTTCCCATTGAAGAATGTTGTCTCACTCCAATCTGCTTTTCCACATTGAAGTGAAGAGATATGGATACCCCCTTGAGGAGCAGAGCAGCTGGGGGATTCTGAGTCGAAAAATGGCCAGAGGTGAATGGGTAAAGCAGTCCCTCACCGCCACTGGTCCAAAACTCAAGACTGTAGCCTTCTGTGGCTACTGTTTATTTAAAAATAAGTTGGGGGAAGCTTATACATGACTGCTTATCATGTGTAACTGGCCAAGGAGTGTCTATAAATTTTATTATATTAATAATTCTAATATAAAATAATATGTAATGATGTGCATTGCATGAAAAAGAGAGAGCCTTGTGGCTGTTTAATGATATTGTGTTGTTTTGTATTCAATTTAGGCCAGATGCTCATTTTAAAAGTCTAGGAAAGTATTCAGGCAATTCAGTATGAATTTTCAGATCGCCCAGTGCCTCTTCTCACTGACGGCAATTTCCGTGACTAAATGCTCGCTTTCCAAACCGCAGCTGTTCCTAACAGAGACACAAGAATCATATTGTTATTTGCACTGACAGCCCACATGCAAACGCCATGGCACAAGCTGAGGAAGGAGTCTGTGAATGCAATGCGAGCTCAACGTCTCTGCCATGCCTTATGACTTACCAAAAATTATAATGCAGGGCCAAACCTCGCTCACTCCTCCAAGACTGAATTGCTTGATGTGTGTGTGTGTGTGTGTGTGTGGGAGAGATGTAGGAGAGTGACTTGGGGGCAGTTGCCAGATTATTATTATTATTATTTTTATAGAAAATTATGACACAGGTCATTTTCTTTCTTTTCTTTTTTCTCACACATGCATGTATTGGGCCAGCATTGGTAGGCACTTTATGGGAGATGGAGGCCCTAGAACAGGGATCGGCAAACTAAGGTCTGCGGGCCGGATCAGGCCCAATTGCCTTCAGGATCAGGCCCGCGGACTGTCCGTGGATCGGCGTGGGGATTCTGTTCATTCGGGCTGCGCCATTTTTTCCCCTGCGCCATTCCATTCCCCCCTCCCTTACATACACTGTGGCGGCACCTCCTCCCTCCCTCCCTCCCTCCTGGATTCTCCCTGCCCTGCCTAGAGGAGGAAGGGGTCTGGGCTGAGCTGGCTGAGCGCCATTTTAAGCAGCCGCTCTCTGGAGCCAGCCCTTTCATGCCCATCTTCCCTTCGCTGCCGCCACCGCCCTGGTGCTCCTGTGGGCCAGAGAGCGGAGCAGATGAGCTCACTCCGCTTACCCACGAGAAGCAGTGGTGGCAGTAGCAGCAGCCCCAGGGAAGGTAAGAGCAGCAGCTGGGGCTGGGAAGGAGGACAACTTGCCCCCCTCGCCTCTTCTTCCAGCTCCCCTCCCCGGTGCCTCTTCTCCGGCTTGCCACAAGGTGTGAGGGACAGTGGACCGGCCCGCGGCTATTTTTTTTGCTGACCCCTGCCCTAGAAGCATCCTGAGGGCATTGTGCTGAGTGTTGTACATACAAAATTAGAAAGATGAGGTCAAAGGAGAAGGTGGCCACGACCGAAGCTCCCTTGTGGTAGGTTACTGCACCTAGTTCTCACCGAGGTAGTAAAACTTTATATGCCGGTTGTATCAGTTCAAACTGCAAGTGGAGGCGCCTATGACTGAATATTCCTCGTATAAAATTTCACCACAGAAAACTGGAACGTGCAGTATTTGATAAGCCCTTCTCCTCTCCTGAGGTGTGTGGCATTTTCCTTTAGCAGACTATTTCAAAGAATTTTAAAAGTTGCTCATAGTTAGTGAGGTAAATTTTGATATATTTATACAGTAGGAAAAATATGTTTTGAGAAAAATGAAATATATGCAGTGCTTGCTTTCTTCTCAAAGTTAAACATGCTCTACTACTTTAAAACATGAAAGGTATCATATGTAACTCAGCCCAGGCATGGTCACTGGGGAAGAGGAGAACAAAGCTTCAGTCTTAGGCAAGTATGTCCAGCGGACCCAAAATGGCCATGTGGCCCATCTGAGCAGAGGAAACATATACCTGGGGGAATGTACACAAAGTCCGGAGACCTTGAAGGAAATTGTGACATGCTGAGGAAGGCTGGAGCCTACCTGCTCACAAGGAATTGCAACAAGAAAATGTTGCAATACTTCTTCAAATGGCACCTTTCTGAATGGTGCCTCATCTTTCTGAATCTGCCACAGGTATATGATGGACACTAAACTCCCTATCCTTACCCATCTCCTACAAGGAAAGCACCCAAGAGAGAAAAGTCCCCAAGTCTACCATCAACAGATGAGTGAGGGAATGCATCACAGTAACCTGTCTTTCTTGGTCCCACCCTCAGCCCCCATAGATGACTGAGGACATCTTTAGGGAAACCCGTATGGGCAAATCCCACCACGTTTGTGAAACACTACAGAAGAGATAGGTTTGCTTCGGCTAAAGCATCATTTGGAAGAAGGATTCTTCAACACAAATTGCTGTTGGACATGCCTTCACCATCTGCTCTGCTTTTCCCCTGTAAGCAAGTAAGTACCCAAACAATTTAACCCCTGTGTTGCAAACAGTAGTCAGTAATATCCAAGGCAACACGATGACCAAATACAATGATACGATATCAATATATACTCTTTATATAATATGAAATATATGAAATCACATAAACAGAAAACTTATGAATCTCTGTAAGCCACAAAATATGCACTCTTAATGGATTCTCTTGAAAACATAAAACCGAATAAACATAAGTCTCTGAAAGTCTTTGAAGACTATGCTAGTCTCTGAAAGAAGCAATGTATCAGATTCTTATCTGGTGAAAACAAGCAGTAAAGCTTTGTTATATGATGTCCAGCGCTGCCAAAGTAGTTCGCAAACAGACGTTGTGAACAGTGATTCCAGATATACCCACTGTTTCGTGGAATTCTTCTTCAGCACAGCAGAAGGATACAGAAATGCTTCATAAACCCATCTATATGGTGAATGGAAAAGTCTAACAACAATTGCTATGGAGCAGTGGTCATAAAGTTATGTAGTCACTGCTTTTTCCCTGGACAATATTGGAAAGTTGGACTTACAGCCCAACCAACTCCCAAGTATATCTAGTTCAAGACTACTGCTAAAAGTCATGGCCTTCACTGGGATGTCCCCTTTCTCTATTGGCAGGACATAGGGATTCTTTCAAGTGAGGAGTTAGTGCTATCTAGTTTTCACTGACTAGAACACTTAATGGTGAGTCCAACTTTCCTTCCTTCCCCATAGCATAATCCCAACCTATCAGATTCAATGTGTGAGCAAATGAGGATTAGGAAAGAAATCCAATTCTGTTCACATTTAAATGAGACTCTATCAAATCCACGCTTTCGAAACCATTCAAGAAGCGAAACACAGCCATAATTCAACATCTGTATGTACCCGACTCTTGCGATATGGTTCTCCAATCCAATAATGTTTACAAAAATGCATATATTGGGGGCAATGAGTATATTAGCAAAAATAACATGCACAAATGCATTGTATTTGGAGAAATTGCTTGCAAAAATGTATGTCACTCAAAACTGCATATTTATTGGGAGAAATCTGCACTAAAACTTTGAAGAAGGTTCATGAAGATTTAAAAGAAAACCACAGTTTGCTGCAGAAATGTGGAGAGCTCAATTGAAGACGGGGGGGGGGTGAGAAAATGAGAGGGCTGAAACTGACAAATCCTTCTATCCCTAGTCACAACCTTGAACAGTTCATCAAATTTAGTTACATGCTTTAAAAACTGTAGTCAGTGCCCTCACTGGGATGGGGAGGGATCCTATCCCTACACTCTTGTGATGCAATTGGGCAATGTTCAATTTCTCCTGCACTGGGAGTGGCAATGACTCCTCTACTGTGAAATATTTTCACCCCTGTTTGTATATTCCCCAAAATAGCCAGAAGATGGAAGAAGCTTTCTAAAAAGTTTCCACCCACCCACATTTCAACTTAGAATACTCTGACTTTCTTAGAGCAGGCCAGAGTCTACCCTTAGCTACATACCTTTCAATGGCCAAAGTTCCACAGATAAGATAGAGGCAACCATTGCTGCATTGTGCTTGCCACATCTGAGAACCTTTGGGCCAAAGAGTGGAGTGTAGATTAAAATAAAATGCACAGGGTCTCCTTGTTGAAGTTATAGTAGCGAAATCACAGCTAAGAAGCTCAAATCATATGTATGACTGACACCCTTCTTTGGAAATCACCGTAAATCAATATCCAGACTTTAACATTCAAAAACTTTACTTGTAGAAATGTATAGTTATAGATGAATTAAAGCATAATTTTTACAGTCACATGCTTCTCCAAGCATGGGCTTGCTGTCTTTCCTTCTAACTTCCAAGCAACTGTATTTTCATCTCTTTCCAGAGCTCAGCACTCAGCCTTTTGTATCTCAACTAGGCCATGCCTTGTAGCTTCTATGAGAGATTTCTACTTTTACCATTTCTTCCAGCTTTGCTCTCTTTCTTTCATGCAGAGAAGAAGCACTCCAACGCTCTATTCAACTTAGCAGTGTTCACAGTGGATTCTGAAACACGGTCATCTCGTTTCACATAAAATGGAGTCTCTGCTTCATTAGATGCCTCCCTTGTGACCAACGTTAGCCGATCACATGAAAAATGCATGCAAGCATTTACAATTTCAGTGAATTAAATTACTATATTTAACACTCTTCCCCCTACTGAAAATAGGCTTGGGAGAAGTGCTTCATTGTAGCCCAATCAAATAGGTTGTGTTGTGTGTTTGTTGCCGTGTGTGTGTGTGTGGTACCCAAGACAGTTCCTCTGGTTTGCAAAGGTGTCAACAGGCGAAAAAGATTGGCAACCCCTTGTGTAGGTAGACCCTATCTATATTCCAAATCTATCCTATGATCACATGTGATGGCTCTCTGCACTCCACCAGAGGGGGCTGCTATATATGACTGACATCATTCTCCGTTATCTCAGGCAGGAGTGATTCTTTCACATCACCTGCTGCTACCTGATTATTTCAACCAGAGATTGTTGTTATTGTTGTTTAGTCGTGTCCGACTCTTCGTGACCCCATGGACCAGAGCAGGCCAGGCACTCCTGTCTTCCACTGCCTCCCGCAGTTTGGTGAGACTCATGCTGATAGCTTCGAGAACACTGTCCCACCATCTCGTCCTCTGTCATCCCCTTCTCCTTGTGCCCTCCATCTTTCCCAACATCAGGGTCTTTTCCAGGGAGTCTTCTCTTCTCCTGAGGTGGCCAAAGTCTTGGAGCCTCAGCTTCAGGATCTGTCCTTCCAGTGAGCACTCAGGGCTGATTTCCTTCAGAATGGATAGGTTTGATCTTCTTGCAGTCCATGGGACTCTCCAGAGTCTCCTCCAGCACCAGAATTCAAAAGCATCCATTCTTCGGCAATCAGCCTTCTTTATGGTCCAGCTCTCACTTCCATACATCACTACTGGGAAAACCAGAGCTTTTACTATACGATTAAACCTGGGATCTTCTTTAGACAAAAGCACAAACTTTGGCACTGAGCTATGGACCCTCCAGAGGGTCAGCATAGGGTCTGATGCTCCTTTCTTGGTAAATTAAGACCTGATTCTACGTTTTGTATTGGCTATAAAAGCTGCTCAATCTTTACAATACCACAAAATATAATGTTTACATACGCTTGTGTCTCAGATAAATGGGGCTAGATATGCTGCTTCTTCCGCTGGCAGTGGAAATGGAAATTGCCATTGTTCACGTTTTCATCCCAGGTCTTGAATGAAAACAAATCAAGTGAATATGATCGGCATTTGCGCACAACATGTATTTCTTTGAAAAAGCCGCACATAGGGCTTATCCACACTTACCTTTTGGCCCACACTTTCTGGGCACAGCTTCCGGCTTTCCTGGTTTGTGTCAGATGCTCCCCACCTCCACTTTTGTTTCACCCTGCCACTTTCCCCAGGAAAACCTGCTCTCTAATGCTGAATCGGAATAAATGGCAATTCGAGTTTTCCAGTGGTAAAGAGCAGGGAACTTGCCAGGGCAAAAAAAAGGGGGGGGGGTTCGGAGAAGGAGCTTTAAAGTGCGGACCTGAGCCTAGAATGTAGCACAAAGGCAAGTATGGATGAGCCAGGTGTCAATGAATTTTTAAAAAATTATCAACTCTTGCTTTGATGTTTACATTGAAATGAAAGTTGCGGAAATAATGACATCATTGATTACTTAAAATTACTAACTTGTGTACATTATGGAACTGATTATCTAAGTTGCCTTATGTGAGGCCAAAGAGCTTGGTAGCATGGACATGGGACAGGGCTTTCTGGGTGGTGGCCCCATGCCTGTGGAATTCACACCAGCCTATCAAGCCATTCAATGAGGCCGGAAGAACCGTTTGTTTACCACTGTATGGTTGTATTGGTTTGGTGTTTTATATGGTGCTGCTGAGCTTATAATAATTTCATAGAGCTTACTGTTCTTAAGAGTCTGGATTCTATTGGCGGCTAGTGTCGTTGTTGGGTCTTATGCTTTTATTTATTTATACATACAAGCATTTATATACCGCCCTCTTATAAAATATCAGGGTGGTATAGAGAGCACCCTGCCAGCAATAGAACAATGTTATGGTTGGTGTTTTATGGTTATAAATAAATAGTTTATTATATATTTACTTGCTAAAAGCCATCTTGAGAGAGTCTTATATTAAAATCTAGATCTATGTATATTTAAAAAAATAATATCATAAAAATAATAATGTCAATAATAGGTCATTGGTTGACAAGTAAAGGGCCAAGATGCCATGTCTTTCCCCCTAGGGGTCTACTAGGGAATACCTTTCAGGAGGCTTATAATGGCTAATTTCCACAGTAGGCACAAATATCCAGTGGTACCTTGTGTTACGTACAATCCCCCTTACGAATGCTTTGGGTTATGCGCTCCGCTAACCTGGAAGTAGATGCCCCTTATTTGCGAACTTTGCCCCAGGATGCGAGCGGAAGCCGTGCTCCAGCGGAGCGGCAGCAGCAGGAGGCGCCATTAGCGAAAGCGCGCCTCATGTTACAAGCGGTTTCTGGTTACCAACGGGAATCAATTAAGTTCATAACCGGAGGTACCACTGTATAATGGAGAGGGTTCAGAACTGTGTGGTGCAGGTTGGGGAGAGATGTTGTGTCTGCTGGGTGAAAATATTGCCCCATTTCTTCCCAACTTTAGTGATTGTGGCCCATTTCATAATATTCCTTTTTCTGGTGATCTAATGGGGCAAATTCACTTCCTTGCTTTTCCTCATTTGCTCACAGGATTTTGCCACATGTATCCTGGATCACTGCAGTGCACCATATTGACACATCTCCTATCCCCCGCTTTCCCTCCCCATATGAAGTGCCTCACACAACTCACTCATTCAACTTGTGAGGATTGTCTCACTTGGTGTAATTCGTATCCATGACATCATCGCACGCATCATTTATTATGACATGCTTTTTAACGCACTTTGTTTGTTCTTCGGCCTTCTTGCTTGTGCCCACAGATGATTTTCATATGATAATTCTTTCCTTATTCCCTTATTTTCCCCATTCCCCTTTTCTGCTCAGAAATAACTCCCCTTTTCTACCACATCGATGGCACTGGGAGAACATGCATGATTATTTGTCTTAAGCAGAAACAACAACTTTTGCTAAACCTCACATATACATCATTCATAATAATCATCCATCATAAGGTCTTTACATGTGTGCATGTCACCAGCTAATGATCATCCATGTTTTTTACCCCTCTTTTTTTTGGAAAAAGTGTGTGTACAGAGTCCGAAGTGAGATCATCCCACATGTGTTGTCCCCCAGGTATGTCTAAAATGGAAAGTGAGCTTCGCTTGTAATTGTGAGTATATAGGAACAGGCTATTTAATTGTAGCTTGACAATCAACTTGGATGATGTTCTCGCTAAATCATCGCTGACAAAAATATTTTGCTGAAATCCCTAAAGCCAAAGCACAGCTACACAAATAAATACTGTAGCAGAGCCTGACAGAAAGACATCCAGGCCAATCTCTTCCAGATGGCACTGATGGATGGCTCTGTGCTTCTATTTATTTGGTTTCCCAGGCAATGGTGTCTTGCCTTCACTGTCCATCACTTGATTAGTTTTGATCTGGAGGCTGACCTTGCGGTCTTTACAACACTAGGTGGGCAATTTGGTAGGTTTACTTCATGGATCGAGTTGGGTACCAGAGGCCAGCATTTAAACCTTGATAGTTCATCCGCTTTATTGACAGCATAAAGAGACTTTCTCCAGTTTGTGAGGTTTCTGAAGTGAATGGGACCTTACTGAACTTTGCCTAGATTATGGCCTGTTTTTAAAATTTGGATTAAACTGATTTGTCATGATTTTTTAAAAATGGAGGGCTTTATTTATATGAATACATATACACAGAAAGACATCCATGCCAAGGTTGGTGTTTTAAAATGATCTGGGGGGCTGAAATACCCAAAACAGTATTTCACATTGATGGATTATATCATATACAGTGGTACCTCTGGTTACAAACTTAATTCGTTCCGGAGGTCCATTCTTAACCTGAAACCATTCTTAACCTGAGGTACCACTTTAGCTAATAGGGCCTCCCGCTGCTACCCGCTGCCAGCGCTCGATTTCTGTTCTTATCCTGAGGTAAAGTTCTTAACCCGAGGTACTACTTTCTGGTTAGCAGAGTCTGTAACCCGAAGTGTTTGTAACCCGAGGTGTTCGTAACTTGAGGTACCACGGTATACTTGAACTCAATCCATTCTGGAAGTCCGTTCGACTTCCAAAACGTTAAAAAAGCAAGGCACGACTTCTGATTGGCTGATTGGCCCCAGAAACAATGCCGGCAGCTGAAACGGACGTTTGGCTTCCAAAATACGTTCACAAACCGGAACACTTACTTCCAGGTTTGCTGCATTCGGGAGCCGATTTGTTCGTCAACTAAGTCATTCACGAACCAAAGTACCACTGTACAAGTAGCTGGCAAACAGCCTCAGTTGAATAAAGGGCACCTCTACTACTGTTTATCATTCTCCCACTGTAGACCCTTTGTCCTAGAATAAACTTTCCTTATATTATTTTGAAGGAAATGTGACGTGACGTTATGGGTAGGTCTTGTGTCACAACACAAAAAAGGTGGTGTAGACGTGATGCTGATCATTTTCCTACCCAAAGTGAGGCTGAGGCAGCCCCTCTCTCTCCCGCCACCATTTTCCAAAGCATTTCTTAGTCGGTGGAACTGGCAAAGGAGAATTTCCAGATGTTGAGTTGTCACACACACACACACACACACACACACACACTTGTTCTTCCCCATGAAAAACCTGCATCCAGAACTTACTGCAGCTGTCACGTCAACAAAGTGGGCTTGTGGTCTGTGTCCACTTCAGTTTTCAAATCATTCAGAGCTCATGCCAGTTGATTGATAAGGAACAAGCAACTTTTCCAAGATCGCTGCCCGCAGTTTATAAAAATGTAAACAGATGAGAAGCAAAAACAACCATTTGTATAAATCTCCCCGAATTAAGTGATTATCTTGTCCCCAAATCCTTATTATCTGGGGCCACAATATGCATAGTTCTGTTTGTTCTAGAAAATAGAAAGTATATTGGATCCAGTTTGTTAGGGATAAGTGTATTGGACTCATTTTAGTAAGTTATGATATTAACTCTGAAGTTAGTTGGGTACAACAGGAGTGAGGGTCTTTCCAGCAGTGGTCTGCTCTCCCGGCGAAGTCCCCCCCCCAGGCTTTTTAAAATGTCAAGTGACTCTTGATTATTTTGTGGTTGAAATTGTCTGTTTCTTGTTTTGGCATGTTGCTGTGTATGTTCTTCTAACATATATGGATTATCTCATTTTTTGGTAAGCTGATAGGACAGGGCATAATTATTCTAAAACAAATAAAGTAATTACTTAATGGTAAATATTAAACTCACATATAACATGATGACTGATGTAACAACTGAATTCTCACGAAATATGCTCAGGGATTTCAGATAGCATAAAACTTGAACAGTGCTACAGGGTATTTTCTGCATCATATATTTCTAAACTGATAACTTGAAGAGCGGGAACATTTCTGTCAGGTCCTTTTCATAAATACAACTGGAATGTTGTATATGAATGAGTAATACCTGCATCATTTTTCTAAGCAGAGACACTTATCATAGAATCATAGAATTGTGGAGTCAGGAGGGACCCTGAGGATCATCTAGTCCAACCCCCTGCAATCCAGGAATATATGGGGACTGAATCTTCAACTTTGGCATCATCGGCATCATGCTATAATCCAGGCATGTCCAACAGGTAGATCGTGATCTACTGGTAGATCGCAGAAGCGGTTTAATCATGTTGGCCGCATGACCTGTCTGTGGACAAATGCCGGCTACCTCGGCCTGAAAGCGAGATGAGCGCCACAACCTCATCGTCGTTCTTTGACTGGACTTAACTGTCCAGGGGTCCTTGACCTTTCACCTTTAGCTTTTTTACAAGGCAGTATATTATGGGCTGTTGTCTTTGTCCATGGAGTTTTCTTGGCAGGGATACTGGAGTGGCTTGCCGGTTCCTCCTCCAGGTGGATCACGTTTGGTCAAAACTCTCCACTATGATCTGTTCATCTTGGGTGCCCTGCTCGGCATAGTTCATAGCTTCTCTGAGTTCTTCAAGCCCCTTTGCCACGGCAAGGCAGTGAGAGCTGGACCATAAAGAAGGCTGATCGCTGAAGAATTGATGCTTTTGAATTATGGTGCTGGAGGAGACTCTTGAGAGTCCCATGGACTGCAAGAAGATCAAACCTCTCCATTCTGACAGAAATCAGCCTTGAGTGCTCACTGGAAGGACAGATCCTGAAGCTGAGGCTCCAATACTTTGGCCACCTCATGAGAAGAGAAGACTCCCTGGAAAAGACCCTGATGTTGGGAAAGATGGAGGCCACAAGGAGAAGAGGACGAGATGGTTGGATAGTGTTCTCAAAGCTACCAGGATGAGTTTGACCAAACTGTGGGAGGCAGTGGAAGACAGGAGTGCCTGGCGTGCTCTGGTCCATGGGGTCACGAAGAGTCGGACACGACTAAATGACTAAACAACAACAACAACATATTATCCGCTCTATTTTATCTACAGTGTTTTACCTACTGTCATACTCTGTTGCTGGATTTTTATCTTTTAATTGCAAGATGCTCTGAAAATGTTATGTGCCGAAGGTGCAGGATAAAATTTTATAAATAAAATTTATACAGTGGCTGGGTTGAAAGCTCCTACAGAGGGAAATGGTCTGAGTTGTGAACTGGAAGGAGGAAGTTAATACTGCTGTCTCAGAGATTGGATTCAGCCAGAGGCCAGTGGCCGCAACAGAAGATAATTTAGGTGGTCCCAGAAGGGGCAAAGTATATTTCTATGTGGGCGAGCTGTTCCCATATTCTGAAACCAGCCCTGAGCACACACCCTCTGCACAAATCACAGTGCAAAGACTACATTGCAGTTACTCGTGATAGTGCAATCGATTCAACCTTGTCAGGGACCAGAGTTTGGCAGGTGAATGGGGAGAGAATAAATGATACTTTAGGAATGTTTAAAATCAGCATCATGGACTCTCCAACTTTCTGTGCGGGTGTGCATAACTCTGAAGATGACTTTCATAGTATTTCTTCAAAACAGGTAATATAAGTTCACAGGGTGAGTGGTTAATACCTTTATCTAAAGGAGCCATTTCAAGTGGGGAGATATTCCAGGTGAAAAGAACTGAGGGATGCAACTTTATTTATTTATTTATTTATTTATTTATTATTTTATTTTGAGGAGCAGAACAACTTTCAGTATTGTAAGCATGAACACCGTTTTTGTACAGTGACTGTTTTATTTTCAGTGTGGTAAAATGAGATCACAAGCAATGCTGGTATTTATTTGGATTTGAAGGCTTAACTGCATGGACAACATTAGGCTAGCATTAGAGATGGGGAAACAGTTTGATTCAGGTTACCTTTAAAGCTGAATTGACCAATTTTTCACTCTCCCAAACAATCTGAGAACTAAAACATATGTAACCATCCTTTGAAATTCACCCTTATCTGAATTTTGCAATGCTGTTCTTCAGCCAAAGAATGCTTACAAAAATGCAAATATTAGGTAAAAGTGTGCATAAAATGGATATATTACTGGATATAAATACAAAATGCATTGTTTTAGGAGAAATTGCTTCAAAAATATGTAGGTTACTCAAAACTGCATTAAAAATGTGTTTGTTAAGAGAACTTCACAGTAAAATGCTGGAGAATTTTCATGAGGTTTTGTTTTTTAAAAAAAGAAAACCCACAAATTGCTGCAGAAATGTGGAGAACCAAATCTGAGATTGGAAAAATGAGAAACTGAGAGGACTGAAGTGGGGAAATCCTTCCATCCCTAATGAACATGAACATTTATTCTTGCCTTTATAATACAACAGACAATGAGTTTGTGTGATTTCTTTGTCTGCAGTTCTGTAATCAGGTGGCAGACTATTCTGCTCTTCAAAGGGGAGAACGTGATTGAAAAGTGATGTCTCCCTGAAGGGACATCCTATTCCCGCCACACTTCTCCAGGCTGGTATTGGCCATCTCAAGATTGTGCTCTGAAGGGCCTTGTGCTGTGAAAGCCCCCTTTCCAAACATGATACTAGAAAAATATAGCTTAGCAGCTCCTGCCTGCATATTTTTCAGATCCTAAATCTGAATTAAATTTCCTGCCACCTACAGCATGTGTGAAATTCAAAGCAGAGCCCTGCAGGCTATATTGCTTTGCTCCCCCGTGCTGGAAATGTGAGATGAAATTTAAAACAACAACAACAAAATAGTAGCAATAACGGAGAAGAATAAAGGAGGAATCTGGTCATCAAGCTTTTATTTCCCCCAAATTCAGTGGAATCCAAAATACATACAAGAAAGGCTCAGGAGGTGTTCATCTAATGAGGTTACCAAAGGCAAACAAGTGCAGGGGGCAGAATCAAGGTTGGTTTCTCTTTGAACATAACTTTGTGGTGGCCAAATAGTTAAAAAATCCCTACAACACACCTTTTGTGCTTTGGGGGGCATTTCGCTTGAATGCGCCCCTCCTGCTTTCCCTCTAAACTAAGGTCAGTAAAGAGGAGTTCGGAGGACAGAACTGGTAGGCAAAGTGAGTTAAATCGGGCAAATGAAAATACAGACTAAAATGTCAGCCTAGAAAGGAGCTGTATCAGCTTTCAGAAGGTTTCTCTATTTACTCAATCAAGCTTTCAGAAGCAAAAAAACAACAACCCACCTTATACCAGGAAATGGAATTCGCAACATCAGGAATGTATCTGATAATTAAGAGGTACCATCTAAAAGGCAAGGGTGAATAACCCCCAGTCGTGGACCCTGATCTAGACCCCCAAGCAAAGTTTTTCTTACCTCCATAACTGCACAGATTTGGGGGGCAGTAAAAAGACAAAAGATAAGAAGTAAGCAGAGAGGGTCTTTGCTCAGACCAGTGCCCTGTTGGGGGTGTAAATGGTGTTGGTGCGTGAACTCCAACCCTTGGGGTTCCTTTCTTCGTTTCAGCAGTTACTCAAAAAGTCTTCCTGCGTCTTCACAGCAGCAGCAGCAGCAGCAGCAGCAGTCCTGCCCTCTCTTGGTGAATTCCCGTGACAGGCATAACAACCTCACCCATCCAGTTATTCTTTATTATTTGTGATACAGGTTGTATAACACTAAAAAAAGAGGTAAAGGACCACTGACAGTTAAGTTCAGTCACAGATGACTCTGGGGTTGTGGCGCTCATCTCGCTTTACAGGTTGAGGGAGCCAGCGTTTGTCCGCAGACAGTTTTTCCGGGTCTTGTGGCCAGCATGACTAAGCTGCTTCTGGTACAACTGGAGCGGTACCTATTTATCTGCTTGCACTTTGACGTGCTTTCGAACTGCTAGGTTGGCAGGAGCTGGGACAGAGTGATGGGAGCTCACCCCGTTGCGGGATTTGAACCGCCGACCTTCTGATCGGCAAGCCCAAGAGGCTCGGTGGTTTAGACTACAGCGCCACCCACATCCCTAACACTACTGGTCTACATATAAATAAGAAACATAATTATACAAAGATCTCCACTCCCTTCAGCCTTCTGGCCAGAAAGACAGGCTGAGAGACTTTCACATATTCTCGCAGCCACACTGACTACCTCACAGTCCGCTGCATCTCCTCCAGAAAGTCCCTGTTGCTGGGGAGAATTCTCTCTTTTTTTTTTTAATAAATTTTTATTAATTTTCAATAAACACAAAAAGAACAAAACAACAAAAACACAAACAAACACAAAATCGACTTCCCCGTACCACCCCTTTTCTGCATCCTTATTTCAAGATTTTTCAGCAACTTTTTCAACATAAACATATTTTAAGTGTCATAGATTTAACTTCCTTAGATTGTTAAACAACTGCAGTTCTTTGTCTCTTATTACCCTGATCTTCTAGTTTTCAACCAAATTACAATATTACCCTGATCTTCTAGTTTTCAACCAAATTACAACAGTTTTTAAGATAAAACAGATTAATATTACCTCTTTTATAATAATTCTTATCCTAGGTTGGACTCAAATTCCCTTCCATCGATTTCACAACTTTTATGAAATATAAACATATTTTCAAAACCCAAAAAAGAAAGACATAAAAAAGATTTAGAAAGCATTTAGAAATTTCTGTTTTCCCCCCTCCCATCCCCGGTTTCCCTCCCTTCCAAATATATGTCCAGAATAACCGTCCTTAGCCTGGATTTCTCACATCCGAGGCCTTCCAGTCTCTCTCCGTTCCTCTCCGCCGATTTTGTTGGTAGTCCTTCATGTTGGTCTTTGGATCTCTAAGGAGTTCTGTCCCAATCAAACCAGATTTTATTCCCTCAAAAACACTTAAAAAGAATTGCTGCAAAAGTTCCCTCCATTCTTCATATTCATGGTCAAAGCGGAGGCCCCATTCATATTTTTTCTTTCTTTTAGGCTCTTGAATTCCCAGTATTCCAGGGGCCTCCTCCTTCCTTTTTGGCTTCTTTTGCAGATTTGTAATCCATATGATCCACAGGTCTTTTGATTTGTAATCCATTTGTATAGGCTTCTGGTTGGTGCTTTCCGTCTGTGCTCTCTCCTTTACTTGTTTTGTCTCCTTCAGCTCTTGCGATATCTCTTCCAGTTCAGCTGCAGGTTTTTTCTCATACAATTCCTCATTACTTTCAGCAGAGCTACTCATTCCAGAAGTCAAGGTCGTAAGTTGTTTGTTCATTGCAAGACTCTGCTCTTGTAGAATTCCCAGAAGATAGAATGTTCTTTCTATCTCAGCTAGTAACTTTCCACCCGCAGCCATTGTAATGTCTCCAAGTTCCCCCTAGGGGGAATTAGTTACTTAGTAGTCCAACAATCTTGCTTCACTACTTGTTTCTTTGTTTCCAACCACTTAAATTCAATTATAATCCAGAGAGGTCTTAAATAACTAGCTTTTTCCCTTTAATTTACCCGTTTGACAGCTTTTGACAGCTGTCAAACTCCTTCCCTTTTCAACAGGCTCGAAAACAGGGTACTCCCGGGCCCGGGAGGGGGGGATTTACATACAACAAAAGAAAAACTTCTGAAAATCCACTCTTACACTCCAGCTCAAAACTTCTTTCACCAGATCGTGGAAGTTGATAATAATATTTTTAACTCACCCCAAAAGGGTAGGCACTCCAACTTAGTTCTATTTTTCCGTTGCTTTAGATGTCATGCAGTCCGGGGGAGGCAGACTTCCTTAATTTATGCCTTTCCCGTTTTCAGCCAAATTTCCAAACTCAATTTAGATGTTCCGTTTAAATTTCTCAGTCTTACTCACGAGTATTATGGTCGAATTTCAGATTCAGGAAGGAATCGGCGCTCTCCGTTTATGGCGATGCGGCTTCACTCCGCGGGCTGGGTAGCGACTCTCAGCACCGCGCTCACTCCCGATGTCACTCCGGAGCCTTTAAAAAGGCTCTTTCGCGGTACCGGGGGGTGCAAAGGTGCCCACCGAGTCTCCTTGCTCACAGGCTTCTGCGCCTGTGATTTTAAGGGTCCCCCGCTCGCCGTAGCGGGTCAGACCCGAACCCGCGGAGCAGTCCTGCCTCGGAGCTCGAGGCAAGGACCGCCATTAAGCGCTGGCGCCGACCGGAAGTCCCGCTGGGGAGAATTCTCGTTGCTAGGTGGATGTTGCAGTCGTGCCTCAAGGATGTACCT
>JAXCMG010000032.1:2604129-2635713 GCA_034642415.1 Podarcis siculus | reverse complement strand
GTACCTACTTCAAGGCTTCAGGGCTTGTTTCAAAAGCACTTGAAATGGGGCCTGAAAACAAACCAGAAGGCTTCACAAGTGAGAAAAGACCAGTAAGATCTGCTTATGATTCATGGTCCCAGTTAACACCTTTGCAGCCATATTTTGCACCAGGAAAGGGATGCTATTGGACCCATATTGCAAAGCATGAGAGGTGGGCTTCAGTGCTCAAAAAGAGAGAGGTGGGACCGTACAAGGCTGTTAAAAATGTTCACTGTATATCTAATTCTACAGTTATGATGAAAAGGCTGCTGCACTTCTCCTGTATCTTACCTCGGGTTAAGAACTTTGCTTCAGGATGAGAACAGAAATCGTGCTCTGGCGATGCAGCGGCAGCAGGAGGTCCCATTATCTAAAGTGGTGCTTCAGGTTAAGAACAGTTAAGAATGGACCTCCGGAACGAATTAAGTTCTTAACCCGAGGTACCACTGTACTTATCTCCTTTCACTCAAAACCCAGCTATGTGTATCACCTACAAGCACTAAGCACAAAGCAAAAATAATTCAGTTCCCAAACTGCATCTGGCTTTTAAAAAATGAATGTACAAATGAGCACAACTTCATTTTCACGTCGTAGCACCAACATGTGTTAACCACATGTTGCCTGGTGCCTTTCTTTCTTTCTTTCCCTTTTTTTGTTTCTGTGTATAGCATGTGTGGCATTTCGAGGTACACTGAAACACATGAGGGATTATGTGTCTCTGTATTATTTGTGCTGCCGGGACATTTAAGGTATATTACACAGTGTTTGGGCAATTGATTGTGAATATCCCATCAAGGCACGACTTCATTGGTTCAGATTTTTTTTTATTTCATACACCTTTTCATTGATATTTTACAGGCTTGATACTGTAGCTGCTGCTTTTTTTATAGCTTGTTTAAACAGTATTATTGCTTACCTATTTTTATGTGTTTCCCTGCAAAAAGGCAGGGTCAAATAAATCTGATACCCTACCTAAATAACAAGGGCACTGCTTCAGATTAAATGGTGAAAACTCAGAGCAGCACAGAAACATTTTTCTTTGTTATTACACAACAATTCACATACCATGCTTAAGGATAATGTTTTGCATGGTGAGGACAAGTGGACAAAAGGAAGTTTTTCTCCCTTTCTCGTAATACTATAAGCTTTTTAAGAATAAGTACACAAATTTTGCTGCTGGCCGTCAAAGGCACATCAACTGTGACTAAAACAGAACCCAGATAGGGAGGTGAAACCCTGGCAACCATTATAGATAATACTGAACTAGAAGACCCAGTGATCTGACTCAGTCAAACGCAGCTTCATGACAATCTAAGAAGCAGGGGCTCCATCTCCTAAGTGTCAGGGACTGTGCTGAGGAGGCTGCACTGAGGAAGAATGATGGGAGCCACCCCCTCCCATGATCCTGATCTCAAACCTTCCTAGGGGCAGGAGGACAGTATAGATTTGGAGCAGTAGTTTGCAGAGGGGCATAGTTCAGAAGGCAGAAGCTGGGAAATACTGGATAGGGAACAGCTAGCAGAAGAAACACTGGAAAAGAGAAGGTTAACAGATTCACAGTCTCTGAACAGCATTCACCCCCCCCTTCTCCAAAAACACAGAGAGCTCAGACAGTGTTAAAATAGAAAGTTCAGAGGGTAAAAGCTCAGATTACAAGACGTGGGAGTGACATAGATTAATAGGGAGTAATCCTTAATTGGGAGCACTGCCATTTCTAGGTATAAGTGTTCTTTTATCTCTCACTGTGGTTATTAAAGAATCTAACTGGTAAGATGTTCCTTCTGTTTGATCTTTTTATTTATTGCCACGGGGGAGGAAGCCGATTCCCCAAAGTCTGACACATATTTTTGGGAGAGGGCCAACTCTTCCCCCAATGTTCAAAAGTGGCGGAGGAGGACAAGCATGGAGTTGAGCACAGTGTGGCTTCAGTGACCGGCTCCTTCTCCTCCTTGTCAGGTGTGTGTGCAGGAGCCAGGCCCTGTGACCAGGACTGGGGCCTTCCTAATTTTGTTCTGAAGAGGCAAGGCGCAGCCTCACAGGTGAGGCCAATTGGTAACTCACAGCACCTGGTGGCAGGAGCTGGGAAGGGATATAAGGCCAGCATTTCCCTTCAGCTCTTTGCCACAGCAACACGTTCCCTGCCTTGCTGCATTTGGTTCCTTGACACCTTGCTTCTTGATCCTTGGACCCTTGACTTTGTGACTCCTTGCTTCCTGACCCTTGGACCCTTGGCTTCTTGAATCCCATCTCTCTGACCCTTGGACTCTTGGTTTCCCGACTCCCGTTCCTGCTCCCACCCTGCCATCTTGCCCCTGGTCCCGACATCCCCAGCCATCAACTGCCCGTGAACCGGACCGTGACAGTCCTGCTGAGGAGGAGGAGGGTTGGGGAAGCAGCCCTCAGCCAGTGGCAGCAACAGGAAGAGGAGGAGCAGCAGCCACAAGCCATTGAAGCTGCACTGCTGCTCTGCTGCCACTGCATTTGGCTCCACCTCTGGCTCCTCCAACTTCATGATGTCACCCAACGTCAGCCCCTCTATTCTCCTTTGGAAGCTGGCGCCTCTGTTAAGAAGGATGCTGCTGGATGAGGGCAAAGGCCTAGTCACTCCACCATCCGGTTTCCCATAGTGTCCCATCAGATGTCCACAAGCAAGACGTGGGGACAAAGCCCTCCTCACCTATTGTTGTGCTTCAAAGAAGCAGTGTGATGGCCTGGGATTCCGATTCAGAGGCTGAACCGGAGGAATCCCAGCCTGCACAGGAGTCCCCGCCTCCAGGGCCGGCTGAACTGGGGCAGGGCCTTGAATCTGAAGGGCCCTCACCTGTGCCGGATCCTCAGGAGCAGGCACCAGGTGAATCCACTCTGGCTCCGGAGGTGGTTGAGGACACACTGCCTACAGGTGCGCCTCTCCCAGCTCTGTCAGGGGAAGGTGAGTCTCCCCCTGGGTCCAGTAACCCTCCAGCCTCTCCTGAGCTGCGGAAGCTCAGGGCAGAGAGGCGGAGGGAACTGGGTTCTCCCAGGAGGAGTGCTCGCCTTAAGGCCAGGAGAGGCGGGTCTCCTGGGGGCCGGGACCGCCCCTGGCCTCAGAGAAGATAAAGGCCAGTCAGCCCGGTCCCAGGTTGCAGGAGCAACATCGTTGAAGAGCTGTTTCAGCCAGCACCCAGTCCTGTTCCTCCAGAGTTCCTGTCCTTGCTCGGCTCCTCGCTTTGGACCCCGCTTCGCCCGTGGAGGACTGTCTGCCGACCCTTGACTCAGGTCCCGGACCTCGCCCCACGGTAACCTCCCCCCGGGACCAGCACAAGCAGACAGCCTCTGTTGCTGGAGATAGAATATTGACACAATCATGAGTAGTGATAATTGGTAGCCATGAATTTGTCAGGTGCTGTTCTAAACTGGTGACTGGGAGTGGCCACCAAGACCACATAACACCAGTCCTGAAAGACCTACATTGGCTCCCAGTATGTTTCCAAGCACAATTCAAAGTGTTGGTGCTGACCTTTAAAACCCTAAATGGTCTTGGCCCAGTATACCTGAAGGAACATCTCCACCCCCATCATTCAGCTGAGGTCCAGCTCCAAGGGCCTTCTGGCAATTCCCTCACTGCGAGATGTGAGGTTACAGGGAACCAGGCAGGGGGCCTTCTCAGTAGTGGTGCCCGCCCTGTGGAACGCCCTCCCACAAGATGTCAAGGAAATAAACAACTATCTGACTTTTAGAAGGTATCTGAAGGCAGCCCTGTTTAGGGAAGTTTTTAATATTTAATGCTATATTGTTTTTAACACTTGATTGGGAGCCGCCCGCAGTGGCTGAGGAAACCCAGCCAGGTGGGCAGGGTATAACTAATAAATTATTATTAAACCCATCCAGGTTGGCGGCCATCATCACATCTTGTGGAACCAAATTCCATAGTTCAGCTGTTGTATGAAGGAGTTCCTCTTGTTGCTCCAGAATAGGGATGGAAGGATCTGCCATTTTCCACTACCCTGAATAATTTGGAGCAAGCCTGGCCACCACACTGCTCACCTCTAAGTTCAGATCATTTAGAAATGAAATTGAAAAGCACCAGTTGCTTGGGGAAATCCCATTTCTTGCACCTCTCCAATATGAGAGCTGTCCATTTATTCCTACTCTCTATTTCCCGTTCTTTAACCAGTTCAGCCAGCTTCCTGTGTCTGAGGCCTGAACGGTTATTTGTGATGATTCTCTTAATAGTTCTGAACATTTCCCCAACGTTTCCCATAAACAAGTCTATCAGGTTTTAACAAATACAAGGCTACATCACAGTGCTCTTTTGGTGCAGCTTGTCTTTCATAGTTTAGAAGAAATGCAACTGCCAAAAGTGCAGCATTTCATAAATGGTGCTTACAACCATGTATCAAGACCTTTGAGTTCTCAGACAACCCCATAAAGTCTCACTGGGCACATTGAGAAAACTAATCCTCTCCATTTATTGTCACTACAAAAACGTAGTGGGCAAGCACATCAAAGTCAATGCAGCAACAGTCCAGGGCCTGCTTTGTATTAAAAGGGAAATCTTGCATCTCAGTTCTGCTGCTTCAGTCTGCAGATGGGGATTCACATAATAGAATAATTTTCCATTTTTAAAGGAAAACTTTTTTTAAAAACCCTGCACATGGAAGACAAGCATGCCAGGGAGAATGCTAAACTCACTGCTTGCTAATTTTCTGGGCTGGGTGATTTTATTTATCTATTGCACATGAGCCCTTTACCCTGCAGAATGAACTTGAACAGCACAAAATTATAATCCTAGTGAGAGCTTGGTCAAAGACCCATTGGTTTAAAGAATGCAAACTTCATGTTATATAGGCCTTCAGTATTTATTCTTGGAATTACCCAATGGGGAGGGGGGCAGAAAAGAAAAGAAAACCTTTGTTAAATGCTCTCAGAATTACAGAATCAGTGTCCATTTTATAAGGGCAAGTTCTTAGGGGGTGGTGGCAAAAAATGCCAAAAGAAAGAATGAGAAGGATTAGGGCCATACATATCCTCCCGGGCTGATTTCACACCTTGGCGTCACCCGGTTAGTAAATCCGTTTTATTTTGCTACACTTTTGGCAGAAGAATGTTCTAATAAGATTTCTGCTCTGAGAGCACCGACCACTGACACCCTCAGTATAAGATTACCTCCTCGCCTCCGACTCTTAAGAGAGCCACATGTTAGCAGAGGTCAGGCACGCAGTCTTGCTACTGGCAAAGTCACAACGGAGGGCCATGGCTCCGAGGCACAATTGTGAAGCTCAAAAGCGTAGCCCCCCCTCAAAAGGAAGGCTAGATAACCTATTTACCCAGCTGTCAATCCTACCTGGTTGGGGTAGAGATTGAGAAAATATGTTCAATTTACACCTCAATGAAAAATACGAACGCAAATGTACGTGTGCAGTGCAGGATTTTTTTATGGCTTTCGGGAAATCTTCCATCCTATGAAGAACAGGGAATAAAACAAGGCAGCCTTGTATCTTACATTCCCATCCTCTGTTTGAACAGCTACCTGACTCAAGTATGGTTTAAGGATAAAGAACCAGAAAAGAGAGAGCACGAACCTTTAAACTGCCCATCTACAGTTAACACCCGGGCAGCAGACAGAGCCTACAGGTCACCTTCTCAGCTTTCCTCACTTTGGTGAGATGTATTGCATTTTAATTTAAAATACAATAATAATTTCTGCATTTTATACAGATCATTGTCCTCTTTCTTTTGGCAATATATTGTCAGAGGATAGATGCCCTACATGATTTATTTATTTTTACACATCTTATGTGGGATTTTTGTTGTTGTTTAGTCGTTTAGTCGTGTCCAACTCTTCGTGACCCCCTGGACCAGAGCATGCCAGGCCCTCCTGTCTTCCACTGCCTCCTGCAGTTTGGTCAAACTCATGCTGGTAGCTTGGAGAACACTGTCCAACCATCTCGTCCTCTGTCGTCCCCTTCTCCTTGATCTTTCCCAACATCAGGGTCTTTTCCAGGGAGTCTTCTCTTCTCCTGAGGTGGCCAAAGTCTTGGAGCCTCAGCTTCAGGATCTGTCCTTCCAGTGAGCACTCAGGGCTGATTTCCTTCAGAATGGAGAGGTTTGATCTTCTTGCAGTCCATGGGACTCTCAAGAGTCTCCTCCAGCACCATAATTCAAAAGCATCAATTCTTCTGTGGGAACTAGACAGGATTATTCCCAAAAGCAAATGCCTCAGGTTTCTCAAAACCTATAAAGATACTACTCAACAAGGAAGGTTCTCTTCAAAGCACACCGGAACAAAAGTGAGTCGGTTCTCAAAGGTTCGCTTTTTAAAAATTTGTGGCTGTAAGTAAATCCAAGTGACAGCTGACCTCCAAATCAAAAGTCAGCTATTATAAAAACATGCAACACCCAATCCCACAGTTCATCTTCTCTGTCTCTCCATCTCTGGCAGGCAGGTGAGGTGCTAAATCAAAATTCAAATCCCAATTCTTGTATCTTTTCTGCACAATTCCACCACCAACCTCTCTCTTCTTCAGCCTCTGGGTGTTATCAAAGCTGTCCTCTTCTCAAGGCCACACTGGGACCTTTGGAAAGAAGGAGTATGGCTAGTTTCCACAGCTGGTGCATCTGGCCTGTTGCTATACAGTTTCCAGGCAATAAGGTTGCCTTGCTTGCTTCCGGCATGGAATATGGCACGACAGAACACAAGGTCAACAAACCCAGCCACTTCATCTCATGCCAGTCACAGTATTGATCTTAGTGATGCGTAAGTGATCGCCATACAGTGACAGAATTGTAAAGTTGGAATGGACCCTGAGGGCTATTGAAATATACTCGGAGTCGAGAGTGGATTTCATGCTCTTTATTCAGCTCATAGTGGTGAGGAGGAATGGAAGTTCCCCCAGAATGTCTGCTTTATATACATTATTTACACAATGGGCTGCACATGATTAGCTAATTCCGGGATTCTCCTGTAGGCCAATCAGGTTGTGGATTTACTTCCATCTGGAGCCGGATTGGGTGGCTCCTGCAGACCAATCATACTGCTGCATTGTTCTAGGACCAATCAGACTGCCGCATTCTGAATCCTATTGTTCTAGGGCCAATCAGAATGCTGCATTCTGGATCCTATTGTTCTAGGACCAATCAGACTGCTGCATTCTGAATCCTATTGTTCTAGGACCAATCAGACAGCTGCATTTTGGATCCTATTCAACTCAGTACATAATAGCTATCAAGTCCAACCTTCTGCAATGCAGGAATCTCAACTAAGCCATTCATGTTCCAACTTCTGCTTAAAAACCTTCAGGAAAGGAGAGCCCACTGACCTCCAAGGGAGTTCATTTCACTGTCAAATAGCTCTTACCATCAGAAAGTAATTCCTGTGATTTAGTTGGAATCTCCTTTCTTGCAACTTGAATCCATTCATAGGAGCCAACTCTTGGGGGCCAAGGGGTCTTCGGGGGCCCCAATAAAATATTTGAGGGGGCTGCCCCTCAAGTTGATGGGGATTGCCATTCAAGAAGAAGAAGAAGAAGAGTTTGGATTTGATATCCCGCTTTATCACTCCCCTTAAGGAGTCTCAAAGTGGCTAACATTCTCCTTTCCCTTCCTCCCCCACAACAAACACTCTGTGAGGTGAGTGGGGCTGAGAGACTTCAGAGAAGTGTGACTGGCCCAAGGTTACCCAGCAGCTGCATGTGGAAGAGCGGAGATGCAAACCCGGTTCCTCAGATTACAAGTCTATCGCTCTTGAGCACTACACCACACTGGCCCTCCTTTCAAATGGTGAATTTTCAAATGGTGAATTTTCAAATGGGGTGTGTGTGTGTTGCATCATGTGATTGATTATGTGGGGCGGGGCTTACCTGGGGCCCCCAATATTCTATTCAAGTTGGCACCTCTGGATCCGTTGGTTCAGGTTCTAGCCTCCAAAGAAGGAGACAACAAGCTTGCTCCATCTCCCATTTGCCAGCCTTTTAGATATTTGAAGATGGCTATCATATCTCCTCTCAGTCTCCTCTTATCCAAGCTAAACATATGCAACTCCCTCAACCATTCCTCATAAGTCTTGGTTTCCAGACCCTTGATCATCTTGGTTGCCCTTCTCTGCACACATTCCAGGGTGTCAATATCCTTCTTAAATTTCTTCCCTTGATCTGGTCAGTAGACTTCTGCTGATGCAGCCTGGAATAACATTGGCTTTCCCCCCTGCTGCATCACACTGTTGATACATGTTAAGTTTGTTGTGTATTTATTATTATTATTATTATTACTAAATAAAATTTCTATCCCACCCTTCATCCAAAGACCATAGGTTGGTTTACAGTATAAAAAGACAAAAATACGGTACATACTATAATAACAAACGAAAACAATATTCGGACAGTTTTATAATTTACTAAATCATACCAAGAACCCTAGATCCTTTATCACATGTACTACTGGCAAACCAGTATGCTTGTGCAACTGGTTCTTCTTGCTTAGAATCATAGAATCATAGAGTTGGAAGAGACCACAAGGGCCATCGAGTCCAACCCCCTGCCAAGCAGGAAACACCATCAGAGCACTCCTGACATATGGTTGTCAAGCCTCTGCTTAAAGACCTCCAAAGAAGGAGACTCCACCACACTCCTCGGCAGCAAATTCCACTGTCGAACAGCTCTTACTGTCAGGAAGTTCTTCCTAATGTTTAGGTGGAATCTTCTTTCCTGCAGTTTGGATCCATTGCTCCGTGTCCGCTTCTCTGGAGCAGCAGAAAACAACCTTTCTCCCTCCTCTATGTGACATCCTTTTATATATTTGAACATGTCTATCATATCACCCCTTAACCTCCTCTTCTCCAGGCTAAACATGCCCAGCTTCCTTAGCCGTTCCTCATAAGGCATCGTTTCCAGGCCTTTGACCATTTTGGTTGCCCTCCTCTGGACACGTTCCAGTTTGTCAGTGTCCTTCTTGAACTGTGGTGCCCAGAACTGGACACAGTACTCCAGGTGAGGTCTGATCAGAGCAGAATACAGTGGCACTATTACTTCCCTTGATCTAGATGTTATACTCCTATTGATGCAGCCCAGAATTGCATTGGCTTTTTTAGCTGCCGCGTCACACTGTTGGCTCATGTCAAGTTTGTGGTCAACCAAGACTCCTAGATCCTTTTCACATGTACTGCTCTCAAGCCAGGTGTCACCCATCTTGTATTTGTGCCTCTCATTTTTTTTTTGCCCAAGTGCAATACTTTACATTTCTCCCTGTTAAAATTCATCTTGTTTGTTTTGGCCCAGTTCTCCAATCTGTCAAGGTCGTTTTGAAGTGTGATCCTGTCCTCTGGGGTGTTAGCCACCCCTCCCAGTTTGGTGTCATCTGCAAATTTGATCAGGATGCCCTTGAGTCCATCATCCAAGTCGTTGATAAAGATGTTGAATAAGACCGCTTGTCCCTGCTGAAATTAATTTTGTTGGTTTTGGTCCAGTTCTCCAATCTCTTAACGTCATCTTGAATCCTAATTCTGTCTTCTGTGGCACTGCATGTCACAAAGCACGAGCTAAATATGCTCATTATTTACTGGTTTGCTGGATGAATGCAAACAGAAAGCATTTCCTCTCGATTCCAAAACACAAATCTCTCTGAAACATACCAGATTGTATTTTAATGGCTCTTTAGCCACTAGGGCGCAGTAATGCACAAACTACTTCCAGGCTTGCTGTATGCTTTGGCAGAAACTAAGAAGTTTATAATGCTGCACAGGTTCCCCACACCCCCATTTTAAAAAAAATCATTATTTCATTTGTAGAAGAAGAAAATAGTTTACAAAGCAACTTGCTGACCAAACTTTGTGAGTGAGATTTGAAAAAAGTCTACAGCTATTCCACCCCCTCCCCCCACAAAACCCACAATCAAACTTAAAAACAAAAGCACAACTTCTGGCATTTTAAAGACTTGCAGATTTATTGTCGCATCAGCTAGAACAACACACAAATCACAGCCATCCTTTCGTTTGTCAGTTTGTATTAAATTCATTTAAGGTCCAGCTCCCACCGCCTTATCTCTCATATCTATGGCCACGGACTTATTCGCTGTGACGTGTTTTGATCCTTTTATGTTTGTGTTACAAATACAGGATGTTAATTAAATATCTTAAGTTTATTCTTTGGTATCTGTTGAGTGGTCAGGGAATATATTCTTGGGGGAGATTCAGGACAGGAAAAAAGTGCTTCTTTGCACAATGCAGTGGTACCTTGGTTTGCAAACAGTCTGGTTTGCATACGTTTTGGATTACAAACATGTTAAACCCGGAAGTGTGTGTCCTGGTTTGCAGACTTTTTTTGGATTACAACCCATTTTTTTTTGGATTACGAACAATTTTTTTGGGGAGGCCCCATTGGCGAAAGCGCGCCTTGGGTTATGACCTGTTTTGGTTTACAAACGGACCTCCAGAACGGATTATGGTTGTAAACAAAGGCACCACTGTACACAGTTAAACTATGGAATTTTCTACAATATTTTCTATTATTTTCTACAATAAAATGCATCGATGGCTGCCTACATGAACAGCTTCAAAAAAGGAAAGAAAAAGATGATTTGACAAGTTGTCAGAACATAAAGCTATCAATAGCTGCTAGGCATGGTGGTTATATATTGGCTCCGGTGTTTTATGGTTGTATATAAGGTAGCACTGAGTTAAAGTCACTCAGCGATCTCTTTGTTCCTCTGGTAAAATATATTGTACAAGTGAAACATTGTTGCTCCCAGGAAATGTATAATAAGCAGATTGCTGGTAATTTTGTGGCACAACAGATTGCGGAATCTGTTGTGGAATGAGTTTCTCCCAACACAACTGTCGCAAGGGTTTCCTCTGTTATCCACTAGCACAGGCGTAGGCAAATTTGGCCCTCCAGATGTTTTGAGACTACAGTTCCCATCATCCCTGACCACTGGTCCTGTTAGCTAGGGATCATAGAATCATAGAGTTGGAAGAGACCACAAGGGCCATCGAGTCCAACCCCCTGCCAAGCAGGAAACACCATCAGAGCACTCCTGACATATGGTTGTCAAGCCTCTGCTTAAAGACCTCCAAAGAAGGAGACTCCACCACACTCCTTGGCAGCAAATTCCACTGTCAAACAGCTCTTACTGTCAGGAAGTTCTTCCTAATGCTTAGGTGGATGATGGGAGTTGTAGTCCCAAAACATCTGGAGGGCTGAGTTTGCCTATGCCTGCACTAGTACAAGCCCCTGTGCGAGTGCATGGAGATGTTAGAGATGCAAGGTGGTTAATGCAGATATTCTACATATCTTTTGGACTTGCCCTGAGGTAAGTAAGATCTGGCTTGATGTTATAAAAGAACTTGAATGTCCTATATGACTTGAAAAGGTTTAAAAATACTTTTGTTAAATAACCAGAAGCCTTTTTGCTGGGTATAGTGGGTGACAAGATACCAAGGGAAGATAAAAGACTGTTCATGTATGCAACAACTGCGGCAAGAATTCCTTTAGCCCAGAAATGGAAAGAAGAAGAAGTACCAACGAAAGAAGAGTGGCAGATGAAGATGATGGACTTTGCAGAACTGGCGAAACTGACAGGGAAAAATCCGAAACCAGCACGATAAAGTATTCTGAAAGGACCAGAGTAAATTTATACGATGCCTGAAAGATTATTGTAAGCAATTAACATCACTAGCAGGGTTGTCTGAAGACTTGTAATGAGAAATTTTCTATCTTTCTATAATTATTTAAATTTTGAGCCATTTTGTAATGAGTGTAATTAGGATTGGAAAACGTACAAAATGCAATGATATAAAGGTTAATTTTGAAAGACATGAGGGAAGGAAGTCGATAGTCTAAAGAGCCAGGGCGGTAAAGCGGATAATGATGATGTGAATGTATAATATTCATTGGAAAATAAATAATAATTATATATTAATTTATTTATTTTTTTAAAAAAGAAAGTCCTATATGGGGTGTGTAGCCTGTATGGTTCAGCTGATCAGTATGATCCAATTAAGAGAGGGTAGTGAGGATTATGAACATTTTGTTTGAAAATTGATGGTTTTTATTATATGCTGCTACAATAAGGTATAAACACACATCAATTTGTATGTGCTGCCAGGAGCCCTTAGAGATTACTCATCTAACTGAATTTACTTAATTTTAATGGGATTAATGAAGTTTTGAAAAAAGCAATACTACCAAGTTAAAAGAACTAGATTTTCTTTCATCTTGTCACTCTATTTGTGTTAATGAAAATTGTTTTCTTTTTTTCATTTTCTCTCCCTTATTTCATTTTGTTGTTACTTTGACTATTAAGATACTATTGTGGTATTACTGTTTCGTCATGCTTAAAATGTTAAATACAGTGTCATCACTGATGTATAATGCTTAGAATCTTAAATAAATAAATGTAGGTTTGTTTGTTTTTTTAAAAAGGAGGAACTGTATTTCCAATTTTAGGCAATGAGACCTAACTAGGCTAAAATATATTTTTATAAATATATAACCCTTTGGTTTTCATTCAGCCAACATAATAATATTATAAATGGATTTTGGCACATCTCTATCATGCATTCTGTTTTAAAGACATATAAAGAATTACAGTAATCCTGTCTTTAAGGACATCTTCCTTGCAAAAGTTGGGAGAAATCGGTAGAATTATATTTGCAACCATCTCACATTTTCTTATTTTTAATTATATACAGTCTTTTGAGGGTGAGGCACTACTTGTAAAATACTTTGTGTTGTCTTTCTTTCAAGATTATAAAGGAGCCAACTAATTGCTTTCCATTCATATTCTGGAATCTCTTCCTCTCACAAGGCTCTCTCCATTTTCCCATGAAATTGTTACATTAAAACCCATTTTTTAATATATATATATATATATATATATACACCGTATTCGATTTTTATTGTGGAGATTAGCAATGCACCCCCTCCCAAATTCTCTCAGTTTTGTCACGGAAAGCAAATCTCTAGTCAGTACGATTACAATCAGGAAGAAGGGTGTGTGTCTTCATCACCACCTGTAGCTTAAGGAAGATGATATCATTTCTGGATAAATTGGGGAGAAGAGCATCTTCTTACTCCTCCATTCTTGGCAAGGCAGTTCCTTTCTTTCTCATTTCCCCCTACTTCCTGCCCCTTCCTACTCTGCTCTTTTCCATTCCTTCCTTCCTGACTGTCTTTCTTTATTCATTCTCTTCTCTCTTTCCTGTTATCTTCCTTTCAGTAAGAAAAGGTTCGTGCGGGATGGGTGCCCCAACTGCTTGCCATATGAGGCATGAAAAAGTGCTTGGAACATAACCCAGATTTTTGTCACACTTTAGCTTTTGAATTATGGTGCTGGAGGAGACTCTTGAGAGTCCCATGGACTGCAAGAAGATCAAACCTCTCCATTCTGAAGGAAATCAGGCATGAGTGCTCACTGGAAGGACAGATCCTGAAGCTGAGGCTCCAAGACTTTGGCCACCTCATGAGAAGAGAAGACTCCCTGGAAAAGACCCTGATGTTGGGAAAGATGGAGGGCACAAGGAGAAGGGGACGGCAGAGGATGAGATGGTTGGACAATGTTCTCGAAGCTACCAGCATGAGTTTGACCGAACTGCGGGAGGCAGTGGAAGACAGGAGTGCCTGGCGTGCTCTGGTCCATGGGGTCACAAAGAGGCAGACACGACTAAACGACTAAACGACTAAACGACAACAACATCCTTGGGATGGGTAGAAAGGGACAGGATAGGGACTTAGAGGTTGGTGAGAGAACATCTTTAGGATGAGAGAACTCCTCCTGCAAAGGACGTTGAGCTCAAAGACTCCCACTCTTCCTATGTGCAGAAAGCCTCCATTGCGCATCAAGGCGAGGGTGTTGGCTGTAAGCCTCACCAGTATCAATCTCTCAAACCATTACACAGGAAAATATTTTATGAAATGATTTATCATAGCAACAGTGCACATACACAATCACTTTTCCTCAGCTGTGTGCCAACCTGTAAACAAAAGATTAGCACAGGATGGCAAGACATATATTTTGGGCTTTTGCGAAACTGAATTGGATGCTTCTTGAGTACAGTACCATTGCAACTGGGGGGGGGGGGGGGGAGAGGAAAAAAAAGCCAATATATTTCACATCTGGCAGCCAATGCACCAGCTCCACCTGGTACGCAGGCTGCGACCCTACCTGCCCATGGACTGTCTCACCAGAGTGGTGCATGCTCTGGTTATCTCCCGCTTGGACTACTGCAACGCGCTGTATGTGAGGCTACCTTTGAAGGTGACCTGGACTACAACTAGTCTAGAATGCGGCACCTAGACTGGTTACTGGGAGTGACTGCTGAGACCATATAACACCGGTCCTGAAAGACCTACCGTACATTGGCTCCCAGTACGTTTCCGAGCACAATTCAAAGTGTTGGTGCTGACCTTTAAAGCCCTAAATGGCCTTGGCCCAGTATACCTGAAGGAGCGTCTCCACCCCCATCGTTCAGCCCACTGAGGTCCAGCTCCAAGGCCTTCTGGTGGTTCCCTCACTGCAAGAAGTGAGGTTACAGGGAACCAGGCAGAGGGTCTTTTCAGTAGTGGCGCCTGCCCTGTGGAACGCCCTCCCATCAGGGAAATAAACAATTATCTTACTTTTAGAAGACATCTGAAGGCAGCCCTGTTTAGGGAAGTTTTTAATGTTTGATGTTTTTAATATTCTGTTGGGAGCCACCCAGAGTGGCTGGGGAAACCCAGTCAGATGGGTGGGGTATAAATAATAACTATTATTATTATTATTATTATTATTATTATTATCCCCCCTATGGTTTCAGATAGTACATGGGTAGATGAATCTACAAAGCCTAGGACACAAATATTCATGGCCATTTAGTGGCTATGCTGGCTCATTTACCAGAAGTAATATATTTAGCGTTAACTCTGGAAGTGTATACTCAATTCTGAGCAAACTGAGCCTCCTAGAACACAATAAACATCAGGAGGCTTAGTCTGGCTAGAATCAAGTACAGTGGTACCTCGGGTTACAGACGCTTCAGGTTACAGACACTTCAGGTTACAGACTCTGCTAACCCAGAAATAGTACCCCGGGTTAAGAACTTTGCTTCAGGATGAGAACAGAAATCATGCGGCGGCAGGAGGCCCCATTAGCTAAAGTGGTACCTCAGGTTAAGAACAGTTTCAGGTTAAGAACGGACCTCCAGAACGAATTAAGTTCTTAACCCGAGGTACCGCTGTATTCCAGAGTTACTGCTGAATACATTACTTCTGGTAAGTGAGCACCATAGCATATCTGGAACCAAAGGGGCACATTGGTTGCCAGATGTGAATTCCCCCCCCCCAGCTCTCCTATCCCATGCTATTGCAGGCCTAGAGAACATTTGGCTCATGGGTTCTTGGTTTCAATTAGACCCAGCAGGGGTGCTAATTTGGATTGCAAGGCTGTTTCCCCCAAGCCATGCCCATCTGACTGACATCTATTGTCATATGACATGCAAAGCACAGCTGCAAAGAAACAACCAGGAGTTTTAACGTGTGTTCCGTGTTGTTTCTTGGAATCAGGGCTTGCTGTCATTCACAATCAGCTGATAGGCATTGACAGCAGGTCCCAGTTGGGTTAGGTTCCAAGAGGGAGTAGTTACTTCCTTGTGTACCATTCGGGTCCTCAGTGGTAGCTGATAGCACCTAGACCTGGTGGGGTGGCCTGTGGCGATAGAGGTCTCATAGGCAGGACCAATAAGGTCACATGGGTGGGGGCAAATGGTTCTGGCTTGGACACTGAATAACTGTAGCTGTGGAAGTACTTAATGCCTAACTAAACCAAAAAGTGTCTCACCTCCTGCCACAATTTCTAGAATGGGTCAATGTCACAACGGCCATGCATTACTCAGAAATAAGCCCCAATAGATAGCATGGGGATGGCTCCCAGATGGGACTGGAACTTGAACTGGTTAGTCTTAAAGGTGCCACACAGAACTGCTAACAAGCCTCTCTCAAAAATATTTCAACCCCATGGAAAAAAGACTATCCCCGCACTCCAACTTATTCCCTTCTGTGCCTCTCTTCCAGAATGTGGAGGGATGTTAAATGGACTAGGCCAGTGTTTCCCAAACTTGGGTCTCCAGATGTTTTGGGACTACAACTCCCATCATCCCTAGCTAGTCGGACCACTGGTCATGGATGATGGGAATTGTAGTCCTAAAGCAGGGGGAGACCCAATTTTGGGAAACACTGAACTAGGGTGTAGGAGACCAGGATTAAAATCACCACTTATCTATGACTGACTAGGTTGGCGAATAAGGTTAAGCAGGACTTTCCTGTGGTAGCAATCCCAGTTGTGTCTCCCATAGGAGGCTCATTTGACCTCCCTCTCTTTTTAGCTTCTGCTGCCTGGTGAAGACAACTTTGAAATTTTTCATGCTGGGTCCGATGTTTTACTGTTGAAGCTGGCTTTTACATTGTTGTCAGGTAAGCCACCTTGAGAGAGTTTTCCTCGAAGAGGTGGCCTATAAATATTTTAAAGTCATAAAATAAAGGGAATGTCTGCCATACTGTCTCTTTTGCGGCTCTTTAAAATGATGGTTTAAGAGTTTGAATCATTTGTGATGGCTTTATTGCATTACGTGATGTCTGAGCACCACTTTTATAGTGACAGGGCCAAATGCATTTTACCAACAAGCAACATAAAATAAAATATATACAGTGGTACCTTGGGTTAAGAACTTAATTCGTTCTGGAGGTCCGTTCTTAACCTGAAACTGTTCTTAACCTGAGGTACCACTTTAGCTAATGGGGCCTCCTGCTGCTGCCTCCGCCGCGCGATATCTGTTCTCATCCTGAAGCAAAGTTCTTAACCCGAGGTACTCTTTCTGGGTTAGTGGAGTCTTTAACCTGAAGCGTCTGTAACCCGAGGTACCAATGTATTTTGGGGGTTTACATCAATAATCAAATAATAGACCTTATTCTAATTGCTCCCACTAAAAATCTTGCAGTTTTTGTTGTCACCTGATCATCTTGATCTGCTCAAAGAAAGGACACAGTAGCAAAGGTTGAGTGACCCGGCATGGACAATAATAGAGGGGTAATAACCTCACTCCTCAAATCTTTATAAAGAATGCAGGCCAGAAGCACACGAGCCACTGACTCAATGCTGCCATTTCCACAGGGACGGCTATCTCTGAAGATCGATCCCTCTTGCTCTCCTTGCAGAGAAAGCTGCACAGCCTGCATTCGCTCCATAAGACACACACACATTTCCCCTTACTTTTTAGGAGGGGAAAAGTGCGTCTTACAGAGCGAAAAATACAGTAACTGGTTTTTTTTAATAGACCCTCAAGTACAGCTGAAGGCAGTATATTCAATCTTGCGAAAGTGAAAGTGAAGTCTGTATTTTGGAGTTGTTAAATTTTGCAGATAGGGTGCCTGAGTGTCAAAATGACTAGGTGGAAAATAATCATGCCATGGACACAATTTCTTTACTGTGGCCAGATTATTCTGTCGCTTGATATCATATAGGTGCTGTCTAATTAAATTATTTGCTCTACTGAAGCCCAATGTTAGGAACTGTTGAGGTGATAAACCAGAAAAATAAAGCTTTTGGTTGACAATTTTAGTCCAAGTGCTCTCATGAACCGTTATGTACTGAGTTGAATAGGATCCAAAATGCAGCCGTCTGATTGGTCCTAGAACAGTAGGATCCAAAATGCAGCAGTCTGATTGGTCCTAGAACAATAGGATTCAGAATGCAGCAGTCTGATTGGTCCTAGAACAATGCAGCAGTATGATTGGTCTGTAGGAGCCACCCAATCCAGCTCCAGATGGAAGTGAATCCACAACCTGATTGGCCTACAGGAGAATTGCGGAATTAGCCAATCACGTGCAGCCCATTGTGTAAATAATGTATATAAAGCAGATACTTTGGGGAAATTTTCATTCCTCCTCACCACTATGAGCTGAATAAAGAGCATGAAATCCACACTTGACTCCGAGTATATTTCATGAACTTACCTATATGCACTTGGCCAAATTGCACTGGAGACATTCATCTCCACTGCCCTGTGTTACAATACCTGACTAGATGTGCTAGATTATTTTCTTCTCTGCGTGCAGCTGTGAATGCCAGTGGTGCCATTCCACACCCTCAGACGATTTCCCAACATCCGTGAGTGAGAGGCAGCTGCCATTCTCCTTGGCAGGAGCTGCAGAAGCTGGAACCGTGTGTGGAAAGGATGTCAGAGGTGTCAGAGCTTTGGGGGTAAAGAAGGCTAAGGGAGTGAAGTCACTGTAACAGGAACTGTTGTCTGCCTGTCCATCTGTCTGTCAGCATGAAGTTCTGAGTCAATAAATACCAGCCAAAAACGTGTGAGTCCTGCTGACCCACAATCCCGCTCTCTGTCTCTGGAGAAAATAAACAGGGATTTGGGAATGCTAAAGTGTTGTGCCGTCTTCAGAGCTGCCATTGTATTTGCGTTTCACTCAAATAATATTCAGTAATGCTAAGTCCCAAGATCTTTTGTGAGTTCCTTAGTTAGGCTGTAATCCTAAACAGACTTACTAGGGAGCAGGCCTCCCGGGACACAGTGGAAATTACTCTGGAGTAAACATGCATAAAAGTGAGAGCTGGTAAAAGTAAAAGTGAGAGCTGGACCATAAAGAAGGCTGATTGCCGAAGAATGGATGCTTTTGAATTATGGTGCTGGAGGAGACTCTTGAGAGTCCCATGGACTGCAAGAAGATCAAACCTCTCCATTCTGAAGGAAATCAGGCCTGAGTGCTCACTGGAAGGACAGATCCTGAAGCTGAGACACCAATACTTTGGCCACCTCAGGAGAAGAGAAGACTCCCTGGAAAAGACCCTGATGCTGGGAAAGATGGAGGGCACAAGGAGAAGGGGACGACAGAGGATGAGATGGTGGGACAGTGTTCTCGAAGGGACCAGCATGAGTTTGACCAAACTGCGGGAGGCAGTGGAAGACAGGAGTGCCTGGCGTGCTCTGGTCCAGGGGGTCACGAAGAAGCGGACACAACTAAAGGACTAAACAACAACAAACATGCATAGGACTGTGTAGTAGGAGAGTATAGGATAATCGCTTCACCCACTTTCAAGATGAAATAGGAGGAAAAGTTCCTTATCTATTATGGAGGTGTATCTTTCCCCTCATGCTTACATTATAGGCATGTACATCTCATTTGCGAAAATTAAACTGCAGCCACGCTGCTGCTCTCTCCCTAGTATCTGGGGGCAAAATATAGGCTAGATAGTTTGCTGTTGTTGGTACCACTTCCTTCCAAATGGAATGAAATTGTGACTGATACATAGCTTAACAGACCTATTTCATTATTTCCTATGTATGAAATGGACTTGTGGACCTCAACAACTTGAGGTATCTGGTTAGAGTAGTTCCACAAGCTATAGAAAACTGCCACGCGCACATTCCACAATGTTCTACTTTCTAGTAAGGTCTGAAAATGGGACAATCATTCTGTGTTCCTTTAAAACCTGAGTCATAAGGGCTTGCCTGTAACAGCAGTCGCTGACCACAACATGCAGCCTCCTCCAAAGAAATTCGCAGTCTCCAAGGGATGGGGCAGAGGCTCTCTGTTTGCACAGAAGGGGGTGCTGTTCCACAGGGTCGTGTGCAGTGTTCATTTTGCAAAAGCAGAAAGCAAATCTGAACACCTGCCCAGCACCTGAATTCCATCATGCCCACTATTTATTTGTTCTGCATTTCACAAAATCCATCCAGGTAGCCCCAGTGCTGGCCCATTTTCAAGACCTGTCGAAAGTACATCAAGATTCCGCAGGGAGCATGTAATAGTGTTAACTGTTGACAATTCCAGTAACTGAGAAGAAAAATAATAATCAAGACTGGGGAAGGGGAATGAATTCCCTTTCTTTGAGAAAATAACAGATTCCCTCCATAGCCACGGTAGGGCCAATAACTGGTTGGCGAAAAAGAGGAGGAAGCCATGGATGTAATTTATTTATTTTCATGTTATTCAGTTGTTTAGAGTCCTTTCTATTATGCTCTGAAATCCTTGCAAGAACTGTGCAAAGCAGGTCAAGAGTACAGTGGTACCTCGGGTTAAGTACTTAATTCGTTCCGGACGTCTGTTCTTAACCTGAAACTGTTCTTAACCTGAAGCACCACTTTAGCTAACGGGGCCTTCTGCTGCTGCTGCACCGCTGGAGCAAGATTTCTGTTCTTATCCTGAAGCAAAGTTCTTAACCTGAAGCACTATTTCTGGGTTAGCAGAGTCTTTAACCTGAAGCGTATGTAACCTGAAGCGTATGTAACCCGAGGTACCACTGTATTGCCATCTTGCAAATGGGAGGAGGGTTTGACAAAAGCCACCTAGCAAGTTCATAGTGAAGGTGGGATTTGAAAACTATCTTTTCAAGCTCACACTCTCAGTCACTATGTTGTACAGGGTCTCATAAGGAATACGAGAATTAGAAATCTTCGCCTCCAAGGATGTCAATCTCGAGCCATTTTCTGAGTACTAAACCATCTCGGTCCCTGCCTTTGAAAAATCTAGAAAGTGCTGAGCATGTAGGCAGGTTTAAAACAACAACAACTTTGCTTTAAGGGGTGGCGTTGTCTGAGCAGGGAGCCTTCTTTGCGCCTAGGTAATCACTGTATGAACTCCATAAGGATATGGTTAAATTGAGTATTAAGATGGTTGCACTTTAAGAGGAGGAAAATATGTCAATCACAGTTTGCCTTTGACAAAAGGAAATTCCTTGAAACTGAGAAAGGAGAGGGAGGGAGACTGTCTCCTCATGTGGGTGGCCAGGAAACTTGAGGCCACCCTCGTACGAGAAAGAGAGAAACTAAGAGACACGAGGACGGGGGGGGACTGGGGGGGCTGGGGAAGTCTCACCAGATTGAATTCTGCCCCAGTGCTGTGAGACGTTCACACCAGGTCTTGTGAGAATATTAACAAGGTTACAGGAGAGGGGCCTTTAGCCTCAGGAATTATTAGTGAGTATGGAACGATATTTGCACAAACACAACCAGATGCAGGGTGCCAAATGTCCTACAGATGTGGAAGGAGCTGGAGTGTGCTACATATCTTATGAGCTTTATGTTGATCAAAACCTCAGTTAAGACAGCCCACAAACAACAGGGGAGGGGAGCCGAGAGCGAAAGTCCTCCTGCAAAAACTGCACTTACCCATCTATTACGGGGTCATTCCCTTCTAGAACCACTAATGTTGCCCCAGAGACCAGGCAAGTTGTTTCAGAATATGTCTGTTATTCATCTAGTTTTGTGTTCTTTTTCAACTGCTGCGCTGATCGTCCCCAAAACTATTTTCTACAAATTCAAACTTTTATGCTACTTTGGGGGGGGGGTGGAGGGGGGGATTTCTCCAAGGATGTCCTTGTCTGTTGTCCAAAATTAGTGTCACCAAATATTGTTGATGATACCCATGTAAATATATTGTCAAAAGAATTAGTCTTCTATAGGATCTTGGCAGCAGAGATAGTAATTGCACCCCAATGGAAGACAGCCCAAAATCTTACACCAGACGCTAGTTACCACTCACTCCATAATACAGCTGTAATGGAGAAAATCATGGATAATTTGAAATTTTGACGAGAACTTCTAGACACTTTTTATATTATTTGGCATTCCTTTATGACACACACAGTGGAACCATCATTCTCAAGACAACCCTCATCACAAACCTGGCAAATACATATTATAAGAAAAACTGCTCCCTTTCCCTTATGGAGTATTCCAGAGCCAGTATGGAGTCCTTAAGTGGGTTCCCTATTGGTAGGAGAAAACAGAGGCCAACCAGAGAATATTGAGAAGCAAAGCAGCTAGTGAGCCTGATCTTTATGAAACTGTTGCAACAGGGTCCCCACTCACCACACGCAGGAGGGAGGAGGAACCCAGAACAGTGGTGCGCAAGTCCTTATATAGACTTTTGAAATTGCCCACCCTGTAGCTCAAGACCACCCCCCAAAACATCATACATACACATCGCAGAAGGAGGCGGTCTACAGCAGAAATCCTGGCTGCCAGGATACCTGATGATGGTCACTGATTGCCTTACCTGGGCAGTCTGGCCATTCTTTTGTGATGGTTAATACTTTAGTTCTTGAATCCAGGTCACAGGCTCACCCTATTCATGCACAAATACGCCCTTAAAGACAGGATTTGCAAGCAAAAAGACAATGGGAAGGCTTTCCTCATTTGCCTCCCTTACTGCAGAGGAATATTTGAGGTCATTGGGAGAGTCAAAATGGCTCCAGGATTGCTCTCCCATACTATTTCAGACGCATGGTTCATATATTTAGATATGTGTGCATTTATAAATATTCTATATTTGAGACCTTAAAATTCTTATAACTTATGGAACTATACTAGAGGATCAAAACTCACAGCTGGGAAGGTGGTATCTGAACGTTACCTAATGCAATACCACCTACAAGAGCTTCGGGTCTTCTTGAATATCGATAAGAGACATTTAAGGGACTGGTTCTTTGGAAGTGAAGCAAAAAGTCTTAACTATGATTACTCCTTCTCTGTGTTCACCAGGGTTCCACTTATTAAATCAGCACCAGGGGTGCCATTTGAATAAAATATTGGGGGGCCAGGTAGGCACCGCCCCACATAATCTATCACAAGACACGGCACACACACACACCATGCGAATGGCAATGCCCATTAACTTTGGAGGGGCCTGCCCCTTTTATTTGGGGGCAAAAAGACCTCAGCCCCTAGGAGTTGGCTCCTATGATTGGCACATTTTCGAGCCAGATATTTGACACACCTCCTGTATGCCTCGATAAGAGTCACTTACACAGAACTATGCCGATTTTAAACTGTATTTCAGTCATTTGCTAAACTTTATGTTTTAATGTATTATATATTTTGATGTGATCCAAGTAGAGACATCACCTTGCCAACAAAGGTCCGTATAGTTCAAGCTATGGTTTTCCCAGTAGTGATGTATAGAAGTGAGAGCTGGACCATCAAGAAGGCTGATCGCCAAAGAATGGATGCTTTTGAATTCTGGTGCTGGAGGAGACTCTTGAGAGTCCCATGGACTGCAAGAAGATCAAACCTCTCCATTCTGAAGGAAATCAGCCCTGGGTGCTCACTGGAAGGACAGATTCTGAAGCTGAGACTCCAAGACTTTGGCCACCTCATGAGAAGAGAAGACTCCCTGGAAAAGACCGTGATGCTGGGAAAGATGGAGGGCACAAGGAGAAGGGGACGACAGAGGACGAGATGGTGGGACAGTGTTCTCGAAGCTCCTAACATGAGGGAGGCAGTGGAAGACAGGAGTGCCTGGCGTGCTCTGGTCCAGGGGGTCACCAAGAGGTAGACATGACTAAACGACTAAACAACAACAACAACAACAACAACATATTTTGATGTTAGCCGACCTGAGCCTGGCTCTGGCCGGGGAGGGCAGAATATAAATAATATTTAGTTAGTTAGTTAGTTAGTTAGTTACAGTGGCGTAGCGTGGGGGGTGCAGGGGGGGCCGGCCGCACCGGGCGCAACATCTGGGGTTAGGGCAAATCCATGGGTTAGGGGGCGCAAATCCACAGGTTAGGGGGCGCAAATCCATGGGTTAGGGGGCGCAAATTACTTGCCTTGCCCCGGGTGCTGACAACCCACGCTACGCCACTGGTTAGTTAGTTAGTTAGTTAGTTAGTGGCAACACCCATATTTTGGAATTCCCTGCCTATTGACATCAGGAGGCATCTTCACTGTACAGGACTCTTTTTGGCACCTGCTTAAAACATTTTTGGTCAGACAAGCCTCTCCAGATAAGTAGAATGTCAACACATATTTTAATCTGCTTTTAGTTTATCATTGTTTTACTTGTTTTTTGTATATTCTAAACAGCTGTTTTTAACCATTTCACTGGTAATTTTATCATCTTATTCTTTTTGCAAACCGCTTAGAAGGTGTGTGGATTTTTTTTAGTCAAGTGGTATATAAGTTTTATGAAGCAAATAGATATAAATAATAATAAATAAAAGCTGGAGAGAAATTCCCAGATGTCATCTCCTGCTTTTAGCTCTCCGTGATGAACAGCAGCTGTCTGTCCTAAACTACTAGGAAGCCATTTACCCTAGTGAAGGATGGTTTCCCACCTGCCATCCATAACTGTTCAGAGAATCCACATTTCTATCATTTATTTCTTAAGACCTTTCTGGCACTGCCATTCCCAAGGATATAATTACAATGTAAGAGTAGCCTATAAAAGGTAAAGGGACCCCTGACCATTAGGTTCAGTCATGACCGACTCTGGGGTTGTGGCGCTCATCTCACTCTATAGGCTGAGGGAGCCGGCATACAGCTTCCGGGTCATGTGGCCAGCATGACTAAGCCGCTTCTGGCGAACCAGAGCAGTGCACGGAAACGCCGTTTACCTTCCTGCTGGAGCGGTACCTATTTATCTACTTGCACTGTGTGGTTTTGAACTGCTAGGTTGGCAGGAGCAGGGACCGAGCAACGGGAGCTCACCCCATTGTGGGGATTCGAACCGCCGACCTTCTGATCGGCAAGTCCTAGGCTCTGTGGTTTAACCCACAGCACCACCCGCGTCCCAATAAGAGTAGCCTATAGTCGTTGCTATTACATGTATGATAATGAAGGCATTTTTATGATCTGGGAGGTAAACTAATGTATGTTTCTGGGGAAAAAGTATGGGGTCCTTAACACCAGGGCTTTTTTTCAGCCGTAAATCACCGGACTCTGTTCTAGCCCCTCTCAGGTGGATGCCACTGCCATTATAAGAGAACAAGGGATGCATTTATGGTGAGTTCCAGCACCTCTTTTTCTAGAAAAACAGCATTGCTTAACACTCTACCCTCTAAGCAATTACATCCCTTGGTTTATATTACATGACATTAAAGGGAGGGAAAGCTCAATATTGTTATATATGACAATGTTGTCACTGTCGCTGATGAGGAACAAAAATGCGCTTATACATGCTTTTCAAGTTGGTTACCACTGCTTCTTCTGAATTCTCAGATACCCCAGACTGAAGGTGTGCATCTGGGGAAGGAAAGAACCCCTTGATGTTCCAAGACATGGAAACACAATCCTTGTTGAGGCACAGATGTTTGCAATAGAGAACTTTCGCCCAGCAAAGCTCTGTTTTCAATCTACATATGACAGGAAACACAGATTTGAAATGAATAGAAAGAACAGAGAAAGCATAATGGATGATAAAACAACAGCATGTAGGAAAGATGTCCTTTCTTACTTCACTACCATGCCCCCCCCAAAAGAAGAAAATTACAGATGGAGAATGTAAAGAGAAAATCACAACAGCAAACCAAATAGTTTTGCTGTCCTGATATTGATTGCTTAGCTTTCTCAAACTGTTGTGACATTTCGTTGTGTAAATCTTTGTAAATATTTTTAAATGAACCTATGCGTTCAGTTTCTCTGGAATTTTGAGGGCTGCAAGATGTGTCCATTCAGCTCTCTCTGAGTCATTGTTTGTATGAAAGTAATGATCGGCTGTGTCAATCATCCGTCACGCCTCTACTAGCAAACCTGAGTGATCAAGTGCCGATCGGTTTGGAAGCCACCCAAAAGCAAGGGAGTGGCTTCTACATACTTTAGGGACTCCCTAGTTATATGCACAAGTATGTACCGTTCCAAAATAAAAAAGGTTTTTAAAACCACAAAACAGCTGAGATTGAAAACCCAAATTGCTGTTTATTTCAATTCAGCATTAAGGAAAACAGTGTGGGGTGGAGGCACTCGAACACAGAGCTTTAAAGAGCAGGCAGAAGGTAGGTGTGGATGGATGTCCTACCTCAAATGTAATTTGGCTGCATAGCTGCTCCTTCTGATCTTCTCTTCCTCTCGTTCCTTTGTGTTATGTACTGAAGTTCTCACCCTGGGCCAGCAGGGGGATACTGTAGATAGTTTTCACTCAGGTCTGCATATGCAAATAAGGGATTGAAAGTGACATTCAGTGATTGGATAGTTACAGAAAGTTGTTACAGTTGCGTAGTACTGGAGCTCTATATAAGCAGGCTGGCTGAACCCTTCAGTTCAGTTCTGTTCTGGCCTGTGAATAAACAAGAGCTGTTTGAAGAACTGCTGTGTCGTCTGATATGTTCACCCACAACTTAACACTTTGAACCACTCACTTCCTCTTCCAGCCTCCATTTCCCAAGCACCTCGGTCTTCCACTCATATTTTCTTAGGACTCTCTGTATGCCCGGTCTGTTGGGTCAGGAAAAGTTCAGCCAATGGCAGACGAGAGTTTCTGGGGATCGTATCAGCTCAGACATCAGTAGAAGTGACCCTTTGGTTGGAGTAACTGAGCCAATGACAGTTAGAGCTCTTTCTGATTACCAGCCCCTCTTGACAGCCAAACTCAACAAAATAATACCTACAGACTGTTTATATTCAAAAGCCAGTGACTACTACGTTAAAGGGGAAAGAAGAGTTTGTGCAAGGTTCCAGTAATATCCAATTTTTGTATTGTGAAAATAAACCATTAGTTAACCAATTAAAACCAGCTAGAATTGAAATATTTTACATTGGTGAAGCACTTTTTTGTCAACATGAAGAACACTGCATATTATTGTAGAAAAACATCACATATCCTGTATCGGTATTTAGGTGGCCCATCTATAATTGAATTATACAACCAACTGTTTTAAATTAATGTATTATTACATTAGATCCTATCTGATCAGAAAGAATGCCTAACCAATCTGTGAGTCTATTCACCTGGATTTATCAAGACACAGCATCCTGCATTAAAGATATTTTATTTTTTAAAAAGGTGGGGGGAATGCATTTAGAAACATTTATTGTCATTTTGAGGGGGGAGGGGGTCTCTCAGCACATACACCCGACACTATATGAATGCTGTGAGAATATGTCATAATTTATAATAGGAATCATAACAGGGCTCATTTGATATTCTAGGTACAGTTTCTCCTGGCAGAAGCAAGGAGGGCGTCTCCAATTTCACTAGGGCACACAATTCTCAGTCTCTGTGTAAAGTTATTCCCTTAGACCTTTATATATGTGCGCTGTTTTTAAGAGTATTTGTGGCCGGTTTTTAAATACAGTTAATATAACAGCAAGGGGACGCGGGTGGCCCTGTGGGTTAAACCACAGAGCCTAGGACTTGTCAACCAGAAGGTCGGCGGTTCGAATCCCCACAACGGGGTGAGCTCCCGTTGTTTGGTCCCTGCTCCTGCCAACCTAGCAGTTCGAAAGCATGTCAAAGTGCAAGTAGATAAATAGCTACCGCTCCAGCAGGAAGGTAAACGGCGTTTCCGTGCGCTGCTCTGGTTCGCCAGAAGCAGCTTAGTCATGCTGGCCACGTGACCTGGAAGCTGTACACCGGCTCCCTCGGCCAATAAAGTGAGATGAGCACCGCAACCCCAGAGTTGGTCACGACTGGACCTAATAGTCAGGGGTCCCCTTACCTTTTTAATATAACAGCACAGTATGTTATCAACACATCCAATAGTCCATCTTTTAAAAGCATTGGGTCTTTGAGATGCATATGTGGAACAGAGGCTCATTTAATTTCTAAAAATAAGAGCCATTCAGTGTACAGAACCAGTGAGTTGACCATGTGCACCTATAAGCTCCTGGTTGGAAAATCCTGTCCTTCCTACACACACTTGTGGTGTATATCAGATATTCATTGCTCTGTAAATGAAATAGAATTATCGTGCCTGAAATATTTTGGATTTCACTGAACCTCCTGGTTCTACCATTAACTTTCTATTGGCAAAAAATAAATATATCCTAAATGTGTACAATTTTCAGGGCCAGCCCAAAGCGTGTTGTTGCCAGAAAATGCAAATGGCAGTCTCCACCTACAAATGCTAATTAAGCTGGGACACAATTTGCTGGGAAGTTCTCCTGTGCAGTTATCAGCTGTGTTAATAAGCTGACTTAGCCACGGTTGATGGGTCTAGTTCATGGGTAGGCAAACTAAGGCCCGGGGGCCGGATCTGGCCCAGTCACCTTCTAAATCTGGCCTGCGGACGGTCCGGGAATCAGCGTGTTTTTATATGAGTAGAATGTGTCCTTTTATTTAAAATGCATCTCTGGGTGATTTGTGGAGCATAGGAATTTGTTCATTTCCCCCCCAAAAATATAGTCCGGCCCCCCACAAGGTCTGAGGGACAGTGGACCGGCCCCCTGCTGAAAAAGTTTGCTGACCCCTGGTCTAGTTCTTTTTTAATCACGTATTTTGGGGCCTGACTCTGGGAACAGGTTGATGTGGCAGTAGGGACTGAACTACGCAGTTAAGGAGAAGAGGCCAGAAAATGGAAAGTGCCTCTTCTTCCTGCTCTTCTTCCAACCAAGCTAATCCAGGTTGTTCTGTCAATGAGCCATTACATCTCTGTTTGCTGTTGCTTGATGTTAGGGTGGTACATTCAAAAGCAAATTTATTCTGGGATGTTGCTCTGGCCTGCATTGCTGAGATCTAAGAAGTCTGTCTCAGCAGTATTGTCACCCTAAATTCTACATGCAGCATTAATTTAAGCTCCATGGCAGGGAATGGGAGATGTGTTCTGCTGAGATTCTATCTCCAAGCTCTTTGTCTAGCAATGTTATACTTGGTAGTGGGTACATGGACTGATTGGGGATTTTGTTGACACCCCACCCAGCTGCCTAACAACCTCCTTTTCTGCACTGTTTCAAAACTCAGAAAACTCTGTTTGACTAGAGAGAATGTATCCTGTTCCGTTAGGGCTTCAGTTTCACAGGGGAAGTGGACACAGGCTGATTTTATCTCCTCTGGGCAGGCCCTCGGGTTGAGTCAAGTCACACACATCAGGTCAAGGAGGGTCAATTACAGATCTGAGAATTCAGGACCATGGATAGGTCCCAATGGGACCAGCTGCCTTGAATTCTTGCCCTGTACAGTACTGCAGCTGTCTTCTTCTTCTTTCTTCTTTGGCGATCCCTCGTAGCCAAGTAAGATTGTCTTCCATAAACACGGTTTTAACAATGAGTCCGTAAGTGACTGTGGAGGCCAATTCTGGATCCACACATCCTTCCACAGTGGGGACATTGGTTTCTGGGCGGGAGTTGATCACGGTGTGGATTTGCCAAGCGTGCCTTCCTCTTAGCACGTTTCTCCCTTGCATTCTGAGTTCAAGTGTCTTCAAAGCCCATGACACCTTTGGTAAAGGCTGTTCTCCAACTGGAGCTCTTGCAGGCCAGTATTTCCCAGTTGTCGGTGTTTATACTACATTTTTTTAGATTTGCCTTGAGACAGTCTTTAAACCTCTTTTGTTGACCACCAGCATTACACTTTCCATTTTTAAGTTGGGAATAGAGTAGTTGCTTTGGAAGACGATAATCAGGCATCCGCACAACATGACCAGTCCAAAGAAGTTGATCTTGAAGAATCATTGCTTCAACACTGGTGATCTTTGCTTCTTCCAGTACACTGATATTAGTTCGCCTGTCTTCCCAAGTGATGTGTAAGATTTTTCGGAGACACCATTGATGGAATCTTTCGAGAAGTTGGAGATTGTGTTTGTAAGTGGTCCATGTTTCACAAGCATACAGTAAGGTTGGTAGTACAATAGCTTTGTAAACAAGCATTTTGGTTTCCCTGCGAATGTCCCAGTCCTCAAACACTCTGCACTTCAATCGGGAGAAAGCCGCACTCGCAGAGCTCAGGCGATGCTGGATTTCGGCATCAATGTTGACCCTTGTGGAAAGATAACTCAGCAGAGAACTGAAGCTATCTGAAGACTTATGTAGGCTGACAAGGCCTGTTCTATAGCGAATGCCTGTGCTATAAGAAGGTACCCCTGGATGGAGCAGTCAGTCCCTCCTCCTATAGCTGTTAAGCCCAACCAAACTTTACAATTTAATATCCCAATGTTCATGTTATAGAATCATAGAACTGCAGAGTTGGAAGGGACCCTGAGGATCATCTAGTCCAACCCCCTGCAATGCAGGAATATGCAGGGATTGAACCTGCGACACCTTGGTGTTATCAGCACCATGCTCTAACCAACTGAGCTATCCACTCTTCCTTAGGCTGAACGTTAACATTATAGGTACATCTTCTAGCAGGGATGTGGGGAGCGATGGGGATGTTCTGCTAGAGGGTCAGTGTTCAAACTTAGGGTGAGTGTGTCAGGAGTAGGGAGAGGAGCTAATAGTAGGGCTGGCATCCCTGATAAATGCTTAAGATAAGGAAGGGGGCTTCAGGTTTTCTTAAAGCTTTTAAATAGAAATAAATATAAATAGAAGGAGAACCTAAAAATGTGGGGAGGGCGGGGGCACACCCCCTCAGGTTGCTTGTAATTTGAGCCTGGCGTCTGCTGCCCCGATGTGGTTTGAAGATGTTGCACAACGAAGCCTCCATATGTGTGCAATCAAAAGAGCCTTTGTTTCAAGATAAGTTTATTTCAAAATGGAAATTAAGCCTTTGTAATTCAAACTAACCTTAGAAACATATTCCTGACTGTGTGGGGAAGAGCATAGAAAAGAGGGAAGGCAATTAAGCAGTCAGTCGTATTTTTATTTAGGCTTTTACCTCCGGGTAAGTGTTACAGTCTGCTATGATCCAGGAGGGGTTGTGAGTTGTTGGTTTCAGATAATGCTGCTGTAGGAGCAATCCAAAGACAATCACACAAACATATTTTTTCTTCCGTGAAGGAAAACGTTCCATTCAATGAGCATTCCTTGTTATTCACATGCGGAATTTCCCTACACATTAAGGAGGCACCGCTGTTTCAGAGTCTACACTCATCCAGTTTTGTGCTAAACTGTGTCCGAGTCCAGTAGTGTTTTTTGCTGTTTGGTACACCAGATTGCAGGGACACGGGTGGCGCTGTGGATTAAACCACAGAGCCTAGGGCTTGCCGATTAGAAGGTCGGCGGTTCGAATCCCCGCAACAGGGTGAGCTCCTGTTGCTTAGTCCCTGCTCCTGCCAACCTAGCAGTTCGAAAGCACATCAAAGTGCAAGTAGATAAATAGGTACCACTCCGGCGGGAAGGTAAACAGCGTTTCCGTGCGCTGCTCTGGTTCGCCAGAAGCGGCTTAGTCATGCTGGCCACAGGACCCGGAAGCTGTACACCGGCTCCCTCAGCCAATAAAGCGAGATGAGCGCCGCAACCCCAGAGTCGGTCATGACTGGACCTAATGGTCAGGGGTCCCTTTACCTTTACACCAGATTGCACAGGGTGACCCGGTCCACAAATCAGATTGCATGATCTGTCACTTTTTATACTCCACATTCTCAGTTTCTGCAGAGGGGAGGGGGAAACTTAGATTTCATTAGACAATATTCTGAATGATCGGTTTGGACTGAACTCTTTCCCCGTTTTTTCTCCCATCGGTTGAGATCTCCTGATCAGACCCTTTTTTGAAAGTTAGGCAGGAAGATACCAGGACAACCCTCCTTGATCACAATCATCTGCCATCTTCATTGATAACTTTTAGATACCATCTAAATCCATCTTGTGTTTTCCTTTATATAAAAAACTTTTTGTAAAATTATCTAAGTAACAGAAACTTTACTTTCTGTCGGGGTTCTTCTTCTTCTTTTGTTCTAACATGCTAGCTTTCTATGGGCAGGGGGTTTTGTTTTTCAAAATGGGGGAGCATCCAAACT
>JAXCMG010000032.1:2549313-2604119 GCA_034642415.1 Podarcis siculus | reverse complement strand
CTATGGGCAGGGGGTTTTGTTTTTCAAAATGGGGGAGCATCCAAACTAGATATATATAATGAAAAAAAGTGTGTGTATCTCTCACTCTCTGTGTAGATACACACACACTATAGGGACGCGGGTGGCGCTGTGGGTTAAACCACAGAGCCTAGGACTTGCCGATCAGAAGGTCGGCGGTTCGAATCCCCGAGATGGGGTGAGCTCCCGTTGCCCGGTCCCTGCTCCTGCCAACCTAGCAGTTTGAAAGCACATCAAAGTGCAAGTAGATAAATAGGTACCCCTCCAATGGGAAGGTAAACGGCATTTCCGTGTGCTGCTCTGGTTCGCCAGAAGCGGCTTAGTCATGCTGGCCACATGACCTGTAAGCTGTACGCCGGCTCCCTTGGCCAATAAAGCGAGATGAGCGGCGCAACCCCAGAGTCGGTCACAACTGGACCTAATGGTCAGGGGTCCCTTTACCTTTATATATACTATAGATAGGCAAGAGAACTGAAGGTGGGTATGATCAAGCCAACTTGATCTCTTTAATTCCAGTTCTGGGCAAAGCAGGTTTTTAAAGTACTACAGAAACTGATGGCCAGAGACAATAGGGAGATGTGTGCAACATAGGCGTTAAGCAATCCTTATTATTACTATTATTTCAAATGGAGGCCAAGGCAGTCAGCCTTCCAAAATGATGGCACAGCTTAGTCGGCAGATGCACGAGATTCTTTCATCTCAGGGTCCGCAGGGCGCAAATATTCCCGCTGCCTCGCAGAATCTCAGCCCCCGGGGGGGGGGGAGCGGGGGCAGAAGAGGAGGAGGAAGATTGAATGACCCAGTGCGCACGCGCGGCGTCACGTGACCGTCCCCACCTTTCCAACATGGCGGCGCCCAGTTCCTCCGTCCGGGCGCTTCACCTCCTACAGGTAAAGGGGCTCAGGAAGTGCAGGGAGGGGGAAACGGCGCTCCGGGTCGCGGTCCCTTCTTGGAGGGAGCGAAAGGCGGGAGCCGAGGGGCAGCTGTCGCGTGTCCCGCCCCCATGGCTGCGTTTTCTGGCACCGGGAGCCGCTGTGGCGAAGGTGCGGTTGAGGTTGGGGGCGGTGTTCTGGATTCGAATCCCGCCACGCGGCCGCGGTGCTTGCGTGGCGAAAGTGGGCGAGTCGCCCCCTTAGAGTCAGGGTGGGGTAGTTGTTGTTTAGTCGTTTAGTGGTGTCCGCCTCTTCGTGACCCCCTGGACCAGAGCACGCCAGGCACTTCTGTCTTCCACTGCCTCCCGCAGTTTGGTCAAACTCATGTTTGTAGCTTCGAGAACACTGTCCAACCATCTCGTCCTCTGTCGCCCCTTCTCCTTGTCCCCTTCTCCATCTTTCCCAACATCAGGGTCTTTTCCAGGGAGTCTTCTCTTCTCGTGAGGTGGCCAAAGTCTTGGAGCCTCAGCTTCAGGATCTGTCCTTCCAGGGAGCACTCAGGGCTGATTTCCTTCAGAATGGAGAGGTTTGATCTTCTTGCAGTCCATGGGACTCTCAAGAGTCTCCTCCAGCACCATAATTCAAAAGCATCCATTCTTCGGCGATCAGCCTTCTTGATGGTCCAGCTCTCACTTCCATACATCACTACTGGGAAAACCATAGCTTTTACTATACGGACCTTTGTTGGCAAGGTGATGTCTCTGCTTTTTAAGATGCTGTCTAGGTTTGTCATTGCTTTTCTCCCAAGAAGCAGGCATCTTTTAATTTCGTGGCTGCTGTCACCATCTGCAGTGATCATGGAGCCCAAGAAAGTAAAATCTCTCACTGCCTCCATTTCTTCCCCTTCTATTTGCCAGGAGGTGACGGGCCCAGTGGCCAGGATCTTCTTTTTTTGATGTTGAGCTTCAGACCATATCTTGCACTCTCCTCTTTCACCCTCATTAAAAGGTTCTTTAATTCTTCCTCACTTTCTGCCATCAAGGTTGTGTCACGTGGCAAATGAAAAATGAAAAAGAGTGTGTGTACCTCTCTGTGTGTGTGCGTATAACATTTCTATACCACATTTTCCTTCCAGGGAGCTCAAGGTGGCGTACATGGCTCTCCTATTCCTTTTAATCCTCACAACAACCCTGTGAGGTAGGCTAGGTAGCTAAGAGATGGTGACTGGCCCAAAGTCATCCAGTGAACTTCATAGCTGAGTGGGGATTCAAACCCTGGTCCCCCAGGTTCCATGCTTGCAAGTTGTAAAGTGGTATACATGGTACAGAGAAAAATAAGATGTTCTCTCTCCCCTTCCCCATAATCTACTGTGTAGAATCACAGAATTGTAGCATTGGAATGGACCCTGAAGGTCATCTGGTCCCACCCCCTGCAATGCAGGAGGAATATTTTAGCCCAAGGTGAGGCTCAAACCCATGACCCCGACATTAAGAGCCTCATGCTCTGCTGACAGGGTTTTATTATTATTTTGTGTGAGGGGCTTCTGGTCTCCTGTTAGGGCCCCCCTTCCTCCCCACCCTTGGCCATGTGTAGTTGGAGCGGAGTTTCATAGACATCTATGTTAATAGAAAACTGCTCAAAGGTGGATAACCTCATTTTGTAAGCAGGGTCTTAATAATAATAATAATAATAATAATAATAATAATAATAATAATTTATACCCCGCCCATCTGGCTGGGTTTCCCCAGCCACTCTGGGTGGCTCCCCAGCCACTTTTATCATCTGAGCAGCCCAGTACCTCCATACAACATTGCCAAAGCTTGTGATGCTAACACAGGGGTTTGAGTTCATCCCCAGAGGTGCTCTCCAATGTCTCTTGAAACAGACAGATGCTAGCAATTTATTCCTGACAGTTTTTGGTAGATTGGCAATGGTGGTGGTAGTGGGAGTAGGAAGTAAACAGTAACAACAGTTCCTTCTGACTGTTCAAAGTGTCTCCTCTATATAAGGGTGCAGTTGTGCAGGGGTTGTACTTACTAAGCAAATTACAGGGGTTTGGACTAAATGACCGTCGTGGTCCTTTCCAGTTCTACAATTCTATGATTCTGTGAAAGAACATGAAGAGCATTGCAAGAAAGAGCCCATCGTAAGGGACTTTGCAAAATTAACTTTGGTGCCTGTAAGTCTAAATGCCTAAGCATCCTTTCTCTTCTTTTTGTCCATTCAACAGCTAGTGGCTGCCTGAGTACAGACTGCTAGCATTCCCTTTTCCCTCCAAGTCCTCTATCTCTCATCGGCTCACAAAACACAGGCAGCAAGGTTGCCACCTGGCCTTTTTAAAAACTGCACAAACAACATCAGCCAATTTTGTGTTTTTATCTTGTATTTTTATCCTCTGAACTGCCTTGAGACCTTTGAATAAAAAATTGGTATACAAATTTAATTAATTAACAACAACAACATGGTGCTGTTTTTAATTAGTCTCAATGCCAGGGATGACTGGAGAGTATTAGGATGGCTCATTAGTGCCTCTTTTCTACCAGAGAAGTGTCTTTGGAGTGGAAGCCAGAAACCCAGCTGCACTCCAGCTACCAAGCTATTATCTATTGTTTTGTTGCTGGTGGTAGCAGACAGGAAGCTTCAAAATTGGGCATTTCAGGGTCAAGGTGTTGGTGGCATTGGTTCCAAAGCTTTGCAGATACCCTGAGGGGCCTCTTACACCAGTGTTTTTCAACCACTGTTCCGTGGCACACTAGTGTGCCGCGAGATGTTGCCTGGTGTGCCATGGGAAAAATTTGATCCCTATTCAAGAGAATTACTTTATATATAGTCAATATAGGCACAGAGTTAAATTTTTTAACATTTTCTAATGGTGGTGTGCCTCGTGATTTTTTTCATGAAACAAGTGTGCCCTTGCCCAAAAAAGGTTGAAAAACACTGTCTTACACCATACTGAAACTTATATAGAAAAAAATGACTATTTTGTCCAATATTGCCAAAAACAAGGGGCTTAATTATCCCTAGCTGCAATCTTTGGGATTGCAGGTATGAGCGCCAAACAAGGTTTCTGCTCTACGTTGGCTGTGTCCTGAACAGGAAGACTCCTCTTTGTGGTTAGAATACGCTGTAATATTTTGCTGTGATTCTTCATTTGTTCCTTGTGATACGAAGCAAGTAGTTGGGTGCCTGTCAATTTGGGAGTGAAGCATCCTCTAAAAGATAAGGTAGTGGTTTCAACACAGTCAGGGGACTCCCCAGGTACACAGAATTAGTTTGAAAAGAGAAAGAAACCCTAGAAATGGCCTAACAAGGGCTTATGAGTTTCCAGGACCTACAGAACATTGAGGGCAGCTGACCTGTGGCCTGTCGGGTGGGGGAGAGAAAGAATTAGAAAGAATAGCTTTTGGTAAGTACAGTGGTACCTCGGGTTAAGTACTTAATTCGTTCCGGAGGTCCGTACTTAACCCGAAACTGTTCTTAACCTGAAGCACCACTTTAGCTCATGGGGCCTCCTGCTGCCGCTGCGCCGCCGGAGCACAATTTCTGTTCTCATCCTGAAGCAAAGTTCTTAACCTGAAGCAATATTTCTGGGTTAGTGGAGTCTGTAACCTGAAGCGTATGTAATCTGAAGAGTATGTAACCCGAGGTACCACTGTATAGTGATTCTGAAGTGAGAATTACAAGTAAAGGGATCTGTGCACCAAGGATTTAAAAAACCTCTCCCTGCATGCTGTTTGTGGTAGTTTCAGCAGTATGTATTCAGCAGTATTATTATTTGCCAGAAACACCCGCTAAATGTGCTATAAAGTACTAAGTTTTATGAATATCAGCTAGTCACGAACATGAGTCATCTGGTACTTTACAGCACGTTGGGGAAAGAGTTTGTTTGGTGGGGTGTAGAAAAATAAATAGCAGTCTCCTCCCACTCTAAACTCCTGAAACCTCCTACCCCTGTGAGTCTTAAATTACAAGGTTCCTTTTTCGCAGTGGTCAATTCCTGAACAAGAGCACCCCTATTAAGGGGCTTGGAACACATTGGACACACCTTTAGTTGCAGGACCCCAATCCACCTGTCTCTTTTAATACTGAGCTTCAGTCATGTTATGCTTGTCATTTTGGAAACAAAATGGGGCCAGCCAAAAATCAGGTGGTAGTTTCTGCATTACTCAGTTAAAGCAAAAGTGGCTTCAAAGATCCGTGGAATGTTGAATGTGTCAAATAAGGAAGGCAGTTGCTCTGCTTCAGCCCCTGACGGTATCTTAGCAGTAACTATTAGGTTGCCATTATGTTAAAAATGTTCCTTGCAGAACTTATAGGACAAGGTTTCAGCAGTGGAGGAAAGGAGTAGTGTTCAGGTTCGAGATTGGCAGATTCAAACATAAGCCTTTAGTAGTCTTGCATCCTGTTGTTGTTGTTGTTTAGTCGTGTCCGACTCTTCGTGACCCCCTGGACCAGAGCACGCCAGACCCTCCTGTCTTCCACTGCCTCCCGCAGTTTGGTCTGACTCATGTTTGTAGCTTCGAAAACATTATCCAACCATCTCGTCCCCTTCTCCTTGTGCCCTCCATCTTTCCCAACATCAGGGTCTTTTCCAGGGAGTCTCCTCTTCTCATGAGGTGGGCAAAGTCTTGGAGCCTCAGCTTCACGATCTGTCCTTCCAGTGAGCGTCTTGCATCCTAATCCCACATAAATGTGCATAGAAATGAGTCATTTATTTTTATAGGACTTAATTCCATGTAAGTGTGCCTAATCTTTCACTCCTAGTCCTAAACACTTATTGCTAGTTTTCTCATCTACAAATATCAAGGAAACATCTGGGGTTATAGTGATGCAGCACCAAAGTGTTTGGTATTCCCCACTCTAAATCCCTTTTTGTTAGCATACCAAGTGGCTTGAAAGCAAAATGTCTATCAATGAAAATTAAATTTCTGGTGTTTTCTCACACCCATGTGTAAAGCCAAAAGGGTGTTGAAGTCCCTCTGTCTTCCATTGTGCGGCAGCTGCCAGGATCTAAAATAAAAATAAAATATAAAATATTGATAAAGTTTGGTGTCCCGTTGTTTGCATAACTTCCTAGATTTCTCTGGCAAGCAGATGTTTCTGTGCTTGCTTGCCTGCTGGAAAATGCTCAAATTTGGGCTTCGTCAAACATGTTGGGGAAGGGAGTTTCAAAGTCACTGAAAATGAAAGCTCTTTCTAATCACACCTTGATGGTACAGAGGCTACCATCAAGCAGTTGGCCTATTTGCTATAATGGTAAGTCCCAAAGTGTTCTAGAAAGTATAGGTTAGAACAATCAGAATTGTGCATGAATGGCAATAGGAACACAGTGTGTCCTGTTCCAGAGAATCACCCTGTTGAAAAGTGGTTGCTGCATTCTGCACTACCTTTAAGTCACTGATTCTGCAGTTTGAAAATGTTTAATAATGGGTACAGAAAAAGTGAATAAAGCTTCTGAGTTGTTTCTCAGAATAACTTGCCAGAGAGTATATTTCCTCCTTAAAACTTAGTTGGTTTACACTTCCAAACAGTATTTCTAGTTTCAAATATAGATGAAGTTTAAACCATTGTTAAAGATGTGCACGTAGAAGGTTTTGCTATAATTTCCCAATTATTTTGAGTGGTTTGTGGGCATGTGTAAGAAACAGATAGACGTAAGAACAGCCCTTCTGAATTTAACCAAATGTCCATTTACTGTGTAATCCTTTGCATGTTCACTCTGAAGAAAATCCCATTTAGTTCAGCGCCACTTACTTTGAAGTGCCTTTTAAAATCATTTTATCCAGGGCAGGCAGCTGATGGCTTCTGGAAATCTTACATGAAGGGAGTTAAGAAATTGGAGCACCCTCCACATGCAGATACAGGCTTTGTATATTTATACAGGGATAGGATTCTCTAGGCTCTATTAGGAGATTTATGTATTTTGTGAATTCTCCTTTAGTGTGTTGGAACCCACAAAATGGGTCACGCTTCTTAAGCTGGGTCTTATCAGTGGCATCACCACTATTTTAATGTTTGCTTGTTTATATTGTTTAGAAGAGAAGGGCAGAAGAGAAAAGAGGAGAGAAAAAGGAGGGATGTGCAGAGGAGGGGGAGAATATTACCTAAGCATATGGTAAAATTTTGAAATGGTGCCAGGGAAATATTGGAGGTTGGTGATTTAGTATCACTTTTCCTTATTCTTTGCTCTCAGTCTTCACAATCTGTATTAAGTGTTTTTACGTGGGTTTAAACTACTGCACTGTATGTGAATTGTGAATTGCCCTGAGTATCTGTTGAGATTGTGTATAAAATAGGGTTTAAAATAAGCAAGAATACAAATGTTTTATAAATATTACAAATATTATTTCTGTTATTATTTCCCTGACTTAATAGTGCTAATGGGTATTTGATGCCGTTAACTGACAAGTTTAAATAGATTTAACAATGCAGTCCTAAAGAAATCTACTCAAAAGTAAGTCCCATTGACTTACCGTGCAATCCTAACCTTCTATGTCAGTCCTATTGAATTCAGTGGGTAAGTGGAGTTAAGATTGCAGCCTTACTCTCAGGTATAATATATGCTGAGCTTCTGTGCATGATTTACTTGAGCTGCAGGCTGCATCCAAAGCTAGTCCTACTCAGAGAAGGCCCATTGAAATGCATGGACACAACTAACTTGCATTCGTTCATTTCAGCGGGTCTGCTCTGAGTAGCACTGGCTTACAACCCCTATGTTTGCTAGCACATCCAGACTTCACGTTTTTCAGTTCAAGGTAAGAGTTTGCACACAGGTTTCGCTCTCTTTCTCTCCCCCCCCCCCCGCGCTCTTTCCTTCGGTCTCCCGGCAGTTTCTCTTTGTCCGACTGATTTGGAAATTCATAACCAGCAAACCAACTAAAAACATGTGGAACTCTGTGGCTCAAATTATAGCTAAGTAACAATAAGGGGGAAGTCTAAAAATGATCCTTCTCCATTTCCTGAGTTGCTGCCGCCTCATTAATCAGGGCTCAAGTGGTATAAGCGGAGCAGCTTGCTTTGTCGCTGGCGCAGCAGCTTCTTGGTCCCCTTCCCCACCCCCTGTGTGCCTTCACAGTAGGGAAAACTAGAGAGGGAAACCATCAATCTTGCTTGTCGCACATGTCAGCAGCGATCTGCTCCTCTCTTCCTGCGTTCTTTCTCCCTCTCTCCTGCTCGCTTGCATACATAGGAGCGTGCACACACAAACACACCTGTATTTAAAATTAGCTTTGCGACCTCATCGTTTCCTTACCTGCTCTCTTTAAACAGATGGGTAGATCTGCAAACTGGAATCTTCTACTCCAAAGTGCAAACACATCCAAAGAAAAGGCTTCAGAGCCAGCTAGCACTGACTTAACTTGACAGTTAACAGCAAGTGCGCCATAACTGTATTTCATAACATGATTTCAAAAAGAAAAGGGGGGGGGAGATTGGAACAATTCGTTTAATCTTCACGTTAATGGCCATATTGCTATGGCTGCCTAGTAATACTAAGGTTCTGAAAATCTGTATGTTAGATCTTTTGATTATTCCCAACTAAATTCCACATCATTTTTTTATATTGCTTATAAAGATGAATAAATAAGAAATGTGCAAAGGCAATAATGTAGTTGACACCTGTTCCAACCCCCTGTTTCTGTGCTTGTATCTACTGTGATTCAAAAAGGTAAGCAGGCAAAGCTTTCTTTGTGTGGAAAACATAGAGGGGAAAGCTTCAGGTGCCAAATTTCTGTGTTAGATTGTTAATAGCTCAGAAGCTGAGCCAGTTAAAAAAGCAGAGTTGGAAGCCCAGTACAAGGACTGGGAAACCATCCAGTAAAAACAACTGACGCACCACACCTGAGGACTGTCGTACAATGAAAGTGAAGCTTACTGGTGTCTTCTAGAAATCACTTTTCCTCATTCTACAGAATTACATTGTGGAGCTCAACATATACAAGTGGAACCTGCAACAAAATACAGTGGTACCTCTGGTTAAGAACTTAATTCGTTCTGGAGGTCCGTTCTTAACCTGAAACTGTTCTTAACCTGAAGCACCACTTTAGCTAATGGGGCTTCCTGCTGCTGCGGTGCCACTGTGGCGCAATTTCTGTTCTCATCCTGAAGCAAAGTTCTTGACCCGAGATACTCTTTCTGGGTTAGCGGAGTCTGTAACCTGAAGCGTCTGTAACCCAAGGTACCACTGTATTGTTGTGCAGAGTGGTCAGGGTTCCAGCCAGCCAGCCAGCCAGCCAGACCACCGTTAATGATACTCCATTACATTTCTCTTCCATTCGTTTTCCATTTTCCTTTCCACATCCTCCAGTCAGCCTTCCATTCCTACCAGGCATTCTCAACCCTCCTCAGTAGGCTGTTTTTTTGCAGCTCTCCCCTCTCTTTTAGGGTTCTTTTATTCTGCATATATGTACTTCTGCAAACCTTTGAGGTTTTCCCAAGCCTGTTGATCTTGTGGGTGGCTGGTGCCATTTTGCCTATATCACGATCTGCACTCAGATAATGAATTTGTTGCTCTTATATAGGATCTTATGCCCTTGTTTCCAGCAAAGGTTGAGGTCTTTTAAGACTGGTCACAAAACCGTACTATGCAGAATTCTGTGATGCTAAGGGATTTTTTCCTCTGGACAGAAATGGTAATTCTTGAGTGGCTGTCGTCTGAGTTGGCATCTCGTATGGCTTATATTTCTGCCCATTGGGAACTCTTGAGAAACATACCCTTTCTCTCTCTTTTTAATCCTTTACTAACTCCAGATCTTTTGAGCATGTGGCTCTGATGTCCTGACCTCAGCATTTCAGTCAAGCACATTCCAGCCCTATGATTTCATGACACCAGACTGAACTCCCTGCTATGTTGCCTTCTGACTCTTGCAGGGTGAATAAACAGTGAGCGAAGCCTGTAGCAGGGCAGTGTGGCTTTTAGCACTATGATTTCAGAATTCTTATTTTTAATGAATATTATTTTAAGTTGAAATGAAACACTTTGTGCAACTCGTATTTTATTATTAATGAGGTATCAAATCCAGAAAAATATTGTGCAATAATAACTGAAGCGTTATAAGCATTTTAAAAACCATCAGCACAAGGAAAAACTTCATTATTGCATCGTTTTGCCAAAACTATCAATAATCTACCACTTATATTCCCCTTATTACACAATTGTAATGGGGCGATTTGTTAATCTGTTTATATTTCTTTCCTGCATGATTCATTTTATCTCCCCCGTGCCACAGCATGTGTCAAGAACTTTAATATTTAAAATGTGCCACCAGTATTTGTAATTTAAAGTTAAGTTTTGAATCCAATTCCATCGATTTTGTCACTAGCTACTCTGACCATTGGGAGTTAATGTGGTACAGTATTGCTCTTTTTGAAATACACAATCTGTTTATTGAATTCCACTGTACTTGAACCTCTTAGGCTGGAGTTTATGCCCACTCACCTGAAAGTACGTAGAGACGTATAAGATTGCACTGTTAATCAGATAGTGTGTCATTCAATCTCTTGGCTCCTGTTTGATGAATGGTTGCTCTATAAAAAAACCACCACTGCTTTATCAGTGCCATTTATTTTTCTAAGAGGCTTTCATTATCTGCTGTCATAATATTTTGTTAATATTTTGTGGATATAACAAAGTAATTTCTTAGCTTATGCTTTCTTTTATCCTTATAAAGTTTTATCTACAGTCAGATAACAGTACAGTTGTACTGTGTTGGAGCATATGTAATTTCCTTCATCCGTATCCAATTTGAGCTCAGTATTTTTATAAAGGATATAGCGGGTTTGTGGGAAGATGAGGCACCTTGGATACAGATGTACTGTAAATATCATTCGTGTTCCTACTTGGGCTGTAACTACTTGCACTTATGAGCTTTCTCTGCTACAGCCCTTAATGACTGAATGAGTGAATTGTTTCTCCGATGCAGAGAGTCCGGGGCCGAGATAGTGATGGTTATTCGGAGGACGTTATAGCGAAAATAAAATTCTCAGTTAGAATCCCTAATAGTAACTTCACCTCTTCCCAGCTGTAAACATCAGCACATGGAAAATATTTTAAATAAAAATCATTTCCAGTTGATTACAGGGTATTGTTGTTGGAGCGTTTGAAGTGGAATAGACCAAACTCTGGCAAGCTTGGGATGGAAGAAAGCAAATGTTCTAATTTAGCTAAACTGTGCATATGTGATTCTTTTAATCTCTCTTCCCCCTCAACAACAACAACAAAATAGTTGTTTTCCAGGCATTTAATCATTTCAGTTGTTCCTCTATGAACTCACTCTAAGCGCTATATTTTGGTTATTGCTGAAGTATCCCTAATGGGTCACGGTATTCGAGGTGTAGTGTTTGATTGTGCACTTAGTGCGATCACTCCTTCATTGTGTTTTTCCCCGCTTCACATCATACTACACCTTTAATTAGCAAATTGCAAGTGTTCTGCATGTTAAGGAAACCTTGCTGTTTTCTTCAAGATAGCAGGTTTCCCTTTATAAAACAAAACAAAAAAAACCACCCAGCATTTTTCTGGTAGGAAAGAGGGCATGTGTCTACCACACAAATCTGCCTTTTACTGAGTCAGGCTATTGATTCATCAAGTTCAGCGATGTCTCTTCTGACTGTTGCTGACTATCCAGGGTCTCTGTCAGAGGGTCTCTCCCTGCCTCTTCTCTCTTTGATCCTTTTTTAAAAAAATAAATAAAAAAAAAATGAATTTTATTAGTATTTTCCACACCACAACAACAACACGAAAGATATCAAAAGATAACAATACACAACACACAAAAAACATTAGAAAACTAAAAAAGACAAAACAAAACAAACAAACAAATCCATATCTTGCAAGTTAATATTATAAACACTAAAACAATAACAACAAAACAACATTGACTTCCACCAACAAAACATTGACTTCTCTCTTTGATTCTGTGACCCTTTTAACTGGAGATATCTGGGACTGAACCAGCATCTTCTGAATGCAAAGTGTGTGTGCTTTACTGCTGAACCACAGCCGCTCCAGCAACTGTCCACTACTCCTCATGGCAGATTACTTCTGAAACTGGGAGGGTTTCAAAAGCTGCTGGTGGTATCAGTGGCGTAGCGTGGGGGGTGCAAGGGGGGCCGGCCGCACCGGGCGCAACATCTGGGGTTAGGGCAAATCCACGGGTTAGGGGGCGCAAATCCACGGGTTAGGGGGCGCAAATTACTTGCCTTGCCCCGGGTGCTGACAACCCACGCTACTCCACTGGGTGGTATGGCATAGGATCTTGCATTTACAAACTATATACGAATTTGACGGTGTCTCCTGAGGCACCTCTTAAGGGTAGGATTATGAGCAGAAGAAAGGGTTCCCTCTTTCCGTAGCATCAAGTAAAATAACGTCTTTTTCTGTGTATAAGACTAGGTTTCCCCCCCAAAAAATAATATCCAAAATTAGGAGGCGTCTTATACACAGATAGTGCCGAGGGTAGATTTTTTTAAATCTGAGTCCCTCAAAATAGGGGGCGTTTTATACATGGGGGCATCTTATAGATGGAAAAATACGGTATGCCCTCTGTCCTGATATAATTTGTCCTTCTTTTCACTCCTATTCCACAACATTGGCTGCCACATATGGCGAATGCAACACAGCAGGGTGATGATGTTAGACAAATGTGGGGATGATTTTTTTTTTTACTATCCATTATGGAGGAGGTGAATATGACACTGGGGTGCAGTTTTGTGTAGCAGCCCTTTTGTTTTTGGAGAAACAGTTTTGGAAGAAGAAGTCTTGCATTTGAACATGAGCTTTGGTTAACAATTGAAAGCGGAAAGTAAAGTTAAATGGGCCACCCAGAAAGTTGCTTTCCTTTTTAGAGATCAGTCTGTCAGAGCTCACTTATGATTGATGATTTAAGCGGATTCTTAAAAAAGACGAATACCAAGTTATATCTCAGGATTTGGTTTTGGTGTGTGTATGTGTGTGTGTATATATATATATCCCACCTAACTGAATAATGTAACTGTTTGGATAGCCATACTTTAGAGTTTCCTTCTTGAGTCAACAAGAATATTTGTCTCCCATGGGAATAAGGGAGATGGTGAATATCCGAAAAACATTCTGGCATACAGAGAAAGGGAGGACTAGCAAAAAGAAATTGAATAACCAGAGCTGGAAATAACGATACGGCCATTACAGTTTTTTGAGGCCATGACAACATTCTTTTTTGAGCGTCAACTATTTTCTATGAAGGTTTTAGCCGAACAATCTCTGCAGCTGTTTTTGAAGTGTATAACCTGATATGGTGAATTCTCACTCAGAAGAAATTTCCACTGTGTTCAGCAAGGCTTACACACAAGTAACCATGCTTAGATTTGCAGTCTTCAAATAGCAGTGCGTAACTGGTATTGTAGCAAACTTCCAGTCTTCCCCTGAGAAACAGCAGTGGTTTATATTCTTTATAGTTAAGCCTTGCAATTTTGTTTCTGTTCCCACCAGTCCAGCAGTTGGTTTAACAAAAACACAAATCTTCACCAAGTAAAGCTGACTAGGAGGGTGTTATTACAGTGCTGTCATGATGTTTTACAATATAATAAAAGTAATAAAAAAAGATAGGATGCTGATCAAGGAACTTACAGTCTAAATTTAGAGGGAGGGGTTATGCAGGTAAACAAGATATGGAAATAAGCAAGTACAGATGCACTTAATACCCTCTTCCCTCGCTCAGTTGGAAATGAGGGTTGTGGGTTCCAGTAAAAGACTACGTTGGGGAAGAAGTGTGCAAGATTATGAGGTGGCCCATCCACACTATAAATCTGTATCACTTGTAAATCACTTATTTTTATTTTTTGCTTACACAAACCATTGACATTTTTGTTAACCACTTGCACATCACTAAAAGGTAGATTGCCAAGATCCCCAGCAATTTTCAACTGTTTGTCTATTATTATTATTATTATTAGGGATGCGGGTGGCGCTGTGGGTTAAACCACAGAGCCTAGAACTTGCCAATCAGAAGGTCGGCGGTTCGAATCCCCGCGACAGGGTGAGCTCCTGTTGCTCAGCCCCTGCTCCTGCCAACCTAGCAGTTCGAAAGCACATCAAAGTGCAGGTAGATAAATAGGTACCGCTCCGGTGGGAAGGTAAACGGCGTTTCCGCGTGCTTCTCTGGTTCGCCAGAAGCGGCTTAGTCATGCTGGCCACATGACCCGGAAGCTGTACGCCGGCTCCCTCGACCAGTAAAGCGAGATGAACGCCGCAACCCCAGAGTCAGTCACAACCCCTTTACCTTTACCTATTATTATTAATTAAAAATGACTGCATTAGAATAATATATCACAACTCTGTCAAATTGTGGAAGATTGAGCTCCTAGGGCACAATCCAATTTAAAAGCTGCGTGATCAGAGTCCTTTTGAAATGGACAGAAGCTCATGAGCCCCCAAAGTGCTGTGACTGAGAGTAATTATAGAGTTTGCCGTATGCTCAAATATCCATACTGCCTGTATTTGTCCATTGTGTTTGCACAGAAAGTTGCAGGTATGTACCTGGGAACTTTCATATTGTTTGGTTCCCTGTGATTGTTTGCTAATGATTAATTCCATTATGGCTTGGCTCCAGAATAAAGGTCTGAAAAGGATTTTCTCTGGGATTCAACCAACCGGGATCCCTCATCTGGGAAACTACCTTGGCGCCATCACAAGCTGGGTGAAGCTACAGGAAGAATGCAGCTCCGTATTATACAGCATTGTGGACCTCCACTCCCTCACCATACCAAGGGAACCAACAGTTTTACGCACGAGCATCTTAGACGTCACTGCTGTTCTCCTGGCCTGTGGCATCAGTCCGCAGAAGTGTTTCATTTTCCAACAATCCCAGGTCAGTATCTCCCTCTAGTTCTGCATCTGATTTCAGTGGACAGAGCATAGCTCCACTTAGAGACACCCCTGTTATTATCTATATATGTGCTTTAGAAGTCAGAGCCAGGTTTGGATAATTTTTGAGGATTTTTACTGTGCTCAATAGATAAATGAGACGGGAGGTTAAATCACAGAACTTAGTAGTTTTGCAGAATTTCCTTCCCCCCCCCGCCCCCAATCTTGTGCCCAACAGATTGTACAAAAGGGGAAAACCTGGGGTATATTATTTGATTGTTGATGTAAACCTCCAAAATGTATTTTGTATAGTTAACTTTTTACCTCTGTCCTCAGTATATTTTATTTTATTTTATTGCTATGGCTAGTGGCTGATGCAAATAAAGATTCTTCTGATCTGATCTGCTCTGATCTGATCTGGGGTATATGCAGGTTAGAATTTTGAAAACCGCACTGCCTTAACTGGTGAGAGGAGCCTGCCAGCTCTATTTTGAAATGAGACCTTCTGTGAGATAACTCCATTGGCTCAGTTGCTGATGAATTAACAGGATGTGTAAGGGCGCTCTGACTGTTTCTGACTGTTTCGTTTCGTTGAAAAGTCGGCATCCTGAGCTTAGGGACAGATGTTAATGGAAAGAGTGGAACAAAGTCAGCAGTACCATTGAGTGTTGGTCAGATGTCTGAACAGTATGTGAGTTTGTCTGCATGAGGAGTATGTGAATGAGAAAGTGAGAGAGCGAGGGAAGAGGGTATGAATGAAGAGAGGTTATTAAACACAAGAAAGCACATTGGCAAATCTCCATAACTCTCCATTTGCTAGTTTTTGTTTATTTACTGTATTTTTCGCTCTATAAGACGCACCAGACCACAAGACGCACCTAGTTTTTGGAGGAGAAAAACAAGGAAAAAAATATTCTGAATCTCAGAAGCCAGAACAGCAAGAGGGATCGCTGCGCAGCGAAAGCAGCAATCCCTCTTGCTCTTCTGGCTTCTGTGATACCTGCGCAGCCTGCATTTGCTCCATAAGACGCACACACATTTCCCCTTACTTTTTAGGAGGGAAAAAGTGAGTCTTATAGAGCAAAATAATACGGTAATTCCTTGGACACTCTTAGTGTGGATTTACAACAACCATAACAATTTCTAACAGCTGCAAAATTAATAACTGAATGGTATGTGATTGCTTTTAAAAGGTTTTAGTTGTTCTAAATGTTTTGAATGGGTTTGAACTGTTTTTAAATGTTTTAAATATGCCTTTTTAAAACTTGAACTCCTTTAACCTTTTAATGTTTATCGCCCTGGACTCCTTTGGGAGGAAGAATAGGGTACAAATGTAATAAATGCAATAAATAATAATCATGGTTTAAAGAACTGACCCAACACCCCTGAATAAAACCAATAAAGGATACAACTAAAATACATCAGAACAAAAACCCTGCAACATTTGATTTCATATTAAATGTATTACATTATAAGAGAGGGAAGGAAAGTTAACTTATATGGGACACAAAGGACTCTACTAAATGGAGAACGTCTAGCCTAATTCAGCCAAAAGATGTTACACACTAGAGAATAAACAGATCAGCCAAACTGTACTGTATTGCCATAATGTTTCAAAACTTTTATTTTATTTTAGAACTTAACAATGTATTCATAATATTTACCTGTTTACAAATGTATAAGGAGAGTCCTTTGGGAGCCACTGCATTGGCACTCAGCAGCAAAATTTTCCCCTTTCTGAGTCCAAATTAAAACTGCGAAATTGGCACACTTTCTAGGTAAAGGGTGTCACCTTCCAAAATCGAGAGAGAGATTCCAGGCATCAGGAAAATGTTAGTCGTCTTGTTTGCTCCTGTTGGCGAACATCAACCATCAGTCAATTGGCTTGATAAATGAGATCACTCAGCAGCTGCAATAAGACCTTCTATTTAACTATTACTGTCATCTCCCATCTACATTGTATTTCAGAGGCAGGGAATTGCTGGCCCTGGGGGCCTCCCGATCGGGTCTGCAGCTCTCCCCCCCCCCCATAGCAATTAGCTCTAATAGAAGGCTGTTTTCAAATGTAATTGCTGCATGGGGCAAGGATGATCTTTGTGGAGATTATCTGGAGAGGGAAGGACTATAGCAGATAGATAGCATGGTGGCCTCCCAGCAGCTGAGTCACTGCTGCTTACCAATAAGGAGAGGGGCCAGGCAGCGGAGAGCTGGGAGTGGTGCAAAAGCTGCAGCAGAAACAACCTGCTGCTACTGCTGGTGCGTTTGCACCATGCTGACCTCCCTGCCAAATTGCCCCTCTCACTCTCCTTCCCAATAAGCAGCAGCGACTCAGCTGTTGGGAGGTCAGGTGAGCGTCACTGTGCTTTCCACTACTGCGGTAGCGTTAGCCCTCGCAAGCTGCATTCTCCACAGAAATCTCCCTCACACAGCAATTGTCCTTGCAGGCGTGGGGAGTGAGAATCTGCATGTGTGTGTGTTGACTGTGAATGTAAGGATGTTTCTGAGTAAGGGAATGAATGGTGTCCGTTGTGTGTGTCAGGTGGGAGAATGCATGTGAGAATGTGTGAGATAACATGTGCGAGTGGCCCTGCCCACTTTTGCATTTGTCCCGCCCATCATGAGACCAGGGCCCTGTAGGATCTGATTTCTTTCCGCAGGGCCTGTAAGACAGAGTTGTTCCGCCTGGCCTTTGGCTTGGAGCCAATTTGATTCCCTCCCTCTCTTTTTTCTTTTCCTTCTCCTCCTGCAATGAGGCTATATTTTAATGTTTCAATATTTTAATGTTGTATTTTAATTTTGTTTTTAAGTTGTAATCATTCAGCTTGTTTTTATTATTGCTTGTAAGCCGCCCTGAGCCTGGCCTTGGCTGGGGAGGGCAGCGTATAAATAAATATTAATAATAATAATAATAATAATAATAATAATAATAATAATAATAATATCACTAGCACAGACCCCACTCCCCAGAGAAGTAGGCACAAGGGAATGTGTCTCTCAGGCTGGATAAGTGTTGCCCATCCCTGACGCACAGAGCAGTGGGCCGAATGTTGAGCTTCAGTCTAGATTGAGAATTCACATGAAGCTTGGTGACTGACCTCAGGCCAGAGTTGTTGGGAGGTAAAATGCATACTGCCCTGAGCATCTTGGAGGAAGGGTGAGACACACATGTTAAAATCATTCAAGACGCAATGCGTTGATTTGCTTATTTAGAATTGAGGCCAGGAAAAAAGCCACAAGGGTGGATTACAATAAACAATAAAATACAGCAACTGAACAGAAAGAAGCAGCAGAGGACAGGAAGCACTGCTCTCAATCCTCTGAATCTAAGACTGACATGAAGATACTGATTAAAATACGAGACACCCGGTCAGGGGAGGTTATACAGTCGTACCTTGAAAGTCGAACGGGAACCAAAACGTTTAAGAACTAAGCTAGGTACGACTGTATATGTCTTTGGTTATATGCCATGGCAAATCACCATCACCTTTTCTCTTCTGCCAGGCTTTTGCAGGCAATTCTCTTTCCACAATAGTTAGCTGATTTCTGATTTTAACTTCTTAATGTGGTTTTTAATGTATGGTGCTAGGTGTAATTGTTATGAACTGCTCTGATTTTTCTTTTAATGAATAGCAGTGTACTGTATAAATATTTTTTTCACAAATGAGTAAACTTTTGTTTCATCAAGAAATAAAACAATGGCAGTTTCATGTAATAGCGTTGGATGTAAATGGAAGGGGAGACAGAGAGTTCTTTCAAGAGGCTCCACCCCAGTATGTTGACAGATTAAAATTGAGGACTTCTGGAATAACTGGATGGAGGGCTGCAGAGGAGGAGAGCAACTGCGACTGCCTTGAGTAGAAGAGAACACCTGAATCCCAGCAAAAAATATTGAAACTTTGCCCAGTAAGAGCTCTAGGGATACAACATATTGGATGATCACATCTTTGGGGAAATCAGCTAATGGACATAGCTTGCTTCCTAAGGGAAACAATAAATAGAGGGATTTGTAATGCTGATGTTCTTCCAAGTATTTTTAGCTATGCTGCAGGAAACATTTTCTGAGAAAGATAATATCTATACGGAAAACAGGCTTTTCCATCAGGAGACACGCAAGGTTCTGAGCTGCTGCCTATTACGTCACGCCACTGCCTTGGCCTGAGTTTCTAGCAAAGGTTTCGTTTAGTTGGTATTCCGCTAGCAGCACCTTTTGCAGTGTAGTCCTGGGCAAGTCTACTCAGAAGTAAGTCCTGCTGAGTATAATGGGATTTAGTCTCTGTGCATAGAATTGCAGTCGTTGTCTAGGATTTGTCATTGTGGAAACTGGCAAAGTGTGTGATTCAAACAAAAGAAAATCAACCACTTTTCATTCCATATGCAACCTGGACAATACTTTAGCATTTAATTCCCAGGGGTGTTGGTTTTGCCATTCTTCTGACCACTATGAAAACATCTGGCTGTTGCTGGTTGAGGATTAGTGAATTCTTGGCTGTAGATATCTTCTACGTTATGGTAAAGGATTGGCTAAAGAAAGGAAGATCCTCCAGGCAGAGGAAAGTGGAAATCATTAGTACTGATTGCAACATGCAGTGAACAGTTGCCAAGTTGGAAATGGAGTCCTAGTTTCAGGAAAGCCCATTAGACCACTAATCTACAAGAGTCATGGGCTAATGTGCATTAAGTACTTGTCCTGTCATGTAGAAGTAAAAAGGTTTCCCCTGAAAGATATGCCTTTGCTGCTTCCATCACCATCACATGCCAATAGCGCAATGCAAACGACCCCCCTCTTCTCTCTTTTATAACCAACCCCTCTGTTTCTGGGACTAATACTAGCTGCATTTTGTTCTGGTGTTCAAATCTGCAAATGATATGATTAATTCTTGCCCTCCAAACCAGAATCGGAAACCATGGTTTCAAACGGGTTTCTGATTCTGGTTTGGAGGGCATATAATTCACCATGTCATGATTAACTGCAAACTCTGGCTATGCTAGCAGGGGAAAAGGGAGGTGGAAAGGAATGTCTGGTTTGTAGGGTTCCCTAAAAGTAAGCCTTTGTCAACCATGTTGATTTCTGGTCCCATTAAAAATAACTCAACTTTATCTTTCAGTGAACAATTTCAATTTTGAAAAACATAGAACATTTTGAGATTGTATACAGAAAATTGTTCTTGACAGAGGTAGAGATTTTCTCTTGTTCACTTAGTTTTCTTCGGTGGTGATAGCATGCGTCTTGTGTTTGTATTAAAAACTTGCACAGTGTTTGCCATCTCTAAGATGGTCATTTTCAGAAGCTGCTATCAGTCAGTTCTGGATATTTTGAGTGTTAATTTTGCTTTTGGTCTTTGAACGGCCATAGCTTTATGCCTCAACTTTCAGCTCAGCAGCTCTTTATCACTACAGTGGTACCTCAGGTTACATACGCTTCAGGTTACATATGCTTCAGGTTACAGACTCCGCTAACCCAGAAATATTGCTTCAGGTTAAGAACTTTGCTTCGGGATGAGAACAGAAATTGGGCGGTGGCAGCGGGAGGCCCCATTAACTAAAGTGGTGCTTTAGGTTAAGAACAGTTTCAGGTTAAGTACGGACCTCCGGAATGAATTAAGTACTTAACCCGAGGTACCACTGTATCTTAACTTGTGAAATCCTGTGCAACCTTTGGTGCAAAGGCAGAGAGTGTGGCACCCTCTAAACATTGTGTACTACAGCTCCCACCAGTGCCAGCATGCATGGCTAATGGCCAGGGATGGTGTGAGTTACAGTCCACCACATTTCAAGGGAACCATTTGCATTCACAGATGAAGCTAAGCAGGTGTGGGTCTGGTCAGTATCTGGATGAGGGACCACCTTGGAGCTCCATGTATGTTGCCTTAAATTCTGCCTTGGATAGGAATGCCCTAAATAAATAAATTGCTTGGGGTGGGGTGCAATCAGTAGGTCTGATTAGGAATTGTTATGTCTTCTGCCTGGAGATTTCTCATTTAATGTAAGAAACCACCAAGAATGGAAGTCATTAAAATCCTTATTAAATCAAGTGTCTTATCAGTGGGGAAAGTAAGTCTATTATTATCCCTTGACACGGCTGTGTTTACTTGGCTGATGGATTAAAATTAGAGGGGCTTTAATGTAAACGGATGCTGTCATGCCAGAGTGGTGATTGTTGCATGGCCCTATAAATTGCGTCTTTTGTTGCTCTTCTTTTGATGGCCTGTGCCAGGGACTGCAACCTGCCAGCCACTGTGGGCATAATCTGGCTCGGCAAGCCTTTTTGAAAGGTCTGCCAACCCCCAACAGCTTGCTAAAGATTCACTGGTGGTTCTGCTTCCTGAAAAAGCAGGTTGAAGGACTCATCGTTCCCCACCACCACTCCCCAGGCTCTGAGCCTTCTTCCCTTCCTGGTTCCCCTGCTGGTTCCTCCCATCATTCCTCTGCGCCCAACCAGTCCATGACATTATCATAAAAAGACAGCTCTATATGTTCATAAACATGCTGTCTTTGTTTGAAAGTGGGGACTGCTACTGGGGCTGTGCTTTTGTGAAAACCCTTTGCACCTAATTAATTTCCTTTCTGATTTGTTTCAGGTGCCTGAGCATGCAGAGCTCGCCTGGATTCTGGGATGTCTCACAAGCTTGCCACGCCTGCAGCACTTTCCACAATGGAAGGTGAGGTTTCTGGGAGCCTTTCTTAGCTTAGTTGGCAGGTGGGCTATCCCTGTTCAGCTGTTACACAGGTGAAGCCTTTAGGCCTGTCCTTGTCATTGCCTGACTCCTGCCATCTTCCCTTGTACTCGTTGTAGCTGTCCTCAAATAAAAAATAAAGGTATTAAGCCTTTCTGTGTCTTCTTTTTCTTCACATAAATAGGTGAAGAATGCCAGCCAGATGAATGAAGGAACAGTTGGTCTGTTCACCTATCCTGTTCTTCAAGCCGCAGATATTCTCCTTTACAAGTAAGAGTCAGAATTCACAGCTGCATAACTTATAAATGAAGGCCACTGTGATATAACCAAGGGGACTGAATAGTTCAGGAGTGGGTGGCTTTTGAGCAACCTAGTTGTGGTGAGATTGTCCTTTCATTCTGTAGTGATTCAGTGGCCCTGACAGGTTATCTGGTGGATGTTATGATTGTAGCTAATCTGTCATTGATAATCCATGAATTACCCGCTAAATCTAGCGGTTTACTTCAACTGTGGTGTTGCGTTATTTTCTGACTCAGTTTGAGTGAGCAGATGTGAACGCTCTCTCTCCCACACAACATTTCTATTTTTCTATTTCTGTTGGAAGGTCAACCCATGTTCCTGTTGGAGAAGATCAAGTCCTGCACTTGGAGCTGACACAGGATACGGCCCGACGCTTCAACAAAAAATACGGAGAATTCTTTCCAGTGCCCACTGCCATTCTAAGTGAGTACGGTACAAAACCTATCACAAATGACTGCCTGTTGAGTAAAGTGAATCAGCCTGGGGAGCTTTTGCAGAAGAAAGAGAAGAGCGGGGATAGCCAGGTGCCAAAGTAAAGGAGTACAAAGGGAAACAGAGGCTGTCAAATGCAGCTTTTGAAAAGTATGGCATGTGTTTAATCTTTGCTATTCCAGTGCTTTTTTCCTGTCCTTTTCAGCAAGTCCTGTAGAATACAGTCATACCTCGGAAGTCGAACGGAATCTGTTCTGGAAGTCCGTTTGACTTCCAAAACATTTGGAAACCAAGGTGCGGCTTCCGAAAGCTCCTGCAGCCAATTGGAAACCGTGTCGGACGTTTAGGTTCCAAAGAATGCTCACAAACCGGAGCACTGACTTCTGGGTTTGCGGCGTTTGGGAGCCAAAACATTCGACTCACAAAGCATCTGTCAACCAAAGTAGGACTGTATAATGCATTTCACTGTGCCCGTAGCATCTTCCAGACACTCCTAAGAAAATGGGCTTTCATATGTAAAAACAGGGTTGCCTAATAAAACAGTTTTCTGTCGGGAAGGAGGAAGCCGGTTGGCCTGATACTTTGTTCTAGGGAAAGCTCAGTTCTGCGGGGCTCGAACCCACGAACCTCAGCTGTTTGTATAGGTCAATAGTATTATCCCTATATTGCAGATTGGAGGTGAAAGGCTGAGGCTTAGAGAGAGCGGCTTGTCTGAGGCCACCTAGTGAACCATAGCAGAGTTGAGATTAGAACCCGGGACTTCCCGATATGTCACCTAGCCTCGTAGTCACTCTGTTGCGGAGCTCTTCTGTAATTGCATTTTCTCTTGATTTTAGCGGAATCAAAGAAGATCAAGTCACTCAGAGATCCCACGTCCAAGATGTCCAAATCAGACCCTCAGAAGTTAGCCACGGTGAACATAACAGACAGCCCCGAGGAGATAATGCTGAAATTTCGTAAGGCTGTCACAGACTTCACCTCTGAGGTGACCTATGACCCTGCTCACCGCCCTGGCGTCTCCAACCTGGTCGCCATTCACTCTGCTATGACAGGACTCAGCACGGAGGAGGTGGTACGTCAGAGCACTGGCCTTGATACTGCTCGCTATAAGGCAGTGGTAGCAGAGGCAGTCGCTGAGAAACTTGCACCAATTAGGAGTGAATTTGTCAGGCTAAAAGAAGACAGATCTTACCTGGAGAAGGTTTTATGGACCGGAGCAGAGAAAGCCAAAGAGCTTTCAGCCCCCGTATATTCAGAAATCAAAAGACTGGTGGGATTGCATTAACCTCAAGGAAAAGCAGCTCGTGCCTTTCATAATCTGAGTTCAGCCTTGGTTACCTTGACTCCTCTGTCTTACTAGAGGTCCTCTGTGTTTTTGGATCCATGAGTAACCAAATAATTACCTCAGGGACATTAAATGGACCAGGCTTGGAAATTGCAAAGAGCCAAATAAGCAGACATCCGAGCTAAAGAGTGCTTTTCTCCCTGCCTCTGCCCAAAAAAAGATTTGAGCTGATGAAAAAAACTGAATCCTTTCTGCATGAGAAATGCAGCTTTTCTGTGGCCTGTTTGTTTTCTGGAAGGGACCTGTGCAAATTTCAGCTTTTGGTACATGCCCAGCCAAAGCCTGTATTGACTCCTCAGTAATTTCTCTGTGAACCTGAACACTGTTGATCAGAGTGTCTGTGGGACAAGTGTCATCCCTTACCACGGGCTCTGGCTGGTCCCTCTGGCAGTCTAAAGATGTCTTCTCACATTACATTTTGTACTCAAGTATAGATAGGTGGGAACAAAATGCATTCCATCTTCACGTTACAAGATGCATCGATGGAGGAAATGCCATTCATCCCTATGTACACAAAATACACTCCTCCCATCCCAAAATACACTAGGAAAGGATCAGCTCCAGGCTTTGGCATGCTTGATAAGGGAAGGTTGAGGTTTCATGTGTGTGCCCTCAACAGAAATAGCGGGCACATTTTTTGTACTTCTGTATCTGTATCAAAAGTACAGAAGAATGGATTTTTGCACTCGGTAAACTGCTCACCAACTGAATTCCTGCATCTTTCCAGGTTGTGTTTGCGAGTTTAGTTGAAAAGCAATTTATCCAGTGCAAGGGAGAGAGGATCTAGCCTGGCAGCAGAGTCACTGGCTTGTTGCTGTGTTTTCACACATAACAAAGTTGTTCCCAAGCAGGACTGAACATGTGGGCAAAAGACCATGGTCCCAGAAAAGTGTAGTGTTTGCTGAGTTCACATGTGGCACCATCAACCTTCTCTACCCTTTGCACTCAGATCCTCTCATTTAGCAGTGCCGGGTGACAATCTGTAGGATGTGTGAGCGCCCTCGAAGATCCAGAGAAAATGAGAAATGAAGTTGCCACAGCTTCTCCCTCTGTTGGTTCGTCTATCTGTCTGCTCCCATCCTACTCTAATGTAGGTGGGTAAAATGTAGAGTCCTGCTCATGACTGTAGGACAAATGGAAGCAGTAGGGGAAGGGACAGGTAGGAGAAGCTGTGGCCTCTCAGAAGAACCCAAAGCAGCAGCCATCCTTTCTCCACCAGAAGCACATCCTCACTCAGGTGGTAGCCTGAGCAGGATGCATCTCACCCCTCTAAATGGAGGCACCTTCAAGCCTTGCTCCAGAGTCTCCAGCAGCCTGTTTTTTGCGCAGCCTTGAGATGTGGTTTTGCTTCTCCTATGAGCCGCTACCGCTGTGGTCTAAACCACAGAGCCTAGGGCTTTGCCGATCAGAAGGTCAGTGGTTCGAATCCCTGCGCCAGGGTGAGCCCCCATTGCTCGGTCCCTGCTCCTGCCAACCTAGCAGTTCGAAAGCACGTCAAAGTGCAAGTAGATAAATAGGTACCGCTCTGGCAGGAAGGTAAACGGCGTTTCTGTGTGCTGCTCTGGTTCGCCAGAAGCGGCTTAGTCATGCTGGCCACATGACCCGGAAGCTGTCTGCGGACAAAAGCCAGCTCCCTCGGCCTATAGAGCGAGATGAGCGCACAACCCCTGAGTCGGTCACGACTGGAGCTAATGGTCAGGGGTCCCTTTACCTTTACCTTATAAGCCGCTACATGCTAGGAGCCTGTAGGATGAGTGGGCTGCTGGGTGCCTTAAGGCCCCTTTTCTCAACCTGGTGCCCTCCAAATATTTGGGTGAACCATTCTCATGAGTTCCAGACAACAAGGCCAGTGTTGAAGGACGATGGTTATTGTACCCAGGTTGCAGAAGGAATAGGCCTAATGCCTCGTGTGCAATGCACAATGTGATGCTTCCCCACTGGGCAAGAGGAGGTTAAAAGTGGTGGCTTTTGAGAGGCTGCTCTACTCTGCTCATGCCAGATTGCAGCCAAAAGCTCCTCTGTACACATAAAATCACTGTGAGGGTTGTGAAAGCATCTCCCTGGCTCTATTTGAAGCAATAAGAAAGGTGGAGAAGCCAAGCTAGCTTGGTGGGAGAATAATGCACTGACATAGAAGGAATTTATTCAGAATCAGGAAGAGCAAATGCTGTATTCTGTTTAAAACTTCAGAAGAGGGTAGAGTAAAACTATTGAAATAAATAATGAATTGTACGCAAGAGTGAAAGAAACCTTTATTGTTGATTTTTTAAAAAATAGCAGCATGTAGTAATAGCAGCGCAAACTCCGGGGTGGGGGGACTTCCACTTGTCTGAATTGCTCAGCTCGCCTCTCCTGGCTTTCCTGCAAAACTTGACAGCTGCCGAACACACTCTGCAGAGAGAAGAGTGAAGTGGTGGCTCATACACTGTCACTGTAGCCTCCGCTTGCCCACCATAGTGCCATCTCACCACATTGGCACAGAGTACTTTGCAGTGCCAAAAGAGCGGGGGAATCTACGCTCAGAGAATCCTTCTGCACCAAGAAAAAAGAAAAATTCTGCAACTCTCTTTAAATCATATGACAATTAAAAATTGTCTCTTAGAGGACCCAGTTATCTAACTTTGCACAACTTTACTTCTGCTAGTCATGGCAGGGGTAAGAACACTTCAGCTCCATCACAGATGTCTGGGGATTGTATTCATTTCTGTCTTACCCCACCATCCTGTCTTTCTAGCTTCTGAGATACCAGCAGGCTCAGCGCCTACCTAACTGTCAAGCATACGTTTGAGCTAGAAAGTTCCCTCCCCACTCCTCTTTTTTTTTTTTTTTTTAATGATAGCTGAGGTTTTCTGGAATTCTGCATCCACTATCAGGTTCTGTGTTTCCATGAAATCACAACACACTCCCCATAGCAAGAAGGCTGCTTCTCTTGGTATTCATTGTGTGGGGATGGAAGCCCTGCAGCCTCCAGCCAGTTTTGTGTTCATTTTCTGTGTGGGTAGGTAAGCTCTCTGGGGTGTAGGGGGGAGTTAGGGGAGGGGTGGTACCTCTGGTGGGGGACACGCTGTGCTCCTTCTGGGGTAGTTTGCCCACATTTGGTCTCCACCTTGCACTCAGCTCTCACCTGTGGCTCTTAGAAGCTGTCAAACGACTTTGGCTGGCCGGCTAAACCAGGTGGGACTCAAACCAAGGTTACCAGACGTCCCTGTTTCCCAGGGACAGTCCCCGGATTTGCAAACCAGTCCCCATTGAAGTTGAAAAGTCTCCCCAGATTCATTGAAAAAAATCTGGTATCCTTAGCTCAAACCCTTGGTGAACAAGAGACTTCCCTGTGTCGGACTGGGCAGAGGAGGAATGGTGGAGACCACCTCCCCAGCTTGACCCTTCCAGGGAGGAGGAAGAGCAGGACAGTTAAGATTTACAACAGGGGTTTGAGGGAGGTCACAGCTCAGGGGCAGATCAGGGGAAAAGTTAGGAAATTACGGGAGAGGAGGAGGAAGCACAACAACTGAGGGACACAGTGTCTTTAGAAAGCATTCCAGAAACTCCTCCCCGAACCTGGCGAGCCTTGAAAGTAGGAGAGCAAAGAGATCAAAGACAGAGGGCAGATAGCAGCACCTGTAGAGAGGAGGCGATGAGGATGACAAAGGAGGAAGAGGGAGAGACGGAGGGGTGGAGATTCCCTCAGGACAACGCCATCATCCAAGAGGCTGGGTTCTATAGCCTCTCTCTGTAAATACTGAATAAAAAGTGGACGGTAAGAAACTCTTCCTTGTCTTTTACGTTCCTGGGCAACCAGCCGGGAGTCGCTGGCAGCAGCCTGACACCCTGCATGCAAAGACAGGCTCTGGCAAATTGAGTAGACGAGACCCAATAGTGGGTCCAACAGTCAAGGTGGCAGTTTCTGCATGTACTGTAGAGGGAAGAGAGGAGCAGATCGGGCTCATCCGCCTGGGAATGTAGCCCATCTAGGAGAAGGAATAAAGGTAAAGGGACCCCTGACCATTAGGTCCAGTCGTGACCGACTCTGGGCTTGCGGCGCTCATCTTGCTTTACTGGCCGAGGGAGCCGGCGTACAGCTTTCGGGTCCTGTGGCCAGCATGACTAAGCCGCTTCTGGTGAGCCAGAGCAGTGCACGGAAATGCCGTTTACCTTCCTACTGGAGCGATACCTATTTATCTACTTGCACTTTGACGTGCTTTTGAACTGCTAGGTTGGCAGGAGCTGGGACCGAGCAACGGGAGCTCACCCCGTCAGTGCGGGGATTCGAACCGCCGACCTTTCAATCAGCAAGCCCAAGAGGCTCAGTGGTTTAACCCACAGCGCCACCCGCATCCCAGGATAAGGAATACTCTGATCCTAAACCTCTGCTGCATTATGGGATACCTTCAGGAGAAGAAAAGGCTAAGGAGTAAACCCTACACAAATCCAGAGTAGAGCACCTAAGACGGTTTGATGGCGCAATGTACACTTCCTTCCTGCAACTCCTGCAGCTAAGCTGGTGCGAAGCGTATTGTTCTGCTTTCCTTTGGACCACATCAGCCAGGCTGAAAGAGAGGCCTGGGGCAGCCCAGGATCTCCAAACACACTGCCCAGGCCTGCACCCCAGGGAGGTCACTTTGGTGTTGCTAACACAGCGGTTTGACCACCCTCGGAAGTGCACTCCATTGTCTACATACACAAGATGCCAACAACAACAAGGATAAACTCTGGCCCTCTGTAAGCTCCAATCTTTCCTGACCATCAACCATACTGGTTAAGGCTTATGGGAGATGGAATCCAGTAGCCTCTCGCTGGTGTGAAACTAGGCTTTATTTCACCCGGGTCAAAGACCCATTTTGACACACACACATGCCCTTGTGCATTTGAGTACACAGACTGAGAGCCTCAATTGCATGCCTTTGGAGGCTTCACTTGGGGCAAAACACCAGGCTAGACCCCCTCGTGGCTATGGCTCTGGCCTCTAGAGGACTGCAGCTTCCCCACCCCTGATTTACTGCCTAGCATTGTGCTGGTCGCGGGTGGCGCTGTGGGTTAAACCACAGAGCCTAGGACTTGCCAATCAGAAGGTCGGCGGTTTGAATCCCCACGAGGGGGTGAGCTCCCATTGCTCAGTCCCTGCTCCTGCCGACCTAGCAGTTCAAAAGCACGACAAAGTTCAAGTAGATAAGTAGGTACCACTCTAGCGGGAAGGTAAATGGCATTTCCATGCGCTGCTCTGGTTTGCCAGAAGCGGCTTAGTCATGCTGGCCACATGACCCGGAAGCTGTACGCCAGCTCCCTCGGCCAGGAAAGCGAGATGAGCCCCGCAACCCCAGAGTCGGTCACAACTGGACCCTAATGGTCAGGGGTCCCTTTACCTTTACCTATTGTGCTGGAATGCCTTCACTTTTACGTACTGAAATTCTATAGGTACCAAAAAGTATTACCGTAACTAGGACAGTGTTCTGGCACAGCATCCCTGTAATGATGGCTGTTGATGAAGAGATGAGAAGGGAAACTCCTCTTCTGACCTGCCTCTGCAAAGTTTCCTGTGTACAAAGGTACAGCTTCTTCAACCTTACAATATGAATTTGGCTGCAAGAAAGAGGTCTTGGTTGCAGCGCAGCTGGGGGTGAAGTGCTGCTTGAGGTGGCCACCAGGGGGCAGTATAGTCTAAACCGCGGAGCTTTCTGAAAAGTCAGCACATCACATGGGGAAAATGGAGAAATCACTGATAGCTCTGGAATGGTGCATAATCGCTCAGGTTTGGGCACCGTTTCACACATTACACAGCAACAAGCAAGGGATTGCCACTGAGCATATACACTCGACGGGCAGCTGCAACACAAAATAGTATATAAAGAAAATAAACCAAACCTGGCGCACCGTATAAGAGGCATATTTTCAAAGCACTGCTTGACACGTTCCATTTTGGGGTGTACACCTGGACAGTGTAATGTCTGAAGCAGCCCCTAAGCACCCAAGTCAAGTAATCAGCCCCTAAAGGCACCCTGATCTGTGCCTCTAGGTTTGCTGCATCCCCACATTTTGAGCAAGACCAATGCTGACATTTAGATTTTAATACAGAAGACATTTTTAGAACCAGAGAAGTCAAACAGGGACATCTAGGGCAGGCATGCGCAACAGGTATATCGTGATCTCCTGGTAGATCACAATGTGTTCCTGGTAGATCCTGGTTGATCTCTGGCCCCTCAGCGATCTCCTTACAAAAAAGGGGGGGAAAGCAAAAACAGAAAACAAAACAAAAAGCACCCAACTTTGACTTACTAAAAAAAGCTCCACAACTTTGGGTAGATCACTGCCAGTCTTATTATGACAACGAGTAGACCACTGCCAGTTTCTTTATACTGTGAGTAGATCGCAGTCTATTGGGAGTGAGACGTCCCTGATCTAGGGGGAAGATGGTTTGTGTCTTGGGTTCCCACACCTTCCCTTATGATGTTGTCGTCGTCACATTCCCACGTGTTACTTGGGGTTTTCGCTATAACTAATTAAACATAACAATAGCTTCTCTAGATTAGGAACTTTCACAAAGCAGAGAGAGGAGGGGGCAGTAAAAGGAGAGAAATATTGTTCCTTTGGTTCCGTTGCCCCTCCCTTTCTGGTTAAAGCAAAAGAAAATAAACAAAAAAATACTTGATACAAACGCAGTTCGTTTCAGGACGATATCAACTTAACAGCGAGTAAGTGAGCAGCGAAATCTTGCAAAGAAAAACCACTTGAAAGGAATACAGTTCAATGCGACATTGCATTTTTTAAATGATCCAGACCCAGGTTTGCTGGTGTCAGGTTTGGGACATCTCCCAAGAACTTTATAAGGATCCCAACAAGCAAGTCTCTCTGGACACATCTGGACACATCTGGGGATTGGGAAGACGGGAGGGAAACTGGACCCTGGAATTATTCCCCACAGACAGTGGCGTAGCGTGGGGGTGCAAGGGGGGCCGGCTGCACCGGGCGCAACATCTGGGGTTAGGGCAAATCCACGGGTTAGGGGGCGCAAATCCACGGGGGTTAGGGGGCGCAAATTACTTGCCTTGCCCCGGGTGCTGACAACCCACGCTACTCCACTGCCCACAGATTTCAGTACATGGTATTTAATTTGCGGTGAGTGTCCAGAACCGAAGTCTATTCTCCAATTGCATTTCTAGTTACTGGGTCTTTCTTCTTCTTCTGTCACACAGGTAGCTCAACTGCTAAAGCATGAGACCCCTTAATTTCAGGGCTGTGGGTTCAAGCCCCACATTGGGAGAAAGATTCCTGCCTTGCATGGAGTTGGACTAGATGACCCTTGTGGCCTCTTCAAATAAAATATTTGAGGGCCCCCAAGTTAATGGACATTGCTATTCAATGGGGGGGGGGGGTTACCAGGCCATGTGATTGATTATGCAGGGCAGGGCTTACCTGTCCTCTCCCACCAATATCTTATTCAAGTTGGACCCCTGGTCTGCAGTCTCATCTTCCAAACCAGAGATTGCCTCTCAACAATTCGGAGCGAGAGCTGCCGCTCTTAATGGGCTTCGAAATGACACTTTCAACCCGCAGGACTGAGGATTGGGGGCCCTAGAGCTGGACCATAAAGAAGGCTGGTCGCTGAAGAATTGATGCTTTTGAATTATGGTGCTCGAGGAGACTCTTGAGAGTCCCATGGACTGCAAGAAGATCCAACCTCTCCATTCTGAAGGAAATCAGCCCTGAGTGCTCACTGGAAGGACAGATCCTGAAGCTGAGGCTCCAAGACTTTGGCTACCTCATGAGAAGAGAAGACTCCCTGGAAAAGACCCTGATGCTGGGAAAAATGGAGGCTACCAGCATGAGTTTGACCAAACTGCGGGAGGCAATGGAAGACAGGAGTGCCTGGCGTGCTCTGGTCCAGGGGGTCACGAAGAGTCGGACACGAATAAACGACTAAACAACACTACGCCCACCCGGCACGTCGAGCCCCTTTCTTTGTTTTTATTATACTGTCAACAATCGATTGATTGATTGATTGATGTCCCCACCCGTCAGGGCGCAGAACTTGGAAACGGGAATAAAATAGTAGGCGTGCTAGACGATGCCTCTCGAGGGCGCGCCCCCTAGCCCCTCGCTCCCCGCGTTCTCGACGTCCTTGGCTCTCTGGACTTCACCACGGAAGCGCCTCGGCTTCTGCCTCAAATCCTTGAATGCGGATCGAGGGAAAGCGCATTAGGAGCGACGGGGCGCGCAGGGAAGACGAAGGCAAGCGCAAGAACCCGCCGAGCTTGCTTGCCAGAAGTGAAACGGGGGGGGGGGCAAGCTGCGTGTCTGCGATCCCTCCCCACAGCTGCTCTCAGCTCCCCGAGACTTTTTCTCCCCGCTGTTTTTAGCTTGCTCGGATGTAAAGCAGAAAGGAAAGGCGCGCGCACACAGAGGTCCCCCCCCCCTCTCTCTCCAAGGCAGGTTATTTCTTTGGAGGGCAGCCACCAAATCCATTGTCTGCAAAGGATGCTTGATGGGTTGGGGAGTGGGGGAGAGAGGAGTGGGGGCATCACTTTGAAGTCCCCCCCCCCAACTGTTGCAGCTCCAGTTCTTTCCCCACCCGGCTTGGGTCTCCAGATGCACGGAGAGAGATCGTTGCTTTGATCTCGGAAAGCAGCAATTCATTCATTCGTTTCGTTTCATTTGGGGTGGGGGGGGAAGAAACGTGGTTGCGTAACTGAGAGCATAATAGCAACCATGCAGGGGGATGAGGTCATTGTGGAGGGGGGAGGGGGGCAGAGAGCTGGGAGGGGAGGGGAGCCCAGCATGGGCGTAGCCAGGGTGGGCAGCAGCTGCCCCCCAAAATCAAGTAAATCAATAAAAATACTTAATTGAGATTCTACCCCACAACATGAAGCCTGTCTGCCCCAACATAAATCCTGGCCACGCCCATGGAGCCAGAGGGGGGGGGGCTCTGTGGAGGGTGGGGTGGACTGGACAGGTCGGGGTGCAGCAGGAATTTTACCTAGTTCATCAGGGTTCGCTTATCCTTCTAGCCTGCTGTCACCCATCCCACCCCCAGCAGCAGACCCAAAGCCTTGAGACTCAGATGCAAGTGATGGGCAGAACGGTGGGGAGAAAAGAATCGAAGCGAGGAGTTTTGGATTGAGCAAATCTTCTCCTAAGGAAGAACCATAGCTGTCAACTTACAGATTTGAAAATAAGGGACCAGCAGCCTCAAAAATGAGGGATCAGCAGCTAAAATAAGGGATCAACAATTACTTTGATAAAATACATATTTTGTTGCGTGCAAATGGCTTTAGATACATATTAGGTCCATAAATTACCATATAGCATATATTCAACACAAAAAAACCAGCAACAATTTGTTGTTGACAAAGGACAACTGGACATAGAAAGGGCCCCATTACCTTCAGTAGCTTATTTAAGGGACATCATCAATAAGGGACAGCGGCGGGACATGGCGCTGGGATAAGGGACTGTCCCGCCAAATAAGGGACGCTTGACAGCTATGGGAAGAACCCCGAACGAAGTTTCCTGCTCCTCGCTGCCTTTTCTGCCTGCTCTGACCTCTGGCTTCTGCTGGAGGCTGGAGCAGATTCTTCTGCCTGCCTGGAAAGGAAGAAAAACAGTACGATTGCCAGCTTCTCTGCGTCCACTCTTGCCCGAATTGTCAAAAAAAATTCTGAATTATTTTTCCTGGAGTTAAAATCAATCAATCAATCTGCGTATATCGTAATTGTGATTTTTAAAAATAGGAATAGAAACCTCATAAAAGAAAGCAGGAATTCCCCCCTGCTCTAGCCTCCTGCCAATAGAGCTTGCCAAAGGTTGATTTGTGATTTAACTGGTGAGAGTGGGTACAGTAGAGAGTGGGTACCCAAGCGCAGCTAGGCGGCGCTCAAGAGCAACTTGTTCCGGCGGAAGTGGCGCCATTTCCGGATGGAGTCTTTCATTGATTTATTTGGGGTTTTTTAATTTGAATAGCTGTTGGGGAGAGTTCCGAGTCACCTCGATTAAAACTTCTTTAGTTCCTACAATGTTTAGGAAAGTTAAAGCAAAATTCATTGGAGCACATTGGATTTTATAAATCCTTAACCACAAGTGTGATAATAAGTTAAATAACAAGTTCAGTTTAAAATGCCAGCCACGAATCCCGGCTAAAAAATAAATTGCACATGCGAACTAATAAAGAAAAACGATCAGCTGCCATGAGGATCTGCACGTTTGAATCGAATTATCGTATTTCATGGGTACATTTCAATGCCCGTCTTTAACCCAGTGTCCTAGTAACTAAGCCTTGGGTCACTTTCATGAGCTCTGCGTGCTTAGACTGCTATATGAGTAGACAAACTTTCGCCTTAACAAATGGGAACCTCAGCTCTGCAGATACCGACGTCACTGCCTGAACAGTACCAACCTCTGTCTATACGGGAGAAAACCCCACGGAGTCCCTAAGCCATGCACAGGATGGGGCAAGCGAACTCATGTCAAGCGAGAGCCAATGTAAGGGCCGGCCCACCCATGAGGCCAGGTGGGGAGTCTGTCTCAGGCGGCAGAATCCACAGGGGCAGCAAATCTCAATGCAGATCTTCACTTACCTTTTCTTCCCTAGTGGGGAGAGGTGCCGTTTTGTGGTTCCCTTCAGGTGCCAAAATGTCTTGGGCGGCCCTGATGAATAGACATTCCCAGCCAGGAAGGGCTTTCATATCGCATCCCTGAGGTACCCTCAGGGCAGATGCCCAAGCAGAACCCTGCACGTCAGAATGGGAAGCAGACGTGCTCACCACCACCGCAGCCAAGCCGAACCCCCAATTTTGAATCTGAAGCAATATTTACCATCTCAAGGGCGGGGGCTCCATTAAGTCCAGAGTCTAAAATTATCTACTCCCATGGCAACTCATTTCCACCCCGCACCCCCCGAAGGATTTTCACCATCAAAGGCGGAGGAACCGAACCTTTATAACTTGCTGGCCGTGCGGCAGAGCTTGGTTTGATCCCTTCAACCGCAGCGCGCCTTCGGGGCTGCAGCGAAGTTGTCCTGCGCGCCCCGGGCGCCTCCCGGTGGGATCTGCGGCGCTGGCGGGTTAAACGCGGCAGACAAAGCAAGGCGAAGCAATTGCCTGAGCTCTGGGCTTCGGAGAAAGCTGCAGCCCAGGCCTCGGTTTGCAGGGGAAAGGTTCCTTCAATTTATCACACAAACGTATTATTCCGCCCTTTCTCCCAGGGGTTTAGGGCCACATAATGGTATTTTCTCTCTTCCACCACCCAGGTTTCTCCGCAGTCAGCCTCCTCGGCAATTCTAACAGGGCTCTCCACAACCCAATTCTAGCCGCCGCTTCTATTTCCCATTTTTATTCTCTCTTCCTGCACAATTGCATATTGACTGTACTTTTTTTTTACACTTCGACACTAAGATGGGCTTTGCACTCCTTCCTGTAGGTCCGAAATAATCCCATCCTGGAACCAGCAGTTCTTAAATTTGGGGCCCTCCGGCTGCTTTTTCTTAACGAAAATGGCTGGGGGGGAGCGCACCTCGGGGGTGTTACCAGCTACGTGCTCCAGGGAAATGTAGGGGGCGATGCAAGATTCCACTAAACCAGAAAAGTGGCGAAGAAAAACCTTGTTTTGTTCTAGACAGCCTTTCCTAACACCACAATCCGTACGACTAGTCGCTGTTTCTCGCCACTAAAAGCGTGGATTTGTGTTGCTGGAGGGCAGGATTCTCCCGTTCTTTCGCCCGCAATGCGCTCTGCAGGGCGCGGATTGGATTTAAAGGATGGGGACTTTAGGTTTATTGGCAACACGGGCTGTCATAAACTCAGTTACCCCGCAACGATCCTGTTCACGCTGGAGACTAAACACGCAATCCTAGTCTCAGGGACAGTGCGCATCTTAGAGTAAGGCGGCAACCAACAAACCTGCAGTTTGCGTCTCGTTGAACTTCGTGGCGCACTGAAGACTTCCTAAATTTAAGTGGCCTGGAAGCAAGAGGATTAAAGCGAGCGTGCTTAGTTCGTACTACACACGGTTCCAAATCTAAAAACTTCGAGTGAACTGGATAGTCATAGTGGATGAGGCTCAAAACTAGCCCGATCCTCGCCTGATTCTTTCACTGGTTTAAAAGACTGTTACTTACAGAGTGTGATAAGTTGCCAGACTGTAGGCAACGGCCAAACTCCAGGGATTATGTTTTAAGCGCTTTTAAATCCCATTGTTTCATTGAAATCAACTTTAGATCGCGAGTAACGTAAGCATCGGTTTATTTATTTTTTAATCCAATTTTGGTTGCTCCGCACAGATTAAGGAATTTAGGCGCTGAGGTTTATTTTCATCCCGCTGCCTTGAAGCAATGTGCAGAAAGACAGGACAAAGACACGCGTCTTTCTGCCGCACGCGCTTTGGGCTCGGAAAGAACCAGCAGTTACAGGTAGACCCAGGCTCCATCTCGCGGGAAGCCCTATGAAAATGGGTGGGAACGGAGCAAAAGAAGCAGCGGCTCCCGGGCACTTCGGGGAGCCTGCGCAAGAGAACCTCCTCCCGGATGGTCTCCCCAGTTTGTGCATCTGCTGGGGCAAGAAAGGGGCAAAATTAGCTGCGCAATTCTACCCTAGCAAGATCCATTGGGACTGATTTCGGAGTAATTGCGCGTAGCATTGCGCTTTGAGGGGACGATGGCTGGGCTCATAATACACCTCTAAAGCACATCCCGAAGCGCTTTCTTCCCCTCAAAGAATTCTGGGCATTGTCGTCCCACCGTTACATTTCGCAGCAACCCTGAACAAACTGCAGAACCCAGAATTCTTTGAAGGGAAGAATGGGCTTCAAAGATAGTGCATGGATGGAGAGATGGCTAGAACAGGGTGAAAAGGAAGCACCGAAAGAAAAGACACAAGTTGGGCACAAGTGTCGTTAGAGGAGCGCATCAAAGGCCGTCGAGCGGCAGCCAAAGCCCCTGGAGAAACTGTTTCACTGCGATTCATCGCAGGCGAAGGAGTGTTTCGGGGGGAGCAGCCCAGAAGCGAGACATTCCCTGGAAGTTGTTGCGCGCCCGCGGCCAAACAGGGCTACGCGGACGCGGCCACCAGCTGCCGCCTTCTCTCGTCGGGGCTGCCTCTTTGCTGGGCGCCCGGCTCCATTTCATCCTTCTTCTGCAGTGGCGGAACAGGCGCGGATGCGGAGGGCAAAGCAGCGCCCTTTTGCGCGCACTAGGACGCAAAGGGGGAAGCAATCTCTCCAGCAGCTAGGAGGCGGCGGAGCTCTGCGCCTCTTGCTAGCGCAGGGCGCGGAGAGCTCACAGGGAGATGGCGAGGCTGATCTCCCTGGAAAGGGTGCCAACTTGAATAAAATATGGGGAGGGGGCAGGTAGGCCCCACCCCGACCTCGATCACAAGAGGAGGCACACACACACCACTTGAATGGCAATGCCCATCAACTGGGGAGGCGGCTGCCCCCTCAAATATTTTATTGGCCGGGGGGCCAACGGACCTCGGCCCCTGGGAGTCCTGGCAAGATAGCTGCTCCCGCAGCCGATCGGAGTAGGTGGCATTTATTAACTTACTGGGTAGGGGAGATCAAAGGGTCGGAGCTTAAGTCTATTAATTGAGCCTGTAGGGCTGGTCCAATGCTTTTTGCTGCCTGAGGCAGAACAAGTAGGGCGCGCACACACTCACACTTGATCCTATCCTCTAGGAACACAACACCTGCAGTAAAACGCACGCACACACCTCACAACCGCCTTTTCACCTCTCTGGCTGCTATATAAAAATAAAATAAAAGCGCAACGATAACAAAATAACAGTTCCGCGGTCATTTTATGACGTCCCAAACCAGCTGCCTAAGGCTCCTTCCTAATGGGAGGGCCGGCTCTGTGGTGTGGCGTGGCCCTCTTTTAGAGAAGACGGCCCTCTGTTGTTGTGACAGGCTTGTCTGGAGTGCAACCCTCTCTTTTGAGGGTGCCTTATTTTGAGGTCTGCCCAGCCCAAACCGTTCTTGGCATCCTCCTTCCTCCGTAGACAAAGGAATGCGCCTCCAAGACGAACGGCTGGAGAATCACAGCGCCTGTTGTGGCTGCAGAGACCAAGATGCAACTGCTGCCTCCCGCGTTTGCTTTTGCTGTGCTTGCCCGCACCAAAGTGACCTGGAGCAAGCCTGGGTGGTGTGTATCGTGTGTATCCTGGGCTGCCCAGAAGACAATCCAGCCTCTCCGATGGGGGTCCAAAGGAAAGCAGAGCAACTACCTTTGGCACCAGCTTGGCTGCAGGAGGTGCTGGAAGGAGGCGGCGTCTCCAAGGCGCCTTAGGGGCTCCAGCCCCAAAACAAGGAGCCAGGCAAAGGGAGCGCCAGAGCCTTGAAGTTGCCCGTGGGCACTTAGCAGGGAAGTTTTTAACGTGTGATATTTTAGTGTATTTTTTGTTTCTATGGAAGCCGCCCAGAGTGGCTGGGGAGGCCCAGCCAGATGGGCGGGGTATAAATAATAAATTATTATTATTATTAGCAGCATTCAGACGTTTCCCATTGCGTTTCTATATTATAGCCACTATTTCTACACTTGCAGCTTTGCCTAGACATCGCCAGGTGCGATTTTAATGGAAGATGCCAAGGGTGCTTGTCTAAGAACGGAGCACATTGTGATGTAAACAATGGTATTTTTTGTCGGGAATCCATCTACAGTAGTGTCTCCTAGCTCACCCCCTCCAGTTACGTTCCCTTGCTGAATGAAGAGATTTAAATAAACCTTTATAAATGCTGAAATTTGCTGGTCTGTGCGCGTTTTTTGGGTGGGGGGGAAGCAAATGCCAAAGACCACCAGGTGGATATCCAGGTTATGCTTCCCTTCTTGCTCCTACCAGCCAGAAACAAAGGCTGTGCAAGTACAGTGGTACCTCGGGTTACATACGCTTCAGGTTACATACGCTTCAGGTTACACACTCCGCTAACCCAGAAATAGTACCTCGGGTTAAGAACTTTGCTTCAGGATGAGAACAGAAATCACGCGGAGACCCCATTATCTAAAGTGGTGCTTCAGGTTAAGAACAGTTTCAGGTTAAGAACGGACCTCCGGAACGAATTAAATACTTAAACTGAGGTACCACTGTATCTCCATGCTCCCAGATGTCTGGGTCACTTGGGAAGATATTCTTCTCCCCCTCAGATGTCCATGTCACCCCTTTCCCGTCAAGATTATTTCAGCTGGAAGCAGCAGCTCCATAATGGAAGATGCGCGCACGGCCCTTTTTAAAAAATGATGCCAGTCCAAGAGATGTAGGACACATTATAATGTTTGAGGACTGGGAAAGATTGTGGAAGAAAGGGGTCAACTTCACCGCATGTACTGTGTTAAAGGAAAATACAATGAAAATGATGTACAGATGGTATTTGACTCCTGTAAAATTAGCAAAGATGTATCATAATTGTGACAATATACGTTGGAAATGTAAAGAAAAGGAAGGAACCTTTTGTCATATGTGGTGGACCTGTCCCAAGGTGAAAGACTTCTGGGGAAAGAAGTTAATAAGTGTAATTTTCAATAAGGCTATGATTTTTGTTTGTTTGTCTTTGTGGGCTTGTTTGCTTGTTTATAATATTGTGAAAACTAATATAATTTTTTTTGGGGGGGAAGAATGATGCCAATCCTGGGCCGCCGGGTCCGTGAGCCAACCAGGCAGGGAGAAGAAAATGGCTCCGTGAGGGAGTCTAGAGGCCGGATACCTCGGCGGTGCAGCCGAATATGGCGCCTGACTCCGGCGCCCCCTCAGTCCCCACCATCCCCGGTGGCCTCGCCGAGAGTCCGCCAAGAGCCGCCGGCCTAGCAAGGCGGGAAAGGCCGGGAGCAGAGGCCGCGCAGGCCGCTTCTTCCTCCTCCTCCTCGCCCGCGCCGCCATTTTGCCTGCTCCTCGCATTCTCCTCAGGCCTCCCCCGTTTCCAGCGCGCCCTCCTCGCAGGCCTCTTCTTCCTTGCCGCTTTGGCGCCTCCGGCCTCCTCCACCGCCTGGAGGCTTCCGGGCCTCTCCGAGGGGCAGACACAACAAGCCGCCTCTCGGGAACCCCAGGCCTCCTCTCGGCCTCCCGGGGACCGGGCCGCTGCCTGACGGGAGGCCGGGTCAGAGAGAGGCCGGGGCGGCCTTGGTTTGGCAAAGGGCCGCGGCGCCCATCTCGGGGCGGCCGGGGAAAGGCGGCCTTCGGGGCCTCCCTGGGCGGCGGCGTTGGCTGCAATTGAGCCCCGGGAGTGTCCGGCTCCGGAGGCCGGAAAAGTTTGCTCGGCGCGCTGCGGAGCTCGGCCTGCCAGGGGGGAAAGCGGGGCTGGAAATGCTCCGTTTTTGGGGGACGGGACGTGGAAACGGCGAGTCCGGAGTCGCCGGAGAGGAGACGGATTCATATCCAGGAGGGCAATTTGAAAGCGCCATATTGGGGGTGTTTTGCCATTTAAAGCGCTTAGTGGAAGGGAGAAAAGGAAGAGGCCAGTTGCTTTTTTCCCTTTTCTGCCCTGCATCTCTATGAAGTTTGTTATGGTGATACTCGAAATCCGCTTTTCCTTCCTCTTTTTTTTTTAATGAGAACCGAAAACTTGCACCGATATGTATGCACATCTTTCCTTTCTTAAATATATATATATATATCCCCTTTTCTAGATTCACATTCATCCAAATGGCATCGCAGACGGCATGAGATTTAAATTGGTTTCCCCCCCAAAAAACCAATTGATATTGCAAAGGTAAAAAGCAAACACTGGTCAGAAGACTGAATTTTGAGTTTCTCTTCCTTGGCTTTCCAGCTCACATTTTCATAACTGGTGAAACTAGAGTGAGAGATGCGCTCTTCAAGGGTCTGAAAATGTGTTACAGCACAATTCTTTGTGAACTTACTCAGAGGTAAGTCTTAAGTTCAACAGGGTTCCCCCCCACTCTTTAAAAAATGTGTTGAAGTTTGCAGTTCTGAAGATGCCCAACTTTTGCAGGTGATGATGCATTTCAGGTGAAATATCTACTTTATTGACATTACAGGAAAATAGCCATTTAAGGGAATGGCTAGAATCTCGTCACAGCTCTCCATAGGCTCAAAGGGGTCAACTCTCCTCTGCCATCCTATATTCTGCACAACTAGGAAATTTTAAGTGGGAGAGCTGCAGGGAGGGTGGACCATGTCATTTAGGCCTTTTGATTTCAACATCAATAACTTTTGTTTATACACTTACTCTGAAGCTGTCAGTTATAATTGCATGCTCTCCTCTAGCTCCGCTGCATGGCAGTCCAACAGATCTGGACAGGATACCACCTGATTTAGCTAATCATACACTAGAGAAATATAGGTCTTTTCCATCTTCTGGTCTATAGTAGGTATAGAGTGGTGAGAGTGGAAATGTAGTCTAACTTCAGGGAGGTCAGAAGAGCTAAAAAATAAAGTGGAGAAGAGGAGTGGAGCAGGAATTCCAACAGTGCAAACCTAAGTGTTTTAACTCAGAAGTAAATCCCACTATACTCAGTGGGATTTGCCTGCTAGTAAAAATGCTTAGTGTTACATCCCCAATCTTTTATTAAAGGAGTTTAATTACTAAAGTGAGCATCTGAAACTGATCTTTAAAATCACTTGAGGTGGAGGGAAAGAGTGTGCTTCTCACAAATTTCTACAGGTTCTCCCAAGGATGATATCTTCATGATAACAAACTGGGCCCTACACTGTTTGACCCACATCAGTTGTTTTCAATTGCTATGCTCAATAATTAGTACTTTTATGCTGGCAGGTTTTTCAGAATAGGATTAATTTTCATGATTCCAATGAATGGTTACTCAGGATGGGAATGGTTTGAATCTGCAGAAGATCTTCAGTGTGGACCATTTTCAGAGCCTGGAAACTTGTGCAACATGTGCAAAGGCTTGCAATGTGACACCATCATGCGTGTTTTGCATAGGTTTCTGCCTATGCAGCAGGGCTTGTAGGTCATTGGATGGAGGTCAGTTATAACGGCCTTGGGAAGATCATTCATCCTGATAGGTGGCTTTAAAAAAATGCATTTAGAAATAGTTTTTCAATGAACTTAACAGTAACAACTGTACCTCACTGTTAGTCGCCTGGCCCTGTCAAAGCAAAAATGTTAAATATATTTTAGAAAATGGCCTGCTTTGTCACTCTGGTCTGTTGACATACAATGCTGCTGTTTACATGGAATGGTGAGGTTTCTTACTTCAGGACAAAAGTGCCCAAATCAGCTACAGCATTTGCTTAATCTGAAATATGGAATGAAATCTCAAACTCGAATTAAAAACAGAAATGAAATAGTACTTTCAGAATTTGAAATAAACTTTTGACAGCAACAAATGAAGGGCAGCAGTCTTATGCGTGTCAACTCAAAAGTAAGCCCCGTTTTGTGCATGGGAGTGCAATTCCTATAAGCATGCATAGAATCCAGCTGATAGGCCCCTTTTGCTCTGATGATGTCACATAATAAAATGAATGTGGGAATGTCTGTATATTGAGTATTTCAAGAAACTGGATGCCACTTAGAATTAGTTGACTGAATAGCATAGCAGGAGCCTTGGAATGTCTGGGGGCCAAATTGCAGGTGACTTTTGTGACTCCTGAATCCCACAACAGTAATGGGGAATTTTTGGTGGCCCATAAACTTGGCCAAAGAACAAAAACAAAAAAACTTTTCTCATGCCTACTTAACCATGATCCTTCAAAGACAGATTACCCAAGAAAACATGATGGCATTCAGCCTCAAGCTTTGACAGCAGGTGCTTTGGAAGCCAGTCTAACTAAAAATAAAAAGTGTGTTGAAAAAAATGGAAGAATAAACAAAACAAAACAAAACGGAATATGGTTGCGGGTCGTCCACTGAAAAACGCAGTGTGCGAATCTTTGCTGCAGGCGTAAGGGTGCTGCTGCTATCCAGACGGTGTCAGAAGTTAATGGTTATTTTAATAAAACCGAGATGTGCAGAGCCCAAGTCGTTGAAGGCGGAGAGGGAGACGGGGCACTGTGGGGTGCAGGAGAGAGAATGCACGGAAGAGGGATCTCTCTGCCAAGAGATTTTGTGGAAATGCTGTGCTGCGCTTCCCGCCATGGAGCAGCATTCATCAGCTGCAACATTCTCAGAAACACTCGGTCCTAACGGGCCCACTTGGGCGGTACTTCAGTGCAAAAGCAAGGAGAGGCAGCGAATGTCTGGATCTAATGGTTTAACCCAGAAGAAAATCCCACTAGTTTTAGCAGGGCTTCCTGGGATCGTAGCCTTTATCTGAACACCCTAGGGAAAGAAGGACGTGGGAGAATTGAGAGATCCAGCATCTGCGTTTGTGAAAGCAACGTGATCACCACCAGAAGGGCGAAGAAGACCGTCGCAACCATTGAAACCAAAGGTGAAATTATACATTGCTGTCCCCGCCCCTTAACATGAGCTTTCTTCGCTCTCCAAAAAGCAAGGAGGACATCTCCATCATTTGATTTAAAACAACGGAAAAGAAACCAGTTCGACCTCTGCCTTCTCCCTTTAGTCTTAAGAATGCAGCGCTTTGTCTAAGAGAGAAATTATTTCCCGCAAAAATTCAGCCTCAGGGTCCTGGATGCCCAGTTTCCAGCCACTATCTCAGCTGAACTCTTAGCAAAGGCTTTGCAGGCGCCAGCCTGTGGGAAGATCTCCTGCGCCAGCCCCATAGAAACCAACGTCGGTTACTCAAAGGCCCCGAGGGGCAAGGCTGCTTCTGCCACTTGTACGCAGCTTAATTCGTTCTTCCAGATCCCCTAAACCAGATTTCAGCGTCCCGCTGCCCTTTCTCGCCCTGCGCGACGCTGGCCTGGTCTCTCCTCTCCCCAACACTCCTTTCCATAAAAGACGCCGGGGAGACTTTCCACTGCGCGGCTTTCCGCTCGAAAACCTCTAAAACTTTACTGCCGGGAAGGATCGAAGGCCTGAGGGGAACGCAGTCGAGATTTCTCGCTAAGGCAGTCTGAAGCAGAGGGAGCCGTCGTTGCATTTGATCTGGTCTATAACGGAAAAGTTCCGAAAGCGCGCTGGCGAAACCTACATTCGCACTCTGCGCGGCCCTTGCGCGCCACTTGTGGATCACGGAGCTTTAGCCTGTGCGCTAGGCCCTCCGAAGGAAGCAGCCCTTTTGCACTCCACCCTGGCCTCTCGCCTTGCTCTGCCTCCTTCCAAATCCATCCTCACCCGCGTCTTTGCCCAGACGGTGACAAAGAGGGGCCGCTTGCCTTTCGCCAGCTGCTTCCACCGGCCTTCGGTTTCGACCACGCCGGACACCCGCTCCTGCCTCCTCGGAAAGCAGGCGCACCTGCCCGCGCACCCTGGGTGCCATCCGACGGCGTGGCATCTTCTCTCGCCACGGCGCAAAGCAGAGAGAGAGGTCGCCTTTGGGATGGCGCTGCAGATCGCGCGGATTTCCACCCGGGCCGATGGGGAGCTCGACACAGCTGGAGAGCAAAGTTCAACCTAGAAACAGCCCCCTCCCTCGGGAGGGGTGCGTGCAGGGGGGTAGAAAACTGCGCAAAAGGGCGGCGGTTCCCTGGCCTTTGTTTAAACAATCCACCTCCCTCACTGCTTTGGAGTTAGGAGGTGGGGCTGCTGACAACAAAACGGCCTGCGGCTAATCTCCCCTCTGCGCTTTTTACTCTTCTGCGCAATCCCCTTACCCAAAGGTGCCCTAAGCTTGAATAGGGCTGCCGGGGAGCTTGCCAAGAGGTCAGCTGCCTGTGGGTGAGGATTCAGAGCCCCTTCCCCACACGCCCAGGCGCAGGGTCCAAAAGGGCAAGCGCTCTAGCCTAAGAAAAGCAACCAAGGCCCTGTGGCACCTTGGGCACTTCGGGAGACCTTGATGAAATGGGTCCAGCCCACGGAACCCATTCAGGTCGGGTCGCAGCGCACTTTCAGGGTGTCTCAGCTGCTTTGCAGGCGGAGAGACGCGAGAATCGGACGCGCAAACTGCTCCAATTTGCAAGCAGTTTTAAGCGAAAGCAGCTGCATGTAAGGCGACTCGGTCCCAGCCAGGTCCATGTAACTAATTGGCCGGAGTCGACCCAGGCTTTGATTCTGGCTGTCCAGTTAAGGAGGAAGTGGGGGGGGGGGAGCGGAACAAGAAAAGGCAGGCTGTCTGGTTGCCTCGAAATGAGATGAAACTCATCGCAGCTTGGTAGGCTGTTTAACCTTTGGGCTGACGGAGACCGAATTAACGCTGCAATCTATCTTTTGGGAAAATATGGGGAGATTCTGTTTTGGGTCTGTGGAAACAGAGGAAGCCCCCAAATATCTCCCCCCCGTCTCCCATTTCAGACAATTATGTTTGTCCACAAAAGCGGAAAGACAAAACAAACCCCGGCCAAGTCCTCACCGACGCCTGCTGTTAAACCAGAGGCGGAGGGTGATAAAATCAAAAGGGAACCTGGTGGCTCGGTTTTTCTAAGCGCCCCCCACGCCAACCCCCGTTTCTAGTAACGCACTCAATCGAAGTTCCCCCTTTCCTGGAGAAAAACAGATAAATTTATGAAGGGATAGCTAAGAGAATAATTACAGGGGAAGGCCGTTAAATTTTATTTCGAATCCCCAAAGGCAAAAGCTGACATTTTATTGCAAACATCTGGCGGGCTTAAGGAGGCTGGTATGGGGTTGGTTCCAAACTCTTAATGCCGGTGTGTGTTTTAATTCGGAGCAAAAAAGCAAGCGAAGCCTCGTCAAAACGCGCTCCCACTATCCCCCAACCCTATTTGCTCCGTTAACAAAAAAAGGGGGGAGGGTTAGCAAGAATCCTTTGCGAAGTTCTCTTGCGCACGCCTCGCGGAGCTGCCCAGAGTGCTCTTGAGCTGGTGTGGTGGAGCGGGGCGCGGGCTATTGACCAATACGGTCTACTTGGGAGTAAGCCACCCTGAAGAAGCTCAGGCTCCTGCAGCAGATGGAAATGCCAGTCAACGCCTCCCACCCACAACCTCTTAAAATCTCGCTGGCTGTCCTTAAGGGAAGCTATTCCTCGATCCCCACCCCATCCTCTCCCCACTGGGCATAATGGAGCTGATCTACTTTTACGGGGCTCTTATAACGAGGACTGCCACAAAATAATATCTGCGACGCCCTTTGAACAACCCGAAGGCGCGACGCAAATAAATGCAGCATTCTTCTTCTTCCATGCGAGTTGGGAGGGAAGGAAGAGGGCGAGAGAACCTCCATCATAACTAGCTAATAAGAAGGAGGCACTGGGCTTGGGGGTGTCCCATAAAACTGCAGTCGGAGGCCTGCTCTTTACAGTCCTCATAAATGCGCCCCTTTGCCAGCCGGCGCGGGGATATCAACGTGCTTGACATTCCGAGGGCAACCAGAGCAATTGGGCTGAAATTAATCTCGCCTCTTAAACTAGCGCCGGGCCCGGCTCCTCCACCCCCTTTTAAAGACCATCTAATAAGGTAGTAAAGGGCCATAAATCACAAGAACGCCAGCCCACCCCGCCGGCCGGCCCGGCTGAGCGCTCTGCAGCTATTGCGCAAGGTTACTTAGCCGAGCCTGGTACAAAGCGGGGGGGGGGGGGGGGTCCCCCCAAAAAATTTCCCCCCCCCCCCCTTCTCCGAGATGGGCGAACTAACCCTCCCCTTCGTGGGGATGGGGTAGTTGACGGTGCTACTACTTATAAGCGTTTTAACCGGCTTTAGCGCAAAACCCTCTTCTCCCATCCGTGGTTTTTGAAGTAGATTTATTGAACGGTGCGCTTCGCCGCTTCAGCTTGGTTAGGCAGAGGACGCCGCTTTCCCGGGGGCAGCCCCTGCAGGGTCTACTCTGAAGTAAGCCCTGCTGGGCACAAGGTTGAGATGGGAAACCTGGATCTGCGCTGCGGCACCTCAGATCGCAGGTGGAGGCCAATCTGATGGAATTATCCTTCGCACCAAATAAAATAAAAATGCTATGTGCCCACAGCATGCCAAGTGAAGCTCATTATGCGCGCAGCGTTTTCTTCCTGCTTTGTTTTTTTGTGGGGCTCGGGAGAAGCACACAGGCAAATGAATCCATTCCTGGGGTCTCTGAGCTGGTACACAGCCCAGACCCAGGTTTACCATCTCGGGGCGAAAAGGGCCTAAGGGTGCGCAAGACTGCAATTCTGGACTGGGGTTTCCAGGTTTCAAAATCTAAAGGCATTATCACTCCAGAGAACGTGAAGAGGGAGATAAAGGCTCTCATCAGATATAATCGCTCATCTAATCGGTCTGGGGTGTGTGGAGCGAGTGAGGGGCGCTGTGATAGATGTTTCTCCTTTTGCAAGCAAGAAGAAATAGAAAATCCCACACAGCAAAGGATTCAGGTGGGGAGATGGGAGCGATTGTCAGTAAACAGCTAATTAATCCGAAATTAATCCGAAATGACCGACGGCGGTGTTTAGGCCACCACCTAAAACTTGTGGGGCGGGGGGACGACCTCTGGGGTCCTCCTAATGTCCTGGAACTGACCTCGGTCCTCGCCAAGACTTTCAGGAGGCAGCCCCGCTCGTAGGATGCCACGCAACCTCGTGGCGGTCTCAAGGCTAGTTTATGCCATAATAAACGTGTTAGTTGCCACGGAGCTCTTACTCTCGCTCCCGGGTAAATGTGCTTCGGAGTGGAGGCGGATCTCTCGGAAGTTAAACAAAAGACAGAAAAACCCGAAGGAAAGACAGAGATGGGCTTGGAATCGTGACCTTGAAACGGGTCTTGTAGGTGAGCGAAGTCTAGGAGAGCGATAGGGGAGGGGGCGGTGAGTTGTCTGCCTGGGTGGGCGCTGTCTCACGCACGTTAACTTGCCATCAAATCCCATTAATTCTATGGGATTTACTTCCGAGTAGAAGAGCTGTTCGTCCCCGGATTTCCCTATTCGCTCCAGATTTGCGAGCAATCACTGCGGCCCTCCTTTTCCCTCCGCGGTTGGCTGGTGGATTTTGACTGCATCGTCGGACCACTTAATTTCGGATTAATTTCTGAAGCGCGCGCGGAAGTAATGCGGGCACTGGAGGTCGAGTAAATATTTGTCACCTCTGGAGCCCTAAGGAAAAATCGATTTAAATATGTTTTCCAAACTGCGAAGAAACACCAAAGGAATTTAGCGCGCTTTTGGCGTCGCCAAATCAGACTGAAAGAGGCGCAGAGTGGCCATAGTCGTTTATCTTCTTATCTTTTCGAAACGCTGCGTGCAGATTATTATTATTATTGTTAAAACAAAATAGGCCCAGACTATTTGCACTTAGTTGGACGTCCGTAGCACAGATTCCAGACAGCCAGGTACCTTGCAGGCCACTTGTTCTGGGATCGTGATGTGTGCGAATGAAGCGCACAGGCCATAACGCAACATGCAAGAGTAAATGAGATTTGGTTAAACTCATTTTCATTTCTGTGCTGGGCTTAAATGGATTAAATCATTAAATGGATAGGAACTCAGTCCCGTTGGTTTCCACTTAACTTGCGTACACATCAGTGTGCTTAGGATGGGGGGGCATTAAGGAGTCTCACTCAGCGCCCCCTTCCACTCGAACCCTGTTTTTTTACTAGCAAATCAGTCCAGGTGACTACCATTGAATCGACTGGACCCATGTGCGTGCAGAGCATGCTCACGCAAATATAATTGGCTCCAGTGAGCCTTTACTCCCGAGTAAATGTTCTTAGGGTTGCGGCATTGAAGTGTCATGGAAATCGAAAGAACTTGCACCCAAGATTTTTTTTTAAAAAAATAAATTGGCAAAGTGTCACTGCCTCTTCTGAGAGCGCTTAAATTTTCCACACAAAGCTTTCTATCAAAATCCGCCGGCTTTACAAGGATTAAAGGTGAGTAGATAATTCTGTCTACTTTAAAGCCAGGATTTTGGGTTTAGAAAGGGTCTCCTAGGATACGAATGAGCGGCTTAAAAAAAAAACTAGTCAAAACGTAAAAAAATTCTTCATCTCTTTTCCCCAGGTAGCTCCTATTTTCCTTCGTTTTTGTTTTAATACAAAAATGAGCCCCTCACCTATTTGCCTACCCGCCCTCCCCAAGCATCTATTCCTCTCCGAAAGAGCCTTTGAATTTCAGAGTCCGCCCAAATACTGAGAGAATCGCGCACTCTGACGCCCGCCATTCCTTCCCCGACGCACCACGGTTGCTTTTGCGTGGAGGACCCGAGCTTTCGCCCTCCTCCGGCTGCTTTGCCGGAATTCAGCCTCCTGCAAATTTCGTGCGATTCCAAGGCTGGCGAAAGAGAGGATATGAGCGCAAAAGCTGACGAAGAAGCCCCGCTTTCTTGGCATGGTGGGTCACCATAGGCGGGGGAAGTCTAATCGAAAGAAAAAGACGGCGAGAGGGAGAGTTTGGTGCGCGCCCGCGCGTTATTTGTCGCTGTCAACTCCGAGCGGAGCAGCCCGTCCGAGGCACCGCGCCCGCCCGCGGGATACCTTACCTGATCTTCGCCAGGCTTTCCCAGCCCCCTCCCCGTCGGTTCTTTGGTCTCAGAGGACCTGAAATCTATACGAAGAAGGAGGTTTGTGCCTTAGGCTGCCTTTGGCCCCAGCAAAAGTCTGGTTCAGCCGTGCCAAGGGACCGCAATGAGACGCTGCCTAGCTAGCCCCGACGTGGCTTTCTAGGTAGCTGGCTGCCTGGATGTCCCCGCGTCCTTTCTGCCGTCCAGAGCAGCAGCCTGCGAGCGTCGGTTATGACAACTTCGCCTTTGTCTGCTATGGATGCAGGAGAGGCTTGGTGCACGATTCGCGCGCGCGGCTGCCTGCCCTGCCTGCGCTCCCTGCGTCTCTTTCTCTCTCTCCACGCTGTGGGATTATTGGGCAGTTTGTTTCTCTGTTTCTGTGTCTCAACATAGAAGGGCGTGTAGGGGGGATGAAATGTAGCAATAAAACAGAGTTGGACATTTTATTAAAAAATGACGTCTCCGCTTCGCTTTTGCCCGGATTTATGAACCGGGAAATTTGGTTAAAATAAAATAAAATATCGTCTCCATAAAGAGGCCGATTCCAGCCCAAACCCCAAAACCAGGCAGCCCAAGTCTCTACATGCTTTACTGGCAAGTAAATTCTGCGGGAATAATTAGGGTTTAATTCGAGGGGAAATGTACAGGATCGCAGCCTGCCTTGATTTCACCGGGACAGATTTTTACTGCCGGCTCCTGTGCGCTGATTTCGTCGGGAGGCATTCCCAAGCTAGAGAGTTTAGAATCGCAGCCTTCACTACGGCCTTCACTCTGAGGTCAACTTAAAAGTGGCTGTTACCTTGGGCTAGATCCTGCCCACGTCTTTTATCGCATCCACCTTTTTGTTGCCGTTTACAGTGCTCTTTCTTCCCCCATCCCCAGTAAACCTCTTTGAGTCCGTGGGAATGTGGCCTGTAAGTCTTGCAGAGCGATAATCAGAATTATGCGGATGGGTTATTAGTATGGTCAATACATGCCATACATTATTAGATGTAAAGAGGCGTAGGAAATATGTTTCGGATAGGATATAGGATAGGAAACATCGAACAGTCGTAGCCGTCATACCGTGATATAGAAATATATTGTGCCTCTGTTGATTTTTGATTCGGTCGTTGTGATTATGCATTTTGGACGCACACCTGAAAGAGTTTTCTAAGGCCGAAGGTTTTTACGGACAGTCCCTCCTTCCGTCCACCCACCAACCTACCAACATCGAAGTTTGCCTGGATTGAAACCAGTTTAAATCTCATCCAATAACGCCCAAAGAAGCTATTCGCGCGCGCACAAAACTTTGCACTCGGCCGGAATGCCGGCTCAGTCTGCTTAAACAGGACTTCGCCGTGGAACTGCCAAACCCTCACAACGGACTTCATTTTCAAGGAGATATGTATATATATTGGTTAGTGCATTTTAGAAACCTCGCTGCTGCTCCCCCAACCCTCGCGGCCGTAATTCGCTTGAAGGAAAAGGTAGCGTTTGCAGAAGTGGAAAACGATCCCTCCTGCATGCGGTCGTCGGCGTTGTCGATTTTTCTCCGAGCAGCTTCGCATATTTGGGGGGGAGCGGGTGGGGGAGAATCTTATGCAAGATGCCAGGGATGAGGGTGGGTAGGTGGGGGCTAGCACCTGGGGCAGGGTGGGGGGGGCTGGGCGCCCTCTCGGCTTGTTTTTGGAGGGGGAGAAGGGAGAGTGGCTGCGTGCTGGCGGAGGGGAGGGAGTGCTGCTGGGCTCCCGTCCAGCAAAGGGTTAATTCCGCGCGCAGCTGCCCAGGAGGAGCCAAGCTGGGAGAAGCAGCCCGGGCGCTTGGCCCGCCCCCTCCTCATTGGCTCCGGGGCGCCGAGGTCCCCGGCCTGCGCGCCTTTCCATTGGGCAGGGGCTTTGCGGCTCTCTCCTGACAGGCGCGCACAGCCTGGCGGTGTCGTCGGGGGTGTTGGGGGGGGAGAGAAGAAAGTTCCCCAGAAGTTTGGATCAATCAGAGGGAGGGAAAGGAGGGGGGGGGAGAGAGAAAGGAAAGAATGAAGCGCAGGCTGCAAGCGCCGCGACTCTGAGCGGCGCCGGCGATCCGGGCGGTCGGTGGGTCGTCTGCGCTGCTCCGCGGATCCATGTAGCGTCCAGGCGGCCGCTGGGCGCTCTCACGTCGAGGCGGCCTCTCCGCTCGCCTCTTGCTGGGGCCCAGCCTCGCGAAGCAGCCAGCTAGCCAGCGTCGCCCTCCCTCCGGCCAGCGCTTGGGCAGCTGGCGGCGTGCCTGCCCCTCGGGCCGCGGGACTCGCCAGGCACGCACTCACCCCGTCGGGCGGCTAAAATGAGCGAGAGGAGGCGCTCGGCAGTGGCCCTCAGCTCGCGAGCGCACGCCTTCTCCGTGGAGGCCCTCATCGGCTCGCACAAGAAGAGGAAGCTCCGCGACTGGGACGACAAAGGCCTGGATTTGTCCATGGACAGCCTCAGCCCCGACGGGCAGCTGCCGGACGCCGACGACCCCGCCCAGTGCCTGGACCTCAACGCCAACGGTGAGTGGCCTGGACGGGGTTGGATTTGGGGAGGGGGAGAAGGAAGGACGGAAAGGGTCCGCGGGCGCGCCTTTGGGGCGGCTGGAGAGTCCTCTTGGCACGCGGAAGCCGTGGGCAAATGCGAGGCCAGAGCCCGTCCAACGAGACAGGCGTTCGTTGTGGCCTGCGGAGGCTTGACCTTCCGCCGACAGGTGTTGCTGGAGGGGGCCCGGAATAATGGCCGGATTTTTGGAGGTTCCTGGTGGAAACCATTCAGGCTGCAGCCGACGGAGACATCTTTCGGGAAGGTTAATTTAGCACAGCCTCCCCGCAGAATGGTAGCGTTGGAAGCGACCCACAGGGCCGTCTCGTCCGACCCCCTGAAATGCAGGAATCGCCTCAATGTTGCTTGTGGTTTTTAATAGCCGTCGGGGAAACTATCTCTTGAACCCTGGCCCGGGCGTCCCCAGGGACTCGGCCTCCCCACCCCTTGCCTTGCCTTCCTCTTGCTGCCAGGCAGCCCCTTCGCCCCTCCAGGACAGGAATAGACCGGCTGGTGGCTATTAATAGCCAAAGGCATCAAGGCAAGCCTCGCCTGGCATCGAAAGAGCGCCCCCCGAAGGGCCAAGCGGCGCTGGGTGGGCGACGCACGCTCCTTGCCAGCTCGCCACTGCCGGGCCTGGGAGAGATCTGGGAAAGGGGCGCCTCCTCGCGCGCTCCTACCGCGAACATATCCTGGGATGGAGACTCGGGACTCCGGGGAAGTTCACTCAGGGACGAACAGGATCAGGCCTTGGGCCCACGGGCGGGAGCTGGGCTGCGGGTCCTGCGGGAAAGAGGCGCCGCGATTGGCAACCCAGATTGGAGACTATTTTCGTTCAAGCGACTCCTCTCCAGAATCCTTGGCCCGCGGAGCCCGGCAGTGAGGATGGACGGACCGGGCTCTTGCGAGGACCGGGTCCTCCCCACCTCCTTCCCCACGGCTCCAGGGGCTCGGTGTAGTGTTAGCAAAGACTTATCTACTTCTTCATGTCGGTTCCTCTTCCTCATCCTGGCCTTTCAGGACGCATGCCATATATCTACTATATTTATTTACAGCTGTATCTATAGCTGTACAGTATTTGTAATCCGTATATATATATATGAGCCTAAGCAGCCTTACTCAGAAGTAAGTCCCATGTAGTTCATGGGGCCTTACGTGTATGCGTGGGATCGCAGCCTCCACAAATAATTACATGACACCCCAGGTGATCGTTTTGAATTTTCAGCTTTTTAACCGTTTCCCGTTTTAAGCAGTGCTTCCTGTAAATTATATTGTGTCTTCCAATGACTCTATTGCGAGAACGGGTTTGAAAACGCCATTTGATGGAAATCCGTTTTTTTCTCTGTTTGGCTGTATGTGTCAAATCACTTCAGTTATAATTCGAAAGACGGTTTTTTAATTACTGTAAATATTATTTTTTAAAAAAATGAGGACTTCAAAAGTAGGAAAGAGTTGAAAATCTGTAATTTTCCAAAACGTAATTTTTTTCCTGTTGCAGTAAAAGCGAAATCCCTTTTCTTTGGGTTAAAACCTTAAGTCAATTCGTGTGCCTAGGAGTATAAATACAGGCCAGAATTACCGGTGGATTGTTTCATGAAATTGCATGCTCGCAGTCAGTCCCTTGCTGGGAGGCTCGAGCGAGCGCCCGCTTCAAAGAGCCGTCGAGCCTCCAGCGGGGCTTAGATTTCCACGTAGCCAAGGATCGAAGTCCTTTTGCAAGTCCTTTCCCCGCTTCCTACACTTCCCCTCAATGCGATGGTGATTTAAAAACAAAATAAAATCCCTATTCTGACCTCTCGGATGTGGCCGAAGCCCCGTCGGGGGACAGCGAGCCGCAACTCGCTCAAATTCGGCATGATTTTTGGATTTTGCCGTCCAGTCTCGGAAAAGCGCAATTCCTTGGGACGTTTTCCAGCCACTTCCTCGAGCAGTCAGTAGAGCTTTGCGCAGGAGAACTGCCCGGTCAATCAGTCTCTGAAATATAGTGGCTTTCAGTCCGATTTGCAGTCCGCGGGCCTTTCCCACTTTGCCTCACGGGTGAATTATTTTAACTCAGTAGGACAAGGCCCGTCTCCCTGTTTCCCGAGGGCCCCCTCTGCTGTGAATCGAACTCCTTCCCTCTCTTATTACTTCTACTTCAAGTGGGGTGATTTTGTAAAAAATAAATAAATTGGAGGGCTCGTCTTAATTACAAATGTCTTAGTTATGCTCTGCCTCGGAAATAATTAGAGAATAACGGGTGCGGGCGGGACAGCCTTGCCCCTCGTTATAGCCTTCCAAGTCTCCTGGAACCGCATTTAATAGCCCTTCGATAAGCGCTTCTAGGAACCGTCGGAAAGAGACCTTGCGAAGAAAGGCGTTTGCGATTCCGGAGGCGAAAATTGATTTTCTGGAGGTGCCGCGAATCCGGGAATCCAGACTTGGGTTTCGAAAAATCTTCCACAAAGTAAAGAATATAGAGAGATCTATCTGAGGGATTCCTTCCCCCACACCCCCAAAAAGCCCCCCACCGCTTTACTCCCCCCCACCTCTTGGAGGAGGGCGCACATTGTCCAACTGTTTGCAGTCCCGTAGAAGCGAGATGTTTTTCAACTTAGCAGGACCGACGGCGATCCCTGCTCCACCCCCGCTCCCAGCGGATTCGTTTCGAAGGAATCCCCCGGGCTGAGGGTCGGAAAAGGAGAATTGCGAAGGGAAACGCGAGGTCGAGGCGAGGGGCTTTTGCGCAAAGCACCAAACCAGAACAGAAACAGGGACTGGCTGCAGCAAGAAGATAATAGTTACCAAAAAAAAAATCACAAAAGGCAAATCGTTAGGGGAAAGAGCCCATTGCAACAGCCGCCTAGATCCCGAGATTATCGCGATCATTATTGACATTTATTTCTGACGCCAACAATGTGGGCGGCGGGAGGGAAGTACAGTACTTGCTTACTTAAACCAAGAATGGGGTGTGTGGCAGGGATCTCGCTGCAACGATAAAAAGCACAAGGCGAGACCTGGCTGTTGCTTTTTAACGAAACCCGCTCTATACACAAGAAGCGTGGCTTCTTCGATCTGCGCTCTGCGCCAGGCCTCAAATTCAGCGTTCATTATATTTGCAGCCGTCCTCTAAAACACCGGATCATAGTTAAAAGTTTTTAAGGAGCTTTGGTGCTCTTGCCGAGCCGCCCAACCGAAACGCGCCCTTGAAGAAAATTAAAACACGGCTCCAACTTCGCACCCCGTCTTTTCTCCCGCTACTCCCCGTCATAATATGTATTTCTCCTCCCGCGTGGGCTTTTCCCTCGACCCGTAAACCTGACAAGTCCTCTGTTTCCCGGCTCTTGCAGCTGCAAAACGCGCGGGGCGTTTGCGCCAAACTTGCGCCGGCCGAGAACTTCTCTCTCTCTCTCTCTCTCTCTCTCTCTCTCTCTCTCTCTCTCTCT
>JAXCMG010000032.1:2501657-2546693 GCA_034642415.1 Podarcis siculus | reverse complement strand
AATAATAATAATAATAATAATAATAATAATAATAATAATAATAATAAATTTATACCTTACTCATCTGGCTGGGTTTTCCCAGCCACTCTGGGCAGCTCCCAACAGAATATTAAAACATGATAAAACACAAAACATTAAAAACTTCCCTAAACAGGGCTGCCTTCAGATGTCTTCTAAAAGTCAGATAGATGTTTATTTATTTAACATCTGATGGGAGGGTGTTCCGCAGGGTGGGCGCCACTACCGAGAAGGCCCTCTGCATGGTTCCCTGTAACCTCAGGTCTCGCGGTGAGGGAACCGCCAGAAAGCCCTCAGAACTGGATCTCAGTGATGGGGGTGAATGATGGGGGTGGAGATGCTCCTTCAGGTATATGTTGTTCAATTGGAATTTTCCAAGAACAGTGATCAGGACATTGTTAAGCCATTACTTGGAGCCTGAATGGTGCCTGAATTGGTACCTGAAGCCAGTGGATGCTGGTCCACTATGGTGAATGGGGCCACCAACCTTAATCTGCCTTCTGCCAGCCCTCACCTAACTGCCTTCTTACTTACAACTGGCCTAGAGCATGGCCTTCCCACCAGCTTCCTCCTGGGTAGTCTCAGTGTTGCCCTCAGCAGGAAAGAGACAGGAGTCAAAGCTAGAACTAGGTGGCTCTGCCTCTCATTGGCTGAGCTTGCTCTTGTCATTGGCTCTTGCGCCACCTACTGCTGACATCCCTGCCTTCTGCCCTATCAGTCCCAATGGACACCAGCTCCCACAGCTGGAAGCAGAGCAACCATGGCACCCCTCTCCTCAAGGCGAGGTGCAACATATGGCAAGGCTAACCAAGGTATTCTGGTCCTGAGGCAGGAAAGTTGCACAAATACCTCTCTGCCATTCTAGCAGTAAAAATACAAGAATAAAAAATAAGTAATGAAGAACTTGCTGCCTTTTTGCTTTGAATTTATTGGGAAAAGTGAAACAACAACAACATCTCCACCCCCATGGTCATCAGCTGTGTCTGAGGCTGTCTAATGGTAGGGTCAATCTAAGATGGCAAATTAATAAAGGGACTCAGTAGGTAATGAATGAGACTCTTAATCTCTGGGTTGTTGGTTTGAGCCCTACGCTGGGCAAATGAATGAATGAATAGGTTTATTTCAGTCACTGACCCGATTGTACGCTGGGCAAAAGATTCCTCCATTGCAGTGTTTGACTAAATGACCCTCGTGGTCTCTCCCAACTCTGCAATTCTATGATTTTATGAAAATAACTTTCTAAAGCATGGCTAGGTTTTGTAGGGTGAGGGTATATAGTGAACATGCTGTGGTTTGACTCGACTCCATATCTAAACTAGGGAGAAAATGCTTTAATCTCTTATGTAACCAATGTTTTGATTGATCTAGGCTTCAGTATCTTAAATTCTGGGGGGTTAATGCCCAGTGCCCCTAATTTTAACGCCCCCTTTCCCTATTTGACTTTCCAGTAACTGCTGCTAATATCACTGCCTTGTTCCAGAAAAGTTTAAAATAACATATAGAAAGACCTAACATATAGAAAGACATACAGAAAGACCTAAAAGCGCACCATTTTATCGGCGTAAGTCTCACTTCTCCTCCAATACATGCTGTGGGTGTTCCAGGCAAAGTTGTTAGGAATTTATTTAGTGAGATTTCCAGCCGTTTGGTCTCAATCAAACCCCAAGCCACAGCATCGTAATTGGGGGGAAGAAACCTCTGGTTTGAGCACTCTCAGGGATAGGAGGGTCAGACCACTCCCTTTCCTTTGCCAAACCCAGGAATAGCTTGTGAAGACCGAGTAGCTTTTAGCTTAGCTCACATCCTTGCTCCTGTTTCTGCAGATGTCACCCTCGAATCGTTGAAACAACAAACTTGCCCAATGATTATCTAGAGTCCCTGTTTGACATGCGGTCCAATCCCGAAAAGCAGCCAGTTTTGTTTCAGTGTAATTAATATATAACTGCTCTCTCTGTCAGATTGCCTCCCTTCAACCTTTCGAAAGCCTTCTCGGCCCTGTGTGGGAGTTGTAATATAAAAGTGTGTGTGTGCTTGTGTGTAACCCTAGACGACTGTCTAAGCAATCCTCATAATACTACAAGATGTGCCCAAATTAATCTCTCTTGCTCTTCAGCCTGACACCTCAGCTTCAGCAGCTGTGGGAGGGATATTTATAAAGTTGACTGCCATTCGGCTTGGCCTCTGACTCTTCCCCTGATCCCAAGCTGGAGGCTGTTTGAGGCGTAGCAGGTGGCTAGGGTGGCTGCCTAACAGTGCTCAGAGCCTATTTGTCTGTTTGTTTATTGCTCCCATGGGGAAGGGAAACAAGGAAAAATCTCCAGCACATTCGATCTGGGAAGTCAAGTTGCCCTCAGCACAGTTCTCCCCCCCCCTTCGCTCCATTGCACACCAACACCCATTTTGGGAGGCTGTAGAGGAATCGGAGCTGAAAGCACTAATTCAATTAATCAGCAGATTAGCCAATTAACTCATGAACTGCAGATCAAGGATGACATGTTTTAACTGGACTGTCTCCCATGATGATTAGTTAGCGCTGATGGCATTATAAGGAATCTATTTGACTTCCTTGGTCTCAAGTGCGTTTGGCTGATTTTTCCAAAGGGTTGTTGTTTTTTTTTTGGTAAACATCAAACTTATGAGGAGATTGTAATAATCATTTATTAGGTTTTAAATGAAGTTGCATTAGACGCTTAATATGAATTAAATACCCCTCATGTGCATTGAGATGCACATCTAGTTAAATGATTCACTCAAAGTAGGGCTGATTCACATAACTTTGGCAGCTTCTTATTTTGAACAGGTTTGCTTTTTAAAAAAAAAATTGGGTGACCCATTCTGGAAATAAACCCAAGGAAGGCTGAGGAGTTAGCTTTTTATTTTCTAAAGAAACATTTAATAGTCTGGGACATATAAGGAGCTTTGTTCGGGGTTTGTACAACCGCCACACAGCTGAACATGTATGTGTAGTATCAAAAGAAGAATCTGGAAAAAGAAGAATCTGACCATAAAGACATATAGGAGTTTAAAATATTGCTGCGGTCAGACCTCTCTGTCAGAATTGAATGAAATTTGAAGGCAAAGTAGCCCTTTCTGTGGGTAAGAAGCCTATTGAGTCTCAGTCAGGTCCAAATAGTGCAAATAGATAAATGCAAATAGATAAATAGGTACCGCTCCGGCAGGAAGGTAAATGGCATTTCCGTGCGCTGCTCTGGTTCGCCAGAAGCGGCTTAGTCCTGCTGGCCACATGACCCGGAAGCTGCACGCCGGCTCCCTCGGCCAGTAAAGCGAGATGAGCGCCGCAACCCCAGAGTCGGTCATGACTGGACCTAATGGTCAGGGGTCCCTTTACCTTTACCATTAATATAGATATATTTAAAAGGCAACCCTATAACTTTTTAATTCCTTAGCAGAATTGGATTATATTTTCAGGCACAGTTTCTCTTCCTGAGGGAGTGAAGACTGCCAAGTTTCGGACAGATAGCTACAGAGGATTATGTGCAAGTGGGAGTCGTTTGGGGAAAAAGGAATTTGTTCCCCCCACTTTGGGAGGGACAATTTGTATTTAAAGATCTACATCAGGAATGGGGGGGGGGGAGGGAATAAATAGCTACACTGGGAACAAGGAGGAGGAATTCAAATCAATCTTACCCCATAGTTGAAGTGGGAATCAAAGGCCATCTCAGGGGAGAAAGGGGCCTAGCTTTGAATAATGCCGGGTGGGGACAGAGCCCAGGAGACCCAAGAGGGCAACCCTTGTCATTTCCTCCCTAGGGTGGAAGAGACCAACAGCGCCTGATATCTGCTGAGAGGCCCATGGAGAGGCAGCGTGGACGGGCGATTGCCAAGGAGGCAGCAGCCCTTGTGGATCCTGCTGCCTGAGGCAATAGCCTCACCTTGTCTCATGGCTGAACCGGTCCTCCACAAACTGATGTTCCTTCTGCATCCCTCCCAAAAGCAGAATGATTAGAAGCAGAAAGTGGAGTCCTGATAAAATTATTCTCTGGTTGAAAACTCAAGCTCTTAGCCACAAAACTGCACCCCTTACTTTCCATTTCCCCTCTCCTGTCATGCTACTAATATGTGGATCTTGGTGTGTGTATCAGTTTATACAGACTCACTTTCTGTGTTTCAGAGTCCCTCTAAATCTGTCCCAAAGGTCCAGGAACAACCCAATTAGCCCTGGAATCCTTTGAAAGACATTCATTTCAGTTCACACGAATACTTTTCAATGTGGCACACTTTGGTTTGGGGTTTGTCTGAAGTGCAAGCACACATCTAATTAATACAGTATGTGATCAACTATGTCATTATGAAGCCCAACATTCAATAGTATGTTTCATATGCTTATTTCTCATGCAAAACTGCCTAAGAAGCAACCAAGTGTCATTGAAAGGATCTGAACACATTAACACCAATGCTCTGGGCATGATCCCCAGCTGAGTTCTCATGCACAAGTCCCACTGAAATTAATAAAGGCTGTGGAAAAGAACAGTGATGTTCTTAGGGCCCTGCTCATTTTAATGTGAGATGCTTAGGAGAAAATGCCAGGGGAGTATGCCTTTTGCCACTTCAACTCCCTGTAATAGTTCCATTTCCTATTTGCTACTGATATTTTCAAAGTTCATTTGTTCAGTAACATTAGTCAATGTATTTTCTTTTAAAATCAGCCAGGTCCTTCCAGACTTCTAAAATATATTTGTGCTCTCTAAATGCTTGCCATTAATCTGATCTATTCTTGTTCATTAACCTAATGTATTTGATTATCTGAACCTGGTTAGACTATCAAATAGGGAAAGGTCTGCCCGTTGGAAATTAAAATGAAAGCTCCGCTCTCTGAGGCTACATTGTATATATGGAAGCAAACATTTTCTGTTGCAAATACTACCAGCCGACATCCCATGGTTATTGAAAGTCAACACCAACTACAGGAAGTATTTCCCTAAATGTTAACTAACTAAGGACACAAGCAAATCATTTTCTGCCCCATTGAAATAACTGGAAATGAAAAGTATTTAAATTTGGCCAAATTATCCCCTAAGTATTAATTCGTTTATGGCTTTTGTGCCCTGTCCTTCCTCTAAGGAACTGAGAGTGACACACATAGGTTTTTCTTCCTGCTTGACTTTCACAGCAACCCACAGAGGTAGACTGGGCAGAGACAGTGGCTGTTACAAAATTACATGGCAGATAAACACATCTGGAGCTGCCCAGATGTGAATCGGTATAGCAGCCTAGGCATGCGCCCCGGATTTGGTCAGGTTCATTCAACTTTGACCTCTGAGTCTTGAGAATGGAGGAAGCGTGGGGAGGGGGTGGGTTTTTGTTGTGTGTCTCTAAAAGTATCTGTATCTCATGGTCCTGGGGAATCCTCACTTCTGGGCCTCTGAAATTCCTTTTATATGGAGGAGAACTAGGCTGTGCATGTAGCAGAATGAGGTGTGAAGCAGGTGAGAATGTGGCTGTAGAATGCTTCCAGCAACACCAGGGGGGGCCCCACTTTCCCTGCTTAAAAAAAACTATAAATAGTGATAATACACTGGCGTAGCCCAGGATTTTGCCTGCTAAATACCAGATTTCTATTTGCAGCGAGGTTTTAGAGGTTTTATTTCTTTATCGTAGTGAAGCGTTAAAAATTGTGATCCACCCCTCTCCACCTGCAGTCCATTCTTCTGTTACCTCATTCTGTTGTAGATTTTTGGATTGTCATAAGGATGCAAGTAATAAGGTTTTTTTTGTGTATGTGGGAGAATCCTACAAATGCACTCAAGGCTGCAAGAGGTGTCAACTGATGTCTTCATTTAGAAAGATTACATGCATTTTAAATACCACCCCCCCACCGGTTTCCGCACAATATAATTTTATTACATCTGTAGGAGCAGGAAGAAGTGGGATTCAGAAGACATTCCTGTCTGGACTGTGATTTCTAAGCAAATCCAAAGAGGTTTGATTACAAGCAAAAGTCAAAGATTGACTTACAAATCATCTATCACGGCTCCCTTTCCCCACTTGGGCCAGAGTTATTATATCAAATATCAACACAACTTGGCCTCTTCGAGAAGCGGCACCCGGCCCTATTCATATCTGTCTTTGGCGAAACTGATGTTTTTTTCAGATGGAAAAGCTGGGAGGGAGAAAAAGGAGGGGACAGCCTCAAAAACGCCACAAAATGCTTTATTACTTTGCAGCCTGTTCCTGAAGCCCCCTAAAGCGCTGGTTTGAGTGAGTAAGAATTTATTGCATTAGGAGTTTGAAGAGTTTGGCTCTTTAGGATTTATATTTTAGTTTTTAGGATAATAACATTTCTCTGTCCCCGTCTTATATTTACAGGTTTCTGTTCTGCATTAGAAAGTTTACGCTGCTTGATTGTATTCATATTTCTAAGGGTTTGAAACAGCTTACAGTGTAAAACAATCACCACTACTTGTTTTCAGTTGCAAGTTTTTACAATATAGGCCTGCTTCCATAGGTTACTGTAGAATTTGTGCTGGGTTCGCTATTAAGCTGCAAAAACTACAGATTAAGATGAATTAAGTTGATTCACATTTTTTTCATTTTGTCCGTGTATATGCATGCATAAGTGGTCTTGTGCTAGAATGCAGTATATCAAACTATACCAATGTTTTTCTAACTCTAGTAAATATTTTGGAAGTTGCCACAGTGCAAAGGAAAGGACCGGTTCCATTAGTATCCAAAATTGATTTTTAAAAATAATAATAATAAAATGCTTTTAGTGCAGATTGCATTCTGGAGTTTATTTTTTAATGTAAGTCAGATAAGTACACCGATTGTGAATTTGGATTTGTGATTTGAATTGGATCATGAATTCTTGTCGTTTCTTGACCCCACTCAAATGGCTGCAGAGACAATATGGCTTTTGGGACTGCTATCCATAATCAAACAAGACATGCTTTTACAGAATAATAAAACATATGGTAGTCAGCAAGCTGGCAGATTAAATACGTAAATTATGTTGCATCTATTATTCCTTGGGACCTAGCAATTAACTCAAAGCACATGAAATTATGTTAAGTCAATTCACATGATTAAAAAAAAAAATCAGTTCCAAGTGTTGTCTCCAGCTTAGGCTCCATCCACACTTTGCATTTAAACAATTATCATGATTTTCACCAAAGATTCTTGGGAACTGTAGTTTGTCAAGGACACTGAGAGCTGTTAGGAGACCCCTGTTTCCCTCACAGAGCTACAGATCCCAGATTTACCTGGGAACAAGGATCGACTGTAGTTCTTGGAATAAGGGTCTCCTAACAACTCAGTGGACTTAACAAACTCCATTTCCCAGGATTCTTCAGGGGAAGCTGTGACTATTTAAACTGGTATAATACCGCTATAAATGTATAGTGCAGATTGTGCCCATCATGTTCAGTACAGACCCATTGAAATCAATGGACAACTTACTTAAGTGTATTGATTTCAGTGATTCTCTGCTCTGAGTAGGACTGAGGTAGATCCAACCCTAAGCACACAGTGAAATCCAAATTCTGGCCATGCAGTAAAGCGTCCAAACATTTTATTTTATTTTGTGCACTATCCTAATAGCTACTTGATGAAAGGTGGGTTTTTTTGTTTTTTTAAATGCCTAATAATAAAATCAGTGTCTCAATCTCTCAATCTCATAACCAAATCAATGTTTACATCTGATGGGAGTCATGATTTTATGAATTTGTGCAATTGCATGGAAATTAATCTGGCCACAAGATGGAGCAAACAGTTTCTAGAAGTGTGTGAGGTGAGTAGAAAAAATAAAGGACCCACCATCGCATGCACTTAATGTCTCTGTGGGGCAATCAGATACCCCTATTGCATGCAACTGTGTTCTCATAAACCATTACTGGGTTGTGTGTGAAATAGCCCCAGCTCACTCCGCAGCTTGCCTGTCTCATATCATCCTTTCTTTCAGTTGTTTAAATTTGTAGCATGCTACTTTCCAGGGACGCGGGTGGCGCTGTGGGTAAAAGCCTCAGCTCCTAGGGCTTGCCGATTGAAAGGTCGGCGGTTCGAATCCCCGCGGCGGGGTGCGCTCCCGTTGCTCGGTCCCAGCGCCTGCCAACCTAGCAGTTCGAAAGCACCCTCGGGTGCAAGTAGATAAATAGGGACCGCTTTCTAGCGGGAAGGTAAACGGCGTTTCCGTGTGCGGCTCTGGCTCGCCAGAGCAGCGATGTCACGCTGGCCACGTGACCCGGAAGTGTCTCCGGACAGCGCTGGCCCCCGGCCTATAGAGTGAGATGGGTGCACCAACCCCAGAGTCTATCAAGACTGGCCCGTACGGGCAGGGGTACCTTTACCTTTACCTTTACCTTACTTTCCAGGGGTTTTGGCAGATAGCAGAACTTAAGTATAGACATAAGGATAACTTCTTGGTGGATTGATCACTTTGCAGTTGTAGGAAAGGGATCTCACAGTCAGCTTGCAACTTACGAATGTTGCAAGATAAGAAATACCTGTGTGCTGCTTTTCGGTCAATGGTCCACAAATCATGTCAAGCATCATTCTGGTCCATTTTGTCTTCCATTCTGTCAGCATTCGCCGTCTGAGTTCGCTATTAGAAGCAACAATGCTATGCTTTATATTGCCTTAAGATAATAGAAAATAATAGATAACCTGAAGGACATTAGAATAATAATTAGAAGACAATTCACTAAACGTGAGGGGTTGGGAAACCCAATCAAAAGAAGACGCATCACCTCATATGTAAACACCACGAAACTACACATTGCCTTCGTAAGATAATAATAATTAAGCAACATTTATATTATTTTCTGGGAACGAAACCCAGCATTCTGGGTTCTGGCCAATAAAATGCCTATTCAATTTCCTACCTAATTAATTTTTTACTGGAAGAATGATCTGTTTTTCAAGCAGCCCGACAGAACAGTGTTTTATGGCATACATTTTCACGGGTCTCTGGAACAGTCTTTGATTCATCATAGGCTCCTCCTGCTGGGGGGGGGGCATAATTTTTGCAGTTTCCCTTTCCCTCTCCTGCAGCCTGCAGTGCTATCCCACCCCCAGGATGTTCCAGAAGCTCCCCAGAACACTCTGAAGTTGCTTTTTGCAGAGGGAAGGCGGATTCTGCAACAATAATCTCTCCCTTCCTCCAGTATCCTGTTACTGGAACCTCACTCATAGGAAGCCTGGGTGCAGCCCACAGATGCAGTTTTTCCAGACTTGATCACTGAAACTCTCTGCCCATGGAGTCTGGAAAAGCTACATTTGGGTTTATTTCTTTTTAATCAGAACTTATAATGAATCCAGATTCTGGGCATGTAAGCATATTTAGCGGGCATAAGCTGAGTCAGCGGTGCTTTCTTCTGAGTGAACATGCATCAATGCCCTTCTTCAGCCAACCAAAATGCACTTTTTTTTTTTTGCATTTCTAACAAAGCTCTTCCAAGGAACTTTTATCCTTTCAAAATAATTGCCCCTTTCTTCTAAATTGCTACCTGCTTGCCTGCCTGTCATTACTATGTGGCGTGTGTTTGTGCGGAGGGGAAGACTGCATTGCGGCGTAGAATGACAAAACCTAACCAACATCCCTGACAACTCCAGAGAAGTGCAAAGTGTGTTTGTGTGTAGAGTTTCAGCCCTCCCTCAACATCCTGCCTATCATAACTATAAAATTATTTCTAGAATAGATTTCTATATAAAACCAGGAGTGGACCAATGTGAGCTCTTGTTATTTATAAACAAATCTTCACCTTTATTGTGGAGATATTTTTTTCCCACCTAACACAACTTGTAAACCAACTGAAGGAAAAATGGGGGGCATAGATTCTTAATTCCCTCCCAGTTTCTGCATTGCTCTGCTCCTTCAGCGCCTAAGCCTTCTCTTTATTTAATTATTAACATTATTAAATATTAATAATTATTAATTATTATCTAGTAGACCAGGGGTCATTAAGGTTTACCTCACCTGGGCTGGTTCACTACACTCCATGGGCTGGATCGTGCGTGTGTGAGCACGCATACTCACAATTTCTGGCATCTGTGTCTGCTCAGACGCGATTTCTGGCGCCTGCGTATGCACAGATGCGATTTCTGGTGCTATGGAAGCGAGCCCCCGCGCTGCACTGCGCTGGTTTAGCGCAGAAGGCAGGGACTTGCCGAGTGGGCGGCTCAGTTTGGGGGCGGCTCGGGGGCCTGTTAAACAACCCCAATGGGCTGCTTGTGGCCCATGGGCCTTAGGTTGCCGACTCGTGTAGTAGACAATTGGTTAAAATGCATTTCTCTCTTGTCTGGATTGCTCATCCATACAAAATGTTCCCTGCACATAGAAAACAATCCCTTTATTTGTTTATAAATTAAAATAATTGTATACTGCCTGCTATACAGGCATCTCAAGGTGGCATATACTAATGTCATTAAAATACAATACAAAACACAATTGCATTTACAAAACACAATACAGATAAACAAAGAAGCAGTCAGTGAATGTTCTAAGAAGGTCTGCAATGCCTGTTGTCAATAGCCAGCAAAGGCTGTTCTTGAAGTTGTTGCTGCTGTTATTGTTATTGTTTTGCATGCACTGGAATTGTATTCTGGCACATGACTTATCTCTAGGGGGAGACTATTCTACTGGCACAGAAAAGACCTTTTCCTAGCTTAGAGAGAAGGCCAGGCCAGGCCTCTTTCCTCTTGCCATGCAAGTTTTTACTGTACAGAAAAGGATATTGATAAGCTGGAATGTGTGCAGAGGATGATAAAGGATCTGAAAACCAGGCTTTATGAGGAACAGTTGAGGGAGTTGGGCATGTTTAGTCTGGAGAAGAGTTGATATGAAAGCCATCTTCCAATATCTGAAGGGCTGTCACATGGAGCAAGCTTGTTTTCTCTTGCTCCAAAGGGAAGAACATCATGACAGTAAGAGCTGTCCAGTAGTGGTATCAGTTTCCTTGGAAGGTGAGGGTTTTCACTGTAGGGTTTAAAATGGGTTGGGTGGCCATTTGTCAGGGATACCTTAATTGTAGGGGGTGGAGCTACATGACCCCGTGGGGTCCCTTCCAACTCCACTGTTCTCTGCTTCTATGTGAAGCTCCCCCATGTAGTTGTGCAGGCTAGATGCAGGTAGGCTACCTCAGGGAGAACTAGGCATTAACAAGTCTGGAGGGAGAAGCAGATAATAAGAGTTTTGAAGAGCACTGAGTGGAAGGGAGTAGAGCGTCTGATCAATATACTCTGAGCCTGTTCATCCCTGGTCTTGCTGGTGTTCTTGCTTGCTGATTGGTGAGGAGACCGTTCTTTGCTGCGGGAGAGGTAGAGTTAAGTATTCCATGCTGTTTTCACATTCAGTTTTCACACTGGAGTCCGCTTTCATTCAGCATAGCTAGGAATGTCATCAGCATAATAAACCATGCAAATAAGTCTGTTGGCTGTTTCTGAATGTTGGTTTCAACTCTACTGACTCACTTAGTGGGGAGAATGTCTTCTCTGACCATTTCTAATTAGCAGTGTGGATCCTAAAAGGTAAAACTGAAATGGGTATGAGCATTCGGTACTGTGTGTAATTAGCCACTGCCCATCCCAGCGACAGGGTGAGCTCCCGTTGCTCGGTCCCTGCTCCTGCCAACCTAGCAGTTCGAAAGCACGTCAAAGTGCAAGTAGATAAATAGGTACCGCTCCGACGGGAAGGTAAATGGCGTTTCCGTGCGCTGCTCTGGTTCGCCAGAAGCGGCTTAGTCCTGCTGGCCACATGACCCGGAAGCTGTACGCCGGCTCCCTCGGCCAATAAAGCAAGATGAGGGCCGCAACCCCAGAGTCGGCCACGACTGGACCTAATGGTCAGGGGTCCCTTTACCTTTTATAATGTGATCGCTTTTGGCAATCTCCTGCTAAAGGTAAAGGTACCCCTGCCCGTACGGGCCAGTCGTGTCCGACTCTAGGGTTGTGCGCCCATCTCACTTAAGTGGCCGAGGGCCAGCGCTGTCCGTAGACACTTCCGGGTCACGTGGCCAGCGTGACGAAGCTGCTCTGGCGAGCCAGCACCAGCGCAGCACACGGAAACGCCGTTTACCTTCCCGCTATAAAGCGGTACCTATTTATCTACTTGCACTTAGGGGTGCTTTCGAACTGCTAGGTGGGCAGAAGCTGGGACCAAAAGACGGGAGCTCAGCCCGCCGCGGGGATTCGAACCGCCGACCATACAATCGGCAAGCCCTAGGCACTGAGGTTTTACCCACAGCGCCACCCGCGTCCCTAATCTCCTGCTAGCTAAGACTAATAAGGGGAAATTTTGTGCCCCTAACAGTTTTGTGCCTGGGGCAACTGTCCTTGTGGCCCTCCCATGTTACACCACTGGTTACTTGTTCTTCTGACCTGTCAGTTGCTATCTTTCAGAATTGGATTCCTGCCTGCCTTAGTTTATGTTGCCTGTCTCTTGCCCCTTGACTACCATCTCTTAGACTTGATCTGTGCCTGCACTTGACCTCCCTTCTCTCCTCTTTTGACTCACACTGACACCCAGCACCCCACTGGACCTGATCCCCGTCTATTTGCACGACTGACTCCACTGTGCCCTGGAAGCACTGCATAACTCATTTCTCATTCTCTATGTGTCTTTAGCATGGCAATTCAGGTGCATGTGTCGCATTGAGCTCTCCAGGACCAGTTTTATTACAGCGAAGCTTCGCAATATTTTAAACAGGCACAATAACTAGAGTTTTACTCAAGTGCTATTAAAGTAAGAAATGAAATAGTCCATGCCTATGTGTCTGACAGATCTGGAAAACTATTAAAATAAGTCATTAAAACAACACATGGGTCTAAATTCTTAAAGCACTTTTATTTCATTCTATAAGTAGAAATAGCAATCAAAAGGTTTCGGGGTAGGGATTTTCTGTGTGCTGGTCTTTCCAGGATATGCAAAAGAATTCTTTTCTGTTTGGCGTCAAACAGCTTGGCCAATGCTTCTTTCCTCCCAGTCGTACCTCTGTTGTTTCACTCTTTGCATTTCTTTTCTTCTACACTGGGTTCAACAGGGCTGGTCTTTATAATGCTTATAAAATTCTAAGTGGGTGGTAGGAAGCCGGGGTTCCTAACTCATCTCCATGTACAATTCTGTAATGAAACGTAATAAAATAATAATAAACCAAAGTTAGAAGGTAACAGATTGCACAGGTTTCCAAATAAAGGCTTGAATAACCCATTTTAGTTACAAACTCAGCACTCAGCGTTTTAAGCTATAGTCGCTAATATGTTTCTCTAATTTAGTGATTAGTCATGAATTTGAAGTTATGTAAGTAATTTATACAATGCGTTGTATCAATTCTGTAAATAAGGGACGTCTCTGGAAAATAGGGACACTTTGACGGTCTGACACACACAAATCCTGGGCAAAAATCCTGACCAGCCAGCCCACCCCCCCAGCTACAGCTCTGCCTAACTGTTTTTGTGTGTGTGTGTGTCACCCTTCACAGTCACAAGAATATCTAATCTGATCCAGTCAGCCTCCCAAATATATTTAGGAATGTGCTTCAGTTTTGGGCAGTGTGTGTGTGTGTGTGGGGGGATTCTTTGAATGGCCAGCCTTTTAATAAAGCTGTACAAGGTTTTAGGCACAAAGAGCCCAGTGAGAATTTCTCCTTTCCTCGACTTATTCAAATGAGTGGGCTCTGTGCAAAAACCTTGCTATTTCCATACGATTTGCAAAGCAGAACTTCCCACCTGCTGATTTTGGTCTTTTTGCTGCCACCGGTTCTCCCTTGCCGGACAACTTTGCAAGATCGTTCAAAAAATGGTTGTGCCAGTGTGGCTGATGGCAGTACAAATGAAACGAAAATCATGTGTGTGCCTTTTCTAATTGCTTGTGAAAGTGTTTCACGTTCAGATAGGCCATGGAGGATGAGTCTGGAAGGGCACTAACTAATAGTTAGAAAACACAGGGTTGTAAAAAATATGTTTCTTTTGTGAGAAAGCAGTTTTTAAAATAGTTATGTTAGAGCAAACTCTTGACCCTTCTGACACCTTTAGGTTTCCCCCCCACTGGGCAAATAGCAGCTGTGGGATCCACTTAGATCAGGAAAGAGTTAATTCCATCTTTCTGCAGCCCCAGTCCAGCCTGCCTCATAAGACTACAGTTAACTCAACCCACCCAACCAATAGGAGGCATATGATCTTGCCTAAGGGACGCGGGTGGCGTTGTGGGTTAAACCACAGAGCCTAGGACTTGCTGATCAGAAGGTCGGCGGTTTGAATCCCCGCGACGGGGTGAGCTCCCGTTGCTCGGTCCCTGCTCCTGCCAACCTAGCAGTTCGAAAGCACATCCAAGTGCAAGTAGATAAATAGGTACCGCTCTGGTGGGAAGGTAAACGGCATTTCCATGCGCTGCTCTGGTTCGTCAGAAGTGGCTTAGTCATGCTGGCCACGTGACCCGGAAGCTGTACGCCGGCTCCCTCGGCCAATAAAGGGAGATGAGCGCCGCAACCCCAGAGTCGGTCACAACTGGACCTAATGGTCAGGGGTCCCTTTACCTTTAATCTTGCCTAGTTTGATGCTTCCTGTCTCTACTGCTTTTACAATACTACAGTAGCCGTCACACTAAATGGTTCTTGGACAAAAAGTCTGCAGTAACATTTCATTGCAGGAGGCTGGACTAGACGACTCTCAGAATCACTTCCCATTCCACAGCTCTATGAAAACCTGCACAATTTAACAGTGTTTGGAACCTGTGGTGTCACTGAATCCACAAAGGTCTGCATTTGCATAAAACTTCTTCAGACTGTGCTAGATCCCATGGACAGGAGGAAATGCAACAAAGCTTGTGGCCTTCTGAAGAACCCAGGAAATTTCCTTTTGGTCTTTCCCCCTGTTCCCCGCCTCCACCTGCACCACCATTTAATGCGCGAACAACGGAGAACTGAAAGGAAGTTATGATGTGTTCTGCACCTCTCTCCAGGTTAGGAACAGGGAAAGGTTAAATGACGACGAGATTTGAGTGGCAGCAAGCCATCAATTTTGGCTCCTAGGGTTCTTTTCTGTCCTAGCAGTTGTAGCTATTTTATGTGGCGTGCCATTTCGGCAGCACAGAGAGAGAGATGCTGGCACTGATCTTTAACACATGTGGAAAATACGGCTAGGGAGTGAAGCGTATGGAAAACATATTAATCTTTTTACAACCAGAAGATCCATGTTTGCTTCTTTGCACTCCCCTCGCTGCTTTTGACTCCACTGCACATTTGGAAGCTCACCCCTCCCCTCCTCTATGAAATAAACAAGAGACAAGGGGCCCAATCCACCAAGAAGCTCTTGCCCGACTACTGTTCATTTTCGACGGATTTTGTTTGTTTGCACAGGAGAGCTTCCTGGCTGATCGTACTCATTCGTACTGTTGAAATGGATCAGAGCAGCATAAGAGGACAGTACAAACATAAACAGCATCGCCAACCCAGATTTACCCAAATTGCATGATTGGCTTGCATTAAAAGAAAAACAGCAACCAGAATAACACTGTAAAATGTCCATGGTTAATATGAGTCTTCAGGAAATAGTATCCAGGAAGGTTAAAACATCTCTATGTAAGATTTTGGTCTTAAAATGGTTAGATTTTTCACAAAATTACGAGCTGGAAATGTTGAGGAAGATGCGAAATGTGAATTTTTGCTAAAAATATTTCCAGTGAGGTCTTTCTGTAATTTGGGAAACATTTCTTTCCTATTCTGGATTCTCTGATCTGATGCCCGGACACATGAGCAGCTGGACTGTAAGCGAGAAGCTTCACATTATCCTAACACCCAGTGGGATTTGATAAGACTGATTGGGCAATCCTATAAATGTCTACTCAGAAGTATGTCCCATTGACTTCAGTAAGACTTAGTCCTAGGGGAAATTGTAGTAACTTACTTAGGAGCAAGCCCCAAGTGAGCTTGAGCTTGCTGGTCCTTGATTCTGGTAGGATCACACCATATCCCAATCTCAACACCAAATATATCAGATTGTACTGAATAAGAAGAAGAGTCCAGGATACATTTTGCAATGCAAGTGGGAAACGACCATTTCATTTCTAAAGGAGAGTATGTGCAAAGGAAATTATCCCAAAATAAACCAGGGCTGTTCACATCAGTGCTAGAAATAGGCTGGAACTAAGGTGGTGGAATCTTGTCCATTACAGTTTGTAAAATCAGGTAGGACTGGACATTTGGACCTTGAAGGTGGCCAAGGCCTCTGGGAGTGAAGGTATGAACCCTGGTAGCTTGAAGAAACTTAATTCCTATCTCCTGGTTTCTGATAACAACCCCAGCATTTGGGGGCAAGCTGTTGGAGTGTGTGGTTCTTCTCAGCTCCAGGTAGTCTGTGATGTTGCAGGTGGTTTTGATCCATTCCAGTTCAGCTTCATGCCTGGTTTTGGGATGGAAACAGCCTCGGCCACCCTGATGAATGACTAGCCCAGTGGAATGGATTTGGGAGAGTGCCACCCTGCTAATTCCCCTGGACTTCTCAGTGGTTTTCAGTATCACCGAGCCTAGTATCTCTCCAGAGCAGTTGCCTGGATGAGGCCTGGTTCCAGTTTTTGAGGACTTGAAGTCTCAGAATGTGGTTCTATTGGTCTCCAGGTTCCTTTCTGTCTCCCTTCTACATGAAACAGCTTGGGAAACTCGACTGGAGGTTTGGGCTGATGTGAGGGTGATGTCTGCTTGTCTGCTTGTTACTGAGCTGTGTTCTGATTTTTTGTTGTTGTACATATACATTGAATTTTGGTATTTGTGGATTATTTTTTACCGGCTTCTTTCAAATAAAAAACCTGTTGTAACTGTATTAATTGTAGTCTGCCTTGGGACCTCTGCCATTGCTCCATTCAGTGAGAGGTGACATAAAAACATTTTAATCACATAAGTAAGTAAATGAATGAATCAATGAATAGATGTCTTTTTGAACTGGATTTGTTTCTTTTTCTGATCTTTGCTCGTTTCCAAGCACAGTTCAAAGTGTTGGTGCTGACCCTTAAAGCCCTAAATGGCCTCGGCCCAGTATACCTGAAGGAGCGTCTCCACCCCCATTGTTCTGCCCAGACACTGAGATCCAGCGCTGAGGGCCTTCTGGTGGGTCCCTCCCTGCGAGAAGTGACGCTACAGGGAACCAGACAGAGGGCCTTCTCGGTAGTGGCTCCCACAGAGAGGGGAAGTTCCTGGATTCCTTGGGGTCAGCATTTTAACCAAGGCCTTATCCACACTTCCTTTTGTCTCACTGCTTCCCCTGCCTGGGGAAACTGCTCTTTAGTGCTCAGCCAGAGAAAACAGGGATTTGGGATTCCCCCAGATTGCCATTTCTTCCAATCTATGGCTAGAGTGGGGTTTCCCTTGGAAAAGAGCAGGGCAAGGGGAAAACTGCTCAGACCCATGCTTTCTAAGCGCAGCGCAAGCGGAAGTGTAGACGAGCCCTAAAGTGGCAAAGGATTTGGGAATCCTTTTGCCCAAGGGATAGATGACAAAACATTCAACCAAATGTACTAGAAAACCTAAGCAGGCAGCGAATGACTTTGAATTCCCAAATCTACTATTTAACTATGCAGTTCAACAGAAGGCAATATCAGAATGACTAAAAGAGGAACGTAAATTCTGCCAGCTATTATGAAAGCAATAAGCTGTTCTAGCACTTTTAAAGTATTTTTCTTCTTCTGGGCAACAGTTAATTGAAGGATGGGTAAAATAATAATAATAATAGTTCCAAAAGAATAATAATAATAATAATAATAATAATAATAATAATAATAAATTCAACCAGTTTTATAGAAAAGTAATAGCCAGCACGATTGGTCAGAGATTTATCCTCCTGATAGGCTGAGGGCTATAGCGAATTCTATCCAATACTTCCCATTGACACAACAGCAGAAGCATGCAATGTAAAGAGACCTGTAGGCCCAGAAAGAGTTTGCATAGCTGGAGATTTCACCTTGTTAAGGACCTTTCCCGCCAGAGCTCAAAGCTGCTTCTAGCATTGTCTTGGCTCCTGCAGGTATTTTTGGCGCATAGTCTTGCCTCATGTAGCTTTATGAGTTGGCTTTTCCCTTAGGCAGGAGAAAGTGGCTTGGCTCAGGTGGTAGTGCAGCGGTCTAAATCACGGAGCCTAGGGCTTGCTGACTGGAAGGTCGGTGGTTCGAATCCCCACAACGGGGTGAGCTCCCGTTGCTCGGTCCCAGTGCCTGCCAACCTAGCAGTTCGAAAGCACGTCAAAGTGCAAGTAGATAAATAGGTACCGCTCTGGCGGGAAGGTAAACGGCGTTTCCGTGCTCTGCTCTGGTTCGCCAGAAGCGGCTTAGTCATGCTGGCCACATGACCCGGAAGCTGTATGCCGGCTCCCTCAGCCAATAAAGTGAGATGAGCGCCACAACCCCAGAGTCGTCCATGACTGGACCTAATGATCAGGGGTCCCTTTACCTTTAAGGAGTGATACATTATCAATTTATTATATATACTGTATATATTTATCACTGCAGGGATTTCTTGCCATTTGGATTTTATGCCCAGGCGCCAACATTCCTGCTTTTGGGCTGCAGCGAAGCTCATGGGACTCTGAGAATCCCAAAGATAATTTGTTGGCGAAGCAACAGCATGCAGCCTAGGGGAGTGTTTCCTGTGCTCCTTGCGTGCTCCTGGCATGAGCTCACGTGTATGCAAAAGCCATCATGAGTCACAGATTCCCATATTAAAATGTTTGTTTTCAAGGTTAAATTTATACCGGGTGTACCACTATAAGCAGTTAAAATTACACTGTGGCCTTAAAATGTTTTTAATAGAATTAACCTCCATCTAGCTAACGTACCTGAAGCGTTTTAAGAAGAAAATACTGAACTGCGTATTTAAACCCCACGCCGGGGGTCAGCTATACATAAATGTGCAAAAATGTACCAAGCCGGTTGAGTTTGCCCATGCCTTCCTCTCTGATTGCCCTGTTATTATTTTGCTAGTTCTCCCTTATCTCTCCTCTCTTATATCTCAACACATCCCTGTCTATGACCCTCCAGTGCCACCACCCTGAAGCAGAGGCACCAGGTTGCCCCCAAAATTGAGGGGTCCCAGCGTGTGCTTGATTCAGAGTGGGCCCCTCCCCTCCCCTGTGATGACCTTTGATTCCCTCCCTTGTTCCCTATGTAGATCTTTATCCAGTGCTGGATTTACATATAAGCTAAACAAGCTATAGCTTAGGGCCCCACTCTCTTGGCCCCCCCCAAATTTAAAACCTGGATGTACATTTCCAAAATATAAGAAAAAAACAAATAAAATAAAACCTACATACAGCAACAGTGTTTTGTGTTGTGTAGGCTCCTATAATGTAAGTAATGCTCATTTCTAGATACAGTGGTACCTCTACTTATGTTCACCTCCGGTTATGTATCTTACGGGATACATAGACGGCAAACCTGGAAGTATTTTTCTGGGTTTTGTCGTGTGCGCATGCGCAGAAGCGGTCTACCATTGTGCACGCATGCGCAGAAACTGTCCCTCCGGTTGCAGAAACCTCGGGATCCGACCAGAGCTCTGGAACAGATGCCGTCCGCAAATGGGATGCATAGGGTGCCTACATTCTACATGGACTGGTTGCACGGCAACATGTGCAAATGGCTTTAGATACCTATTTGGTCCATAAATTACCATATAGCATATACAGTGGTACCTCGGGCTACATACGCTTCAGGTTACATACGCTTCAGGTTACAGACTCCGCTAACCCAGAAACAGTGCTTCAGGTTAAGAACTTTGGTTCAGGATGAGAACAGAATTATGCTCCGGCGGCATGGCGGCAGCAGGAGGCCCCATTAGCTAAAGTGATGCTTCAGGTTAAGAACAGTTTCAGGTTAAGTACGGACCTCTGGAACGAATTAAGTACTTAACCCGAGGTACCAGTGTATTCAACACAAAAAAGTGACAATTTGTTGTTGACAAAAGACAGCTGGACATATATAAAGGGCTCCATTACCTTCAGTAGCTTAGGGCCTCATCACACCTAAATCCGGCCCTGTCTTTATCCCACTCCCTTGCTCCTAATGTAGGTCTTCAGTTGCCCCTTCTTCCCTGGCAGGATGTGTGCGCTATTTTGTGGTTCGCCTCAGGTGCCTAAGTGTCTTGGGCTGGCCCTGATTCAGGTTCCCCCAATGGATCCAGAGTTTCTACTCTCTAAAATATAACAGGGACGTGGGTGGCGCTGTGAGCCTAGGACTTGCCGATCAGAAGGTCGGCGGTTCGAATCCCTGCGATGGGGTGAGCTCCCATTGCTCGGTCCCAGCTCCTGCCCACCTAGCAGTTTGAAAGCATCTCAAAGTGCAAGTAGATAAATAGGTACCGCTCCAGCAGGAAGGTAAACGGCATTTCCGTGCGCTGCTCTGGTTTGCCAGAAGCGGCTTAGTCATGCTGGCCACAGACCCGCAAGCTGTACGCCAAGCTCCCTCGGCCAATAAAGCGAGATGAGCGCCGCAACCCCAGAGTCGGTCACGACTGGACCTAATGGTCAGGGGCCCCTTTACCTTTAAAATATAACAAGCTGGAAAATGGAGGCTCTCTCCCAGCCACTGAGAGGCCAGGCCATCGGAAAGATGTCTTGCCTTTTAGGACAGACAAATTCATCTTGTGCTCCTCAAATGAGGCAGTCAGATTAGGCTTTATTAAACCTCCTGGGCCTTTTAGGACAAGGATTCAAAAGTCTCCTGTTTCCCTTTTGTCCATTCCGCATGTGATTCTCACTTATCCAAGTGACCCCAGGGTGTGTGTATTTTGTATTGGCTGGAGCAGAATCACAATTTCCTCTTTCGAGCGTCCAGTGCAACTGATATTTATAGACTTTTTCCTTTCCTCTTCCTGCTGAGCAGCCTCCCAGCTCAGTACTTTGAAGTGTCATCTATGTTTACCCACTTTTTATTGCATGTTATGGCTAACCCCTGCTGCTGCTCCTTTTTTTAAACCTGAGCCAAAACCAGTTTCTGGAGGCTGCAGTTGGAATTGTGATGAGAATATACTGCCTGGCAGATTTCAGACTACAGACTTTGCACCTGTTCTCCCAGTCAGGCTGAAAGCACCTGAAATTTAATGTCACTGCCCTGTGTTAAATGTATACGGTAATTTTTTAATTTGGGCTGTACCTCCAAGGAAAAATGACTCCTTTGTGTAAGTGATGAACTATTTTATGTTTGAAGCACAAATTAGGGAGGCTTGCATTAATACATGAAGCACTGTATTTTTCACTCTATAAGACGCACCAGACCACAAGACGCACCTAGTTTTTGGAGGAGGAAAACAAGAAAAAAATATTCTGAATCTCAGAAGCCAGAACAGCAAGAGGGAAAGCAGCGATCCCTCTTGCTGTTCTGGCTTCTGTGATAGCTGCGCAGCCTGCATTCACTCCATAAGACGCACTCACATTTCCCCTTACTTTTTAGGAGGGAAAAAGTGAGTCTTATAGAGCAAAAAATGCGGTAAATGAACTCCCTCTCCATCTTGGCTTTTTCTTCTCCAAACGAAGATCTGCAAACCTCTTGACAAATGCTTTTCAGATTGCACATGGCTACTATATATATTTCATTGCTCGTGATCATAGAATCATAGAATTGTTGAGTTGGAAGGGACCACAAGGATAATCTAATCCAACTACCTGCAAAGCAGGAATCTTTCGTCCAACGTGGGACTTGAACCCACAACCCCGAGGTTAAGAGTCTCATTCTCTACCAACTGAGCTATCTCTCAGGGGTAACCTGTCTAGTGATTTCATTGTGGTTTCATTGTCCTGTTTATACTGCCCTGGGGCCTTTGGGTAGGGCTGCCATACGTCTGGAATTTTTTGCAGATATATGTGATCCGTCCGTCAGAAATAGCGTCCATGCGTAATTTCCAAAAATCGGCAAAACTGTCCAGGGAAACACGGGCATATGGATATGGTGAATTTCCTAATAAATAGCTCAAAAACTTTTTTTGGTTTGTTTGTTGCAAAAGAAGCTCAACAACCCTAGCAAAAAGAAAAAAGGAACGGTCACTTCTTGAAATATGGCAACCCTACCTTTGGGCGACCCCTTCATGGATCAGTGCCTTGCCTTGGCGAAGGGGCTTGAATAACTCAGAGAAGCTATGAACTATGCTGTGCAGGGCACCCAAGATGGACAGGTCATAGTGGAGAGTTTTGACCAAACATGATTCACCTGGAGGAGGAACCGGCAAGCCACTCCAGTATCCCTGCCAAGAAAACTCCATGGACAAAGACAACAGGCATATAAAAGTTATGACGCTGGAAAAGAGCCCCTCAGGTTGGAAAGCGTCCAACATGCTACTGAGGAAGAGCAGAGGACAATTACAAGTAGATTCAGAGCTGATGAAGCAGCTGGGCCAAAGCCGAAAGGTCGCTCAGTTGCAGATATGCCTGGAAGCGAAAGGAAAGTCCAGTGCTGTAAAGAAAAATATGGAGGGCACAAGGAGAAGGGGTTGACAGAGGACAAGATGGCTGGATAGTGTTCTCGAAGCTACCAGCATGAGTTTGGCCAAACTGCGGGAGGCAGTGGAAGACAGAAGTGCCTGGCGTGCTCTGGTCCAGGGGGTCACGAAGAGTTGGAGATGTTTAAACGATTAAACAACAACAAACCTTGGGGCGAAGGGGAGGCAATATATCTCATAAATAAATAACTGGTTGGGTGGAAGCCGAGGAGCTCAATTGTAGGAGAGTCAGTGCAAATGACTGGCGGATCCAGCTAATTCTGTTTTTGCCCCCATCCTCCTCCCTGCTGAGTTTTGCAAGGGCAAAACTGAGACTGAAGAGGAGGAGGCAGATTGCCAGGGCAGCTTTTTGGAATGGTTGTCAGAAAGGAGGCAGGTGGGTTTGGAGGTTGCTGGGACAGTGCCCCACTTGCCCTAAATGGGTTAGCTTCCACTGATAGTTCATGCTGGACTTCCCTATGTGTCCCAGGAGACTGTTGTCTTTTCGGTGCCGCGTCAAGCCTTTTGATTTGCTCAGGTGTTTCGATACCGTTTATTTTATTTTATTGGTAGAGATTTTAAGTGGGTTTAACATCGGCGTTGTCATGAATTGTTCTGCTGTTTCATCGTTTTCATGAGATGTTTGCGACGTTAGTTTCAGACCGCTGTGGAAATCCTTTAATCCTGAGAGTTAAAGAGGAAGGTACAAATGTTTGTCCAAAAAAAGATTTGGGAAGGTCTTGGGGACCCCCCCCACTGCTAAATGAGTAGTAGCTGTGCCTGTTCTGTCTGGATCTATGGATCTCTCTACAGTGCTGAGTGGAGGGGCCCCATAATAATAATGATAATTTTGAGAAGATTCATAAAAAAGTAACTGTAACAAAAGGAATTATTGTGAAAATAAGAGGGGGGTTTTTTGTAGGTGGGGGGGCAATTTTGTCCTTGCTCAGGACACCATATTATTGAAGTCCATACCTGCTCTCTGGATCCATGGGGTGTCCCCCAAAAAACAGACCTCGATGCTGGGTCCAGCTGCCACTCCCATCTCGCAGACAGTATGCAGCCAATACAGTGGTACCTCGGGTTACATATGCTTCAGGTTACATACACTTCAGGTTACAGAATCAGCTAACCCAGAAATAGTGCTTCAGGTTAAGAACTTTGCTTCAGGATGAGAACAGAAATCGTGCTCCGGTGGCGTGGCGACAGTGGGAGGCCCCATTAGCTAAAGTGGTGCTTCAGGTTAAGAACAGTTTCAGGTTACGTACGAACCTCCGGAACGAATTAAGTTCTTAACCCGAGGTACCATTGTATAGCCATCATGCCTAGCAGACACTGATATTCTTTTCCTCCTTGAATTAGGGCCTTTGAGATTTAGGGACACTATAGCTGTTCTTTCAGTTTTGCACAAGCCTATTAATAATCACTGTTTAGCTTTCTTTTCTTTTCTTTTTTGGGGGGGCAGCAGTGGCATCTAAATATTGTGCCTCCGCTTCTGTATCCTTACGCAGCTGCTGTTCCTTCTAGTGGGGCTTGGGCAGGAGAAAATAAGTGGTCCCTGCTAGATGCTTTCTTCCTTGGTAAAATAATAAAAACAAGTCCTCACAATGTGCTCATGGGATTATGTAACTCTTGCAGTTCCACTTGGGTCAACATCAAAGCCTAAAAACTGGGCCTGGCCAGGTGCTGTTGATCAGATAAAGGATCTTGGTTTCCACTGCAAAGGCTTTGGGTGGTCACCTTGCTCTGCACATGCCCCACATGGCTCTCTGGGTAAAAGAGCAAAGGGAGGGTGTTTTCTGAGCACTGCTGAAGGACTTTCACCATCTCTTTTTCCTGTCAGGGCAAGGAAGGCACCATGCAGAGAGAGAGGGAGGAAGGGAGGGAGAGAAGCATGAGGCAGAGATCTGTTGCACAGGCAGGAAACTTGCTGCTTGCTCTTAAGAGTCATATCCTCCAAGAACTCCACATTCCCAAGTGGCAGGAATAGGGGATACTTTGGGAGAAGCCCTTTGAGGTTCAGAGCCGGAGTCTCGGTGGGAAGAAATGTGCTCGAAAGTGGCAGGAACTCATTCAAAGAGGAAATCACTTCTGATCGCCAGAGTCTGAAGCTGGTAATTTAATAGGGAAACTCCGCATCTCCTATAGGGTTGGCGTTACTTCCCTGTGTATTGATTTTTTCCACCCCCCACCCCCGTGAGCCCGTTCAAAAAAAAATATGCACAAGGATATTGAAAGCAGAAACTTCTGGTGTACGGTTTGGATGAAAGGGAAAAGGGAGGTGGGCGAGTGGATGGGGGGGGGGGGAATGTGGTGTGTGTGCCCACGTCAACTTTTGCTGGAAAAGTCACGTCAAGCCTATAAACACTGCAAGATGCAGAGAAGCCAAATGCCCCGCTGCGTCTCCTCTGGTCTTTCCATCTGTGGCTGCTGGAGGAGGAGGAGGAGGAGGAGGAGAAAGAGAGGGCAGCGCTGGCAAGAGCAGGACCCACTTCTCTCGGAAAGATAAAGCAAACTGACAAAGCAGCCAAACCCACAGCTGGGTGCAAAGTCAAAAATCTCCTGCCTATTGAAAACAGAATAAAAATTTAAACACCGCTCCTTCCCCCATTAATAACCTTATTTGTTTTGCAATTGTTATAAGAAAAAACTACTCGTTTCCCTTATGGGGTACCCAAGAACCCGTATAGAGTCCTTAAGTGGGTTCCCTATCGGTAGGAGAAAATAACAGAGGCCAACCAGAGAATATTGAGAAGCAAAGCGGCTAGTAAGCCTGATCTTTACTGTTGCAACAGGGTCCCCACTCATCACATGCAGGGAACCCAGAACAGTGGTGCGCAATCCCTTATATAGACTTTTGAAATTGCCCACCTTGTAACTCAAGACCCCCCCCCGACATCATACATACATCACAGAAGGAGGTGGTCTACAGCAGAAATCCTGTCTGCCAGGATACCTAATAATGGTCACTGATTGCCATTACATGGGCAGCCTGGCCATTCTTTTGTGATGGTTAATACTTTAATTCCTGAATTCAGGTCACAACTCACCGTATTCATGCACAAATATGCCCTTAAGACAGGATTTGTGAGTAGAGAGACCATGGGGAGTCATTCCCATTTCCTTCCTCGTTGAAGAGGAATATTTGAGGTCTTTGGGAGAGTCAAAATGGTTTCAGGATTGTTCTCCTGTACTATTTCAGACACGTGGTTTATATACTTACGGTGTATATGTGTTTGCCTTGTAAATTTATGGACATGTATTTCATATCTGAGACCTTAGAATTCTTATAACGCAATTTTATTGATTCCACCGACACTGAACAGTTTGGGGACCCCAATACATGTAGGAGTCACAGGAGCCAACTTCTAGGGTCCAATGTTCCTTTAGCCCCCCAATAAAATATTTTAGGGGGCTGCCCCCTCAAAGTTGATGGGCATTGCCATTCAAACAGTGTGCATGTGGAATGTCTGGTAATCAATTATGCAGCGTGTCACTTACCTGGGCCCCCCAATATTTTATTCAAGTTGGCACCTCTGGCAGGAGTGCTTCTTCCTAGACTAGCTTGCCTGTGTCTTAAGTTCTTCAGAGGAGACTTGTAGTTGAGTAAACTTCATTAGGTGACAATGTGGGACAGAGTCTTCTCTGGGGTGGCACCGCCTCTGTAGAAGACCTTTCCATTAGGGGCATATGTGACTGGAGCCAACACAACAATCATGTAAGCAGCAGGACAACACTCATTTATTTCCCCAGACATTTTAAAATCCAAAATTGATCAGACTCTGTTCTAATCTCATCTCATTTCATCTAATATCTCATCTAATCTAATATGCTCTAGTCTGTTCTGCTTTTGTGCTTTATAATGGCCTCTGTAGTTTTCATGGATTGTGCTCCCCCCCCCGTAGTCTTACAGTGGTGCCCCGCAAGACGAACGCCTCGCAAGACGGAAAACCCGCTAGACGAAAGGGTTTTCCGTTTTGGAGGCGCTTCACAAAACGAATTTCCCTATGGGCTTCCTTCGCAAGACGAAAGCCCATAGGCAGTGGCGTAGCGTGGGTTGTCAGCACCCGGGGCAAGGCAAGTAATTTGCGCCCCCTAACCCATGGATTTGCGCCCCCTAACCCATGGATTTGCCCTAACCCCAGATGTTGCGCCCGGTGCGGCCGGCCCCCCCTGCACCCCCCACGCTACGCCACTGCCCATAGGGAAATCTCCGGGACAGCGGGGAAGCGCAGCGCGTCTTCCCCACTGTCCTCGGACCTCCTCTGAAGGCTGGCGGTGGGGCGGAGAGACCTCCTTCCGCCGCCAGGCTTCGGAAGGCTCCTCCGAAGGCTGGCGGTGGGGCGGAGAGACCTTCTCCCCGCGCCAGCCTTTGGATGGCTGTCCTGAAGACTTGCGGTGGGAGGAGGGTTTTTCTTCCCACCGCCAACATTCAGAATGCTGTTCTGAATGTTGGCGGTGGGGAGAAAACCCTCCTCCCACCGCAAGCCCCGGGAACAGAGGAGAAGCGCTGCGCGCCTTCCCCTCTGTTCCCGTACCTGTCCTGAAGGCTTGCGGTGGGGAGAAAAGCCCTTCTCCGCACCGCCAGCCTGGCAAGCGGTGTCCATAGGAACGCATTAATTGATTTTCAATGCATTCCTATGGGAAACCGTGCTTCGCAAGACGAAAAACTCGCAAGAAGAAAAAACTTGCGGAACGAATTAATTTCGTCTTGCGAGGCACCACTGTATATTGTATTTGTTTGTTTCGTTTTTCTTCACCTTTGCATGCTGCAGGAGTATCTCTGTAGATGAAGGGCAGTCCAGATGCCTGATTTTGCTTCTTTAAGGCTGCCACCTTGCATAAACTTACCTTGGTAAAAGACCCACTCCGTCTAGCAGTCCATATATACTTTCATGTAAGCAAAAATAGGCTTGTGCCGCAGATTTTTCACCAGGTCAAAAGCCCTTTAATTGAGATAAATGTTTTCCAGTGGTCCCAACAGCTATACTTTAAACAAGTTGCCACTCAGAATAACGTAACTGTCACGCAAGGCCTTTGTGTGAAAAAATATAAATAATATACTTCTCACTGCGTAAGTCACCATTGTCCCTGATGTTCAGGAGTGGAGGAACCTTCTGAAAAGCAAGCAGCTACTGTATATGTATACAGATCATCTATAAGCCATAGTCTTCCTCTTTCAAAACCGCAGATATGAAGTGCTAGGCTTTTAAAAACAGCCTCCACTTTGGGCATTGACGGATTGTGTCTTTCCACCAGGGGGCAGTGGTGGCCACCAAGTCAAATGGCTTTAAAAGAGGATTAGACAAGAGGATTGGGGACGCGAGTGGCGCTGTGGGTTAAACCACAGAGCCTAGGACTTGCTGATCAGAAGGTCGGCGGTTCGAATCTCCGCGACGGGGTGAGCTCCCGTTGCTCAGTCCCAGTTCCTGCCAACCTAGCAGTTTGAAAGCACGAAGTGCAAGTAGATAAATAGGTACCACTGTGGAGGGAGGGTAAACGGCATTTCCATGTGCTCTGGCTTCCGTCACAGCGTTCTGTTGTGCCAGAAGCAGTTTAGTCCTGCTGGCCACATGACCCAGAAATCTGTCTGTGGACAAACGGCAGCTCCCTCGGCCTGAAAGCAGAGATGAGTGCCGCACCCCATAGCCGCCTTTGACTGGACTTAACCATCCAGGGGTCCTTTATCTTTAATAAGGCATAAGTCTCCATCATAGTAAGATGGCTCAAGCTTGAGCCATGGCACCCAATGGACCTTTGCTGTTGGATAGCTGAGCTGTTTCCTTTGGTAATTCCAAGCAGAGACAAACAACTTGGTTCCACCTTGGTCCCAGTTTTTGCATTCATAGCTGTATTAAGTATCCAATAAAGTTTTGGCCAGTTTAATTCCCACACCCACCTCTTTCAGTCATGGAAGCTATACAAATCAAAACAGCGCAGCCAATGGCAAACTGAGAGATACCTTAAGGGATTTCCCGTCTTTTGTGTTGAAATTTTGCCCACTATGTGTTTGATAGCTTGGAATTTTTAAGGGTAGCATATGAAGTTGTTCCAGCTGTAGAAATTTACTTGGTGTGTGTGTGTGTTTGAGTTTGATGGCAGTTTCCTTCACCCCACCCCCCTTTTCACTTGCTCGGTTTGAAGAAGGAAGAATCTCCCCTGGGATTTGATTGATATGGATTTGGCAGCTGTAAATTGCTCACAGCGTGCTGCAAAGCCTGTCCTGCGAGGTTATGTCCAGTTCCATTGAGATTTCATGGTTGGGGAAAGGAAGCTTTGTAAGAGATCAGAGCAGATGTGTCTTTCAGCTGGCTCACGCCTGTGCCTCTTGCAGCAAGCCTTTTCCTGGACTGCGTTGGTCTCCTGGCAAGCTTGTAGAAGAGATGGCTCTGAAGAATCATCTTGAGGATGAACTTTTAACTTGGGGTGTGGGAATCAGAGTGCTGCAGAAGTGTTAATGCAAGCAGATTCAATGCTAGAAAACTTCCCAACAGTAGTTGCACAGAACAGTTCTCCAGAATCTTGATACTCCCCTAGTGGCAATTTTTTTTATACATATCTTTACAAACACAACATTGTGTCGAACAGTTGAAGGGAAGCTGGTTGTGACTGCAATTTGAAACTCTTTCACGGCATTGCATTATTTTGCAGAAGGTCATGCAAGGGCATTGTTAATACATTGTTGTGTGTGACATGAGAGAAACAGCTAGATTTGTAAGATGGTGATGTCCCCGTGATGTGAAATGCAACTGTAGGAGCTGATATCTTTGCAAATATAACTTGCAAAGCAACAAACACCAAGTTGTGCTCTTGAGTGGCGAGAGCATCCCTTTGTGCTTTTGGCATGTGTGTGGGGTGGGAAGGCACTGGTAGCTGAGGTGAACAAGCCTTGTCACAATTGTCTTGTCAGCATGTGAGTTGTGGGTTCAGGCTACAGATGCAGCACTTTCAGAGCAACCCACCCCACTTTAAATTACGCTGGTTGTAGCTGCAATTCTGCTGTGGTAGCAGGGAAAGCTGGACAAATTCAGTGAAGATGAAGGAAGTGTCATTCTTCAATGGTGGGTGCAGGAACTGGCTTGCTCCTTTTTTAAAGGTCATTTTCATTTTGCTATGTATTATATGTACACAGGTTAAAATAAAGTATGTAGACTTTAAAAAATCAGGTCCAAGCAGTATCTTAATAGTTATACTGTAGTTATACATTCTCTCTGCTGTTAAGATAATGCTACTGATTCCATTTGCCTTTTGCTTTGGGCTGTTTTAATGGGGTTTGGTTTTTCTCCTTGTTGGCCACTTTGAATGCTCATTTGAGCTGAAAAGCAAATGATAAATCCTAAAATCAATTAATAAAAAGCCCTTGCCCAGAGGCTGACTATCTAGGCAAAGATGAGATGCAGGAGAGAACAGGAAGGGATGATGGGAAACAGGAAGTAATGGAAAATTAAAGTTGTGTGCAGTTATAATGCTTTCAGGAGTCTTTCCTCCTTACCATTATGGAACCTTTATAATTGCTGTTGGAATTGTTGGCATCTGTCAAACCATCATAAGAGTGGGAAATAATGACAAGTTTAAGGAAGTTCCCTCATTTGCTTTCTGGAAACGTTAAGTTGCCAAATGCCAGGCCACAGAATTAATCTTATCTCCATCCTTGTCTTTGGCAGATGATGGAGGTGGAAGCAGGAGAAGCGACCAGCCTTCCACAACGTAGTCTCTTCCAAATGCTTTGAACTACAGCTTCCAGCAGCCCCAACCAATATGACTGTGCTGGCTGAGGCTGATGGGAACTGTAGTCCAAAAGATCTGGAAGAAACCAGGTTGGTGGAAGGCTGACCTATTGGTAGAGCCAGGGGTTGGTTGATAGGACAGATACCAAAGTGCAGGAGCCAACTTTCAATTCATCTGTAGGGTTTTTGCTTTTTTTGAGCTTTCACTTATTGATTGAACTGGTTTTTGGCAGCTGTAAATGGCATGCTGCAAAGCTTCTCCTAAGAGATGCCTTCAGTTCCATTGAAGACTTTGAAACCACCCTTCCCCCAAAAGGGAGTTTTGGCAAGGGAGAAACACGCTCTGTGCCACTGGACACCTGTTGTGAGGCATATTGCAGTGTGCTCAACATATGTGCCCAGCTGAGGGCTGGCAAAGTGGGAGGGTGGGAAAGGCTCAGTTGACTTCCTATGGGGATTGACATCTGTGTGCATTTAATTCTGTGTGGAGGGCTTGTGCCCTTATTTTGGATGCAGGTTTGCATTGGGAATTCAGTGTAAATTTAACACATGAACTGCCATGGGCTTTGCCCTGATATTGCATGGGTTCATGCATCTATAGGAGCCCAAAAGTGTTAGAATGCATAATGTAAACATTAGAACAGCCCATATAGAGGGAAATCTATGTCTTTGACCCAACTGACAGAAATAATTTATTGAATTCCTTTTCTCATGAGAAACAATATAGGAGTCCATTCTTTCTTAGGCAGAGAGGTTGCTTAAAAATCCAGAATAATTAGGTGATGTTTCATCAGCAGAACATTTTCTATCAAATGACAAAAAAAATCATTTTGCCTTCTCGAACCCCATGACTTGAAAACAGCTTTTGATAGCAGTTTTTAAGCAAACAACTGTGTAGTATATTTCAGTCACACCCATGTCTGCCTGTCTCTCGTTCAGTCTTCTCTGATCGTAGGTTTACTACGGAAAGCTGCTGTTACAAATGAAAACTATTTGATAAATTAGATGTGGTTGAATCATGGCAGTCTTGAGCACATTATAGCTGCGCTGGCATAGTGCCTAAGAGATTAAGCTACAAATGAGGGAATCCCCAGCGGAAACTCCATTCATTCTCCCATGAACTTGTAAGGCTGGCATTAGGCAGGCTATAACCTCTCCATCTTAGTCTCCATTCACAATAATCCTGACCTACCAGCCTGAGCTATTACAAAGGTTATGGCCTTATAAGCTATCTGAAGTGTTTTGACAATCCAAACAAGTCAGGTGGGAGGCACAGAAACCCAACAGAATGCAAAAAGAGAGCAACCAGTTCTCAAAAGTGTCAGCGATGGAGGTTTATTGTAGGTTTCTTTCTTCAAATGCAGATTTAGAGCTTCTGAAGCTGGTTCCTTTTGGAGCCAGATGGGCAACAAGCAGAGTTTGTGTGATCTGCTTCAGAAAGTCTAGGCTTATGAACTATGCTGAATTAGAGAAGATGACAGGAATGATTCGAAACCTGCGGGATCAGAGATTCTCAGAGGACTGGAGTAAATATGTGAACCATCTGAAAAGCAATTGTAATCAACAGATCATGCTAGTAGGATTGCAAGAAGTCTTGTAAGGAGGACTATGTGAAATATTGCAGAGAAAAGTACAAAGAGAACTATTAGTGAAGGACTATTAAAAATAATAGTGAAATTAACGGAATGCAGATTAAGTAATAAAGGTTGAAAAATCTTCAGATGTGGTTGATGGAAGTCCAAAACATTGAATAAGATGAGAAAATATGTTGTATGGTTTTTTTGGGGAAATTTTATGTAAAAATTAATAAAAAATATATTCAAAAAAGAAAGAAAGTCTAGGCTTGCTCCTCAGGAAGAAACTTCAGTCCTGAAATGTGTTGAGCTACAATCAACATTAACAGGTGTCACTTTTGAGAACTAGCTTCTACCTTTCTGCATTCTTTGTGAAGTGTTTTGAATACTCTGTGTCAGGCATGTCCAACTCCCAAGAGACTGTGATCTACTCCCAGTATAAAAAAAATGGCAGTGATCTACCTATTGTCATTTGGGGGGAGGAGCGTGCATGGGGTGGGTGGATTGCGTTGTTGAGCTTTTTGGGGGGGAGGATTGCACAGAGGTTTTTTTTTAGCTTTCCCCTCATAACTTTTTGTACATGATAATGATCCCACAATCTACTAGGATCAGCTGGGGATCTACCGGTATATCGCGATCTACTGGTTGGACACCCCTGCTCTATATAAAAGACACGTACTATTCTTTGGAAGTAAGGCCCGCTCTAATCCTTGGGACATCTTCCTTTTTAAAAAAATAAATAATAATTTTTAAAATTAAGGTTTATAGAGGAAAATACAAAACTTAATATCTTTCCCCTTTTTAAAAACCAAACCAAGATGTTTATCTAGATGCAATAAATACACAAAAAGGGAGGGAGGGAGAGAAAAAATAGAGAAAGAAGAAAAAAGAATGAAGAGTAGAAAAGAGGTTAAAAGAGAAACATAGAAAAATAAGATTGGGAAAATAAAGAACTTCCTATTCTTCATTTGTCCACTATATAAAAACAATATTCACTTTCTATAAACAAACATTATCTTCAATCCTCAAATCCATATATCATCATTTCTTTTTCTTTTTCATGCAAAAAGTCTATGTGAGCTTTCCAGTCTTTAACAAATGTTAAAGAAAATGACTTTTCTCTGATTAAACATGTCAATTTCACTTTTGAAAACTAGCTTCTCATTTTTTGCATTCTTTGAAGTGTTTTGAACACTCTATATAAAAGCCAGGTAATATTCTCTAATCCCTGGGACATCTTTCAATTGGTATGAACTGCGTACATTTCCTGCACTTGTGACTCCAATATATTCTGTATTAGAGCCATGCATTTTGGTTGCTTGTAAATTTGTATTCTTGTTATAGTGACACGGATAATGCTTGTTAGATGGTTTGTTCTCATGTTTTTCAACACAATCAATAGTTAAGATAATGGAACATATTAAACATACAATATGGGATGTGTCATTTCATACTGGTGTCCTTGATAAATCAGATTTTTGTTTAATGTGTACAAATTCTCTAGGCTGGTGCAAAATCATTTCCTTGCACTAGCAATACATTGCTGGAGTTCCCACTTCCTATTTGTGCAAACGATCAATAAAAGGAAAGAAAACTGAATACTGCTTGCCTGTTTTTATTTATAAGTAAAAGGACTGGAGGCTTAACGTTTTATCAAAATGAAAATCCTAGGGAGGGGCCAGTGATATTGCTTAGAGTATATCCTATATTTATTTATTACACTTGTATACCATCCAATAATACTTTCAGGGTGGTATAAAAACATGTATTCCACCTTTCGGTTCACAAGGCAACTCACAATAATAAAAAAGGAAACTGCAAGACAAACGTGGAAACGATCACATTCAGAAGTCGCAAATCGCACTATAATGGAATCCAATAACATTGTGGAGAGAGCTTCACATCATGCCAAATGCTTGGCAAAATAGAACTAGCTCTTATGGCTCACTTGAAAGCCTTAATAGAGGGAAGCAGTTGGGCATCTCTAGAAAAGGGATTTACCAACCAGGGGGCCATGACCAAGAGGGCCCTGTCCTGCCTTCCAGCTCACGAAACCTCAGAAGGCCATGGAAATATTCACAATATGGCCATGGCCTCCACAAACATTCGGTGTTTGCAGAGCAGTTTTTGAAAATGGTTTGGCACAAGCCATTTCTTTCGTTCAGCCCCATTGTTCTGTTTCCCCCTCCTTTGTTAGCCAGACTTTTATATCCCAAGACCCCTGCAAAAACCTAGGTGTCCCTTGAAATAACAATTACTTTCCCAATAATTCTTCCCATATGTTCGCCATCCTTCCTTCTGCAGCTTTAGTGCAATGTGGTTATTTTCTCAAGGGGAAAAAAAATCATTGTTCCAGAAATTATAATAGAGGAACAAATAACATATATTTGCAAAGAAAACTCTGCCAAAAAAAAACCCAAAACCAAAAGCAACACCCATTATTTCTGAGATACTAAAAAGAAGGAAAACAAGCGTTTTGTCTAAAAATACCTAACTGCAAGAGCAACATATGTGGCAGGACATATGAGTAACCAGAACATTATTTCTCTGGTGTTGAGTGAATTTTCTTTCTTTCATTCCCTCCCATCTCCAGTTGGAGTGCTCCATTATTGTGCATCCTGAATACATTTCTTGCTATTTATATTTTATATTGTGGGCAATTTCATACAGCTGCTTTAAAACTTAACGAAAATTCCAGATGTCATGTTAGGAACAGAAAACCAGAAACCAGATTGTAAATCACAACAATAGCATGCATATAATAAAAGAGATGCTGTTTCACTCGTCTTTCTTTATTTTATATTATTTTTTTAAAAAATAATCCTTATGCTGACTTTTCTTTATGCCTTCCTTCTGTGGGGAATTTTAGAAACTGATAGTTTGATCTGGTGTTCCCTCTCATTTGTTTAGATTCAGAGCAGAGTACGGGTTCAGACACGGAAGCATTGGCTGAGAGGACATCCTGTTCATTTGACACGCACTCTGACCTCACATCCGGCGGCCCCATCTCTCAACCACCTCCTACCTCATCCATGGAGGAGATCCAGGTGGAATTGCAGTGTGCTGACCTCTGGAAAAGGTTCCATGATATTGGCACAGAAATGATCATCACTAAAGCAGGCAGGTAAGATGAAGGCATCCCCTCAGCAGAAGACTCTGAAACTGACTTGATGAAATAGAAAGGTTGTCATGGTACCGTCCGTGCTTTGTCACAAACTCATTCCCCAAGACTGACAAGGGTTGAGGCTTGGAACGGGACTTTTCCCTTAACATAATGTCCACGCCTTAGCTTTACATCCATGCTGCTCTGGAGGCAGCCCTGCCTGCCAGTATGTTTCACAACAGAGATACAGTGGAACCTCAGTTTTCGAACATAATCCGTTCTGGAAGACTGTTTGACTTCTGAAACGTTCGAAAACTAAAAGCGGAAGCCTCAATTCAACAGGGAAACTCTAAACCAGGCATAGGCAAACTTGGCCCTCCAGATGTTTTGGGACCACAACTCCCATCATCCCTGACCTGTTAGCTAGGGATGATGGGAGTTGTAGTCCCAAAACATCTGGAGGGCCAGGTTTGCCTATGCCTGCTCTAAATGGAAGCTGCATTGGACATCGGGTTCCGAAAAACGTGTGAAAACTGGAGCATTTACTTCCAGGTTTTCAGAGTTTGGGAACTGAAATGGAGCCGTTCAAGAACCGAGGTTTGACTGTACATAGGAACTATGAGCCATCATTGTACGCAAAACCTTTCATATTTCATCTCTTAATCCTAGCTATGGCCATACCAAAGCAATTGTTGCCATATGGGTACATGTTTAGGTGTGTTTGCATGTATACATATGTGTATTTTCTTTCAGAAGGGTGATCGTTAAAAAGAATAACACTAAATAATAATAATAATTAATAATAATTTTGTATACTGCCCGCCATCTGTAGATCTCAGGGCAATTCACAGCCTAAAAACACAAGATAAAAACAAAAAAGCATAATAAGAACAAGAGCAAAACAATAAGCTGCTCCCTCCAAAATATATATTATTAGTACTGATGCCTTACCACTGGCTAGCATGAAACCTTTAGTGACAATTTGAAAGCATTTCAAATGGTAATCTATATATGCAAATACAAAAAACCCCCTCACTATATTTGGAAGCTTGTAGAACTTCAGCGCTAAAATAATACTATTAAAAGATCCATTAAAAGCGATTGGGTGATGATACCTTCAGAGGCACCCAATGGTCTGTTATCTTTTAAACTGGCGTTGCATATTCCAGCCAGTTCCCATTTTAATTCCAATTAATTTTCATTTTTGCAAATAATCAGCACCTTGGACAGAGAAAGGACTCACCAGGCTGTAATAGTGTTCAGTCACTTAACAGGAAGGAAAGTTGGGGGGAAGAGATTCAACCTCTTTCCCCCCACTGTTTGATTTCCGTTATCTTTTTTCTTTGCTCTCCTTTAATTCCCTGAATTTCATAAGAGGAACCAAGTGTAAGATATGTTTGTGGCCTGTATTATGGTCCACGTGACACTGAGCTACTGCTCCAGATGAACCCAATGGGTTCGGAGAAGTTTCAACAATCCACATCTTAGAAGCCAATTCTTACCTGTCTCAAGGCTCTCCTTTTCCCCATGAGTACAGGTAATAATCTAGCGTTTGTCATTTGTTTTAGACCGTACATGGTTCCTGATTACACAGATCACTGGAAACAAACAATGGATGTTTGGTAGCCGCTGTTCTCACATTTATGGAATCATATCACATTCAGTGAGGAATACTCCTTCAACACAGTTGTAGGTTTGCAAATAGGCTTTAAGAGGTGACTCTGCGCCTGTTTGCTGGCAGAGGGCTTTATGGGATATGCAGATGCTTCAAGCTATCTGAACTATACATTTAAAGCAGCATCAGACCACTCAGGGCAGTTTGCTAAGGGTGCTGTGAGTTGTTAGGACACTCCCTATTCTATCCTAGAGCTACAATCCCTAGAGTGGTTTAACAATCAATCCCTTTCCCCAGGGAACTTCTCAATTGTGCTTTTAAAAAAGATGTTGGTTTTTTTAAACAGCACGACAAATAACACCTAAAAAAACAAACAACTATATAAGCAATGGGAATGGAAAAAAACCAAAACGTGATTCTATATATTCCACTATGAAGCCTATAAGCAGGTTCTTAACTTGTTGTGTAAAAAAGTGACCGCTTTGAGGTTTGTTTTTTTACAATCAAGTGATATATAACTTTTTTGAAATCAGTAGATACAGTATGTACTGGGCAGGATCTCTTTTAAAATGAAATTGAGCATCAGTAGCTCAGTGAAGCAAAAAAGTATGCTCTGGTTAAATATAAATATGAATTAGTATGATCTAGAGAAGGATCATTCCCCCCCCCCTCTCTTACCCCAAATAAATTGACGGACGGTACATTCAGGACATTTTTTCAACCACACAGGTTTGTTGTGAAGATGGAACAAGGGAGGACAGAGGCTGACATTATACCACCACTCTGAGCTCATGGCAGAAATGGTAGAATAGAAATGTCATGGCGTGACTTTAAGCTTAGGGAATTCATTGCAGCATTTTGTTCTGGCTTTAAAACCTTCACCTCCTGGTCCAATGAGTGTGATCCACACATAAAAGCAAGCTGTTACATATGGGTGCAATGGATGTGGGTGTTGGGAGCGCATCTGAATGCAGTTTCATGATGCTCACCCAGGTTCCGTTGAATTAGCTGGATGAAACATTGAGTGTGTCTACACATTGCCCTAACGGGACGCGGGTGGCGCTGTGGGTAAAACCTCAGCGCCTAGGACTTGCCGGTCATCAGGTCGGCGGTTCGAATCCCCACGGCGGGGTGCATTCCCGTCGTTCGGTCCCAGCGCCTGCCAACCTAGCAGTTCGAAAGCACCCCCGGGTGGAAGTAGATAAATAGGGACCGCTTACCAGAGGGAAGGTAAACGGCGTTCTGTGTGCTGCGCTGGCTCACCAGATGCAGCTTGTCACGCTGGCCACGTGACCCGGAAGTGTCTGCGGACAGCGCTGGCTCCCGGCCTATAGAGTGAGATGAGCACACAACCCTAGAGTCTGGCAAGACTGTCCCGAACGGGCAGGGGTACCTTTACCTTTTACACATCACCCTATTGAGTTGTTAGTTGTTGCACAAGACCTACCCACCCAAGACTTGGCGACCTCCTGATGTTTCCATATAAGAAGCAGGCTGTGTTATATTATTGTTGAATGGTGATTTTGGAGTGTGTTATAGTGGCTGCTGTTCTTTTGATTATGATTAAGAATTCCAATTTAGGGATTTTAATGTCCTTTCCTGTTTCTCGTTGGGATATTGTTGTACGTTGTTGTTTTGTTACTCTGGTTTTCTTTTTTTTCTAATGAAGAGTAGACTCTAAATGAGATGAGATATATATAAGACTTGAGTACAGGTAGGGTTGAATGAGGCCCTACTATTTTAAACTCTTTTAACTGCATACATGTGCTGTATTCCATTCTGCTAGTCTGGAATGTAATGGTGTTTCTGTGTGCTGGGAGCAAAGCCATTGTGCTTTTGCACTGAACTTGCACAGTTGTTTCTGTAGACTGCTCACACTGGCTGCATGGAGGTTACCCTGTCTTAGCCTGAAAATCTTAACCAATTGACATCTATGGCAAATCATCCATGACTTCACTTAGGTCAGGTTTTTTTTAAAACTGGTTTCCCATCCTTTGAACTATGATTGCAGCTGGCTCCATTCTCCCCTCAGAAATCTGTACTGCAGTGCTTAAAAGTCTCTTGGGATTCTGTATAGTGGTGATCCCAGGCTCCAGGACCAGCTGGCTCCTAGCAGCCGCTTTTGCTGTCCTGCGCCTGATGCTTTCTGCATCCACGAAACTCTTTGGCGTCTCACCCACTTTCAGGCAAGGCGGGCCTGATGGATTTGTATGACTTGTTGCCCTGTTAGCATTACTTAGGTTGTATCTCTTGCCGCTTTGTAGACACTTTGCGGACACAGGTCTCTGAGCAGGGGAGCTGCTTCTGCGTAGGGAGAGAGGAAATCAGTACCCAAGACTCCATTATGCTTACATGCCATTTCTGTTTCTTATTTCTCGGGTAAAACATTCATGTGAAATGAAATATTGGAGTCAGGGCCGGATTTAGGTTTGATGACGCACTAAGCAACTGAAGGTAATGGGACCCTTTATATGCCCAGCTGTCCTTTGTCAACAACAAATTGTCGCTATTTTTTGTGTTGGATATATGCTACATGGTAATTTATGGACCTAATAGGTATCTAAAGCCATTTGCACATAACAAATAGGAGCCTACACAACACAAAACACTGTTGCCGTATGTAGGGTTTATTTTATTTGTTTTTTATCTTATATTTTGGAAATGCACATCCAGGTTTTTTTCCTTTAAATTTTTTGGGGGGCCCTATAGCTTGTTTAGCTTATACGTCCCTATAGCTTGTTTAGCTTATATGTAAATCCAGCACTGATTGGAGGGCTCATTTTGGCATAGCAACCATGAAAACCTCCCACCCCCCAGCGAAATTCATCCAAGGAGCCCCTCACACTGTTGGAGGCCAGTGGAGAAGCACTTGTGCACCATCCTGGCACAGGTAATATAAGGGACGCGGGTGGCACTGTGGTCTAAACCACTGAGCTTCTTGGGCTTGCCGATCATAAGGTCAGCAGTTTGAATCCCCGCGACGGGGTGAGCTCCTGTTGCTCGGTCCCTGCTCCTGCCAACCTAGCAATTCGAAAGCATGTCAAAGTGCAAGTAGATAAATAGGTACTGCTCCGGCGGGAAGGTAAACGGCATTTCCATGCGCTCTGGTTTCCGTTACGGTGTCCCGTTGCGCCAGAAGCAGTTTAGTCATGGTGGCCACATGACCCGGAAAGCTGTCTGCGGACAAATGCTGGCTCCCTCGGCTTGAAAGTGAGATGAGCACCGCAACCCCAGAGTCGTCTTTGACTGGACTTTACCGTTCAGGGGTCCTTTACCTTTTACTTTTTTAAATCTGACAGTGTTAGGGGCTAACACCACTGAGGACCTGCTGAAGTGTCCACCCCAAGCCAGGGCAGCAGCTGCATCTTCCACCAGTTCCCTTGTGCCCCTCAAATTTGACTGGACTTAACCATCCAGGGTTCTTTCACCTTTACCTTTTACCTAGGTAGTCTGAGTTTGAAGTCAGCAAACAATTCTTCTCCCACGAAGGGGCCCTTGAGTCATGCCTTGACACATGGAGCTATCTGTAGGCAGGCGTCCAATGCAGTTACATTTGCCCCACTGCAAGGATTTTGACAGCTGTAAAAGGTTCAGAAAAGGGCCACCAACATTATTAAGGGGGCTGGAACAACTCCTCTATGAGAAAAGGTTACAATGCCCTGGGCTTTTCAGTTTATAAAAAAGGCAAGAGTGTTCACATCACTGTGTATAGAGAAAATGGGTAGAGATAAAAACACCCTGGAGCTAAGGGTGGGAAGTCAACTTCTAAGGATATATTAAATTGGAAATTAATTTTAATTTTAGAATTGTTAATCTGATATTTGCTAAATTTGTTAATCTGATTATTTTATTTTTTAAAAAAACTTAATAAAAATTAATTGGCACAGAGAGAGAGAGAGAGAAAGTGAATAGAGAGAAGTTTTTCTCCCTCTTGCTTAATTCTTTTTTTAAAAAATAAATTTTTATTAGATTTTCCACAGTGATAACACAAACCACAAAGCAAAATGATACACAAAAACAGGGGAAAAAAAGAAGAAAGGAAAAAAGGGGAAAAAAGGGGGGAAACAATAAACAGATAAACAATAACAACAAACTTAATTCTTCACAAATCCAACCTTTTAAACATCCTGGTTGACTTCCTCAAATCCCTCCCTTCTGAGTTTCCTTGTAATTAACGGTAACAGCTTTCCAATGTCATTATTAAACTAAAACAATTTCCAATTATAGTCCATCTTATTCACTTTTCTTAACATTCTAAATCCCATTTATTTAATTATAACTTCATTTAATCCTAGGCCTATGTGTTTCTTTCAAGCAATTTCTAATTTTTTATATTACAATATTTATTCAAATAGTCCTTGAATTTGCTCCAGTCCTCTTGAAACTCCTCTTCTTTCTGGTTGCGGATTCTTCCAGTCAGGTCAGCTAGCTCCGAAAAGTCCATCACCTTCCCTCTTGCTTAATTCTAGCAGCTAGGTCATTCAATAAAGCTGCATGCTGAGACATTGAGCAGAGACAAAATGAAGCTCTTCTTCACAACAGGTCATGGTTAAGATATGGAAATCGTTGCCGCAAGATATAGTTATGTCCAGCAAGTTGGACAGCTTCAAAAGGCACATTAATGGAGAATAAGGCTATCAGTGCCATGATGTCTATATATTATAGCGCTGGAGGATTTTCCGCTGGGCTGCCTCTCATGGCTGAGACCTGTCTGACTCTGCCACCTTCAGTCTTGCTTCACCTTGTCTATGTTAGGATATTTCCGTTCCACCTTAAGAGGGAGCAGGCTTTTGTGAGTCACAGAGTCTGCGTATTTCCTGTTACAGGATGTTTATGTTTTGCTATTGCTTTCGTTTTCTCTGTCTGTGTTTGAACGCTGAAGCAGACGGACATGTCTTTCTTTTGTTCTGACCAACGTTGAATAAACTGTAAATATGCTCTCCTGCTGTGCATCTTTTGCTGTGTGGATTCTGCTGAAAGAGTGTGCACTAGCCTAGGAATGTGGCAATCTATTTCCAAAGGCTTCGTGTCGCTAAATGATACTGCCTGACTGCGTGACTACGGGAGGCAGATGGATCGTCCGGCAGCCGGCTTGGGGGCTCAGATGGACGTTATCTCCCTGGCAGTATCCCAACAACAAGGTTTCGGGCCCAGATTCCCGGCACTTACAGGAGAGTAAGACAACTGCGTCAGACTGCTGAGGTATGTGGAAAAGTGAAAGCAGCGAAAGCAGAGGCTTTTCTGTTGGGCCGATGCAAAGAGCTTTTGATGTCCGGCAAGGCTTAATTGGCCTGGGAGCCGAGCCAAAAGGCATCGTGATTAATGAGCTACCACGATAAGGAGTCTTTGAAGGCATAAAGGCTCACGGCTCAAGTAAAAAGCTGGAATGGAGTTTTTCCACGCTTTTGAAGCTTCTGAAGCTGCTGAGTGCCCAAAGTTAAATCGGCACAATTATCAGACCTGGGCAAAATGGTGTGAGAGTTTGCTGCGTCAGTATCGAGTCTGGCATACTGTGAGTGAAGCTCCTCCAGTCCCTCTGACAGAGAAATGGCAGGCCGAGAATTTGAGGGCCATAGACGTAATAGTCTTATCCGTCTCTCTGGAGGAAATAAAGACGCTTGCTGGCAACGTGACGGCACGAAAGATGTGGAATGCTTTGAAAGCTGCCCATCTGCCAATCATCCCAGCTCAGAGTCTGAATGCCCAGAGTTTGACTGCATCGGAGGTCCTGGCTGTTTCCCAGAATGCGAGTGAATGCAGGGATGCTGAGGGCACCGGTTGCAAGCTGCAGGGGGAGCAGACTGTGACGTCATCCCAGGCAGCATTCCAGCCTCCAGGGGGAGCCAAGGAGACGGCAGCTGAGAGCTCTGTTTCTCATGGGAACCAAGGTCATCGTCTTTGCAGAGGCCGGAAGGCCAGAGGTAAACAGAGACAGATGCCTGCAGATGGCCCGAAGCAGAAGGGGGGTGAAGAGCCCACGCCAGTGGAAAACAAGGCTTTGTTAGCTGGCACTGCTTCACCAAAGGCTAAAGGCAAGTCTCATGGCCAGGAGCAGGGGGGCAAGCTGCAAAAGCCCACGCTGGTGGAAAACAAGGTTTTGCTTACTGCAAAGACTGCTCCAAAGGCTAAAGCCAGGTTTATTGTGGACTCTGGTGCGAGCCGCCATTTGACGAAGGATAAGCACCTGTTTATCTCCTTCACGCCTCAAGAAGGAGAGATCCACCTGGCTGATGGAAGGACGTTGCAAATTGCAGGAGAAGGGACTGTGAAACTTGCAAGTTTGCATACAACCATCAGTAATGTACTGTATGTCCCAGGAGCTGCGGATAACTTGCTTAGCGTCCCACAGCTGACTGGGCGTGGTTTTGAGATATCCTTCAAGAGGAGTGTCTGTGTCATCAGGAAAGGCAAAGAGGACATTTTGCATGCAAAGTTTATAGATGGTTTATTCTGTATAACTTATGATGACAATGCTGTTGTGTCTAATGCTGATTCTTGTTGTGTTGCACAAACTAACAAGGTTCTTCATGCAGGATGCATTCATGATGCACATCGAAGATTTTGTCACATGTCTTGGCAGGCGCTGGCCAAGATGCCTGGATTGGTTGAAGGTTTGAACATCAAACCTTGTAAGTATCACATGAAATGTGTATCTTGTGCAGAGAACAAGGTGAAGGTTGCTCCAAAAGGCAAAGAGTCTAGCAGGCAGGCTTCCAAACCCTACCAGCTAGTGCACGCAGACCTGGTTGGTCCTCTTGCGCCCTCTTTGGGAAAAGCAAGGTACTTCATGGTTCTAATTGATTCTTTTTCCAGGTACATTCATGTGTTTATGCTCGAGCAGAAATCGCAAGCGTTTCCTAGGTTCAAAGCATTCTGTGCTTGGCTGGAGAATGCTCACGGTAAACGCATCGGCTGTCTGTTTACTGATCGGGGCGGGGAATTCACTTCTCAGCAGTTTGAAGCTTTCCTGACTGAGAAGGGAATCCAGCATGACATGTCAACGCCTAGATCGCCATGGATGAATGGGCTTGCGGAGCGAGCAAATCAAACATTGCTGCAAGGAGTGAAAACCTTGTTGCATGATGCCAACCTCCCTGATAAGTTTTGGGGGGAAGCTCTGTCGACGGTAGTTTATACCGTTAATCGCAGACTGTCATCACCCATTGGTTGTACCCCCTATGAGAAGATGTTTGGCAAGAAACCCAACACCAAACACATGAGAATTTTTGGTTCTGACATGTGGATACGCACCCCACAAACCAACAAGCTTGGGAAGCGTGGGGCACATGGTTTGTTCATGGGGTACGAAAAAGGTGCATACAGGGTATGGATGACTGACTCTAAATCCATAAAGTTCACAAGGAGTGTTGAGTACAATCCTAAGTGGGGGGAAAATGTGGGAATTTTCCAGAGTTACCCAGAGGAGGATGAAGGTGATGTGAAGAAAGCAGATCATGCTGAGAAAGCTGAGGAAACTGAGGATGAGGATGATGATGATGATCAGAGTTCGGATTCCAGTTCAGTGGGCGGCGCTGCTGCTGATGTCAGTGAAAGTGATGACACAGCAGACTACAAGAGTGCAAAGGCCTCAGTCAGACCATCTGATGCGTCTGACAATGAACTGGAAGAACCACTGTTCACCATTGGTCATTTTTCTCCTAAGAAGGAGGAGATGAGTCCAGAAGACTTGCGTCTGGTTCGCAGGTCTGAAAGGGCGACAAAAGGCAGACCTCCAAAGAGATTTGCTGATGAGTTTGCTAAGACAGCAACTGCTGTTCTTAGTAGCTCAGAGAAGGTGTGGGAACCTTCAAGCTTCAAAGAGGTTCAGGAGTTAGCCTCTAAAGATGCTGAGCCTTGGCTTAACGCCATGAAGGCTGAAGTTGATTCCTTGAACAGGAACCAAACTTGGGAACTGGTACCGGTAGTCCCAGGTATGAGACTGGTTGGCAGCAAATGGGTCTTCAAGGCCAAGACAGACCAGAATGGCAAGGTTGTCAGACACAAAGCCAGATTGGTTGCCAGAGGTTTTTCACAGGTACCAGGACAGGATTACCACGAGACCTACTCACCCACCGTCAAATATGAGAGCATTCGGCTGATGCTCAAGATCGCTGCGGAGGAGAAACTGCATGTTTCCCATCATGACATTAATACAGCTTTTTTGTACGGGATTTTGAACGAGGAGCTGTTTATGCTTCCACCTGACGGGATGCAGATACAGAAGGGAATGGTCTGTAAACTGCGGAAATCCTTATATGGTCTCAAGCAGAGTGCTAGGTGTTGGAACACAAAACTCACTGAAACGTTGCTTTCTCTAGGTTTTCACCAGGGCAAAGCTGATCCATGTGTGTTTGTCAAGGAGGAGGGACAAAACAAACTGTATTGTTTATGTTTTGTTGATGATCTTCTGATGTTTTGGAAGAATCAGGCTTTCTATCAAAGCACCCTAGCTCAACTGAAGGAGCACTTTGACATGAAGGATCTTGGTGAGGTATCCAACTATCTTTCTCTGCAGGTGGAGAAGGACCAAGCAGGTAATTTTCTGGTGCACCAAACACAGAAAATTGCTGATGTATTAACCAGGTTGAATTTGGTTGATGCA
>JAXCMG010000032.1:2442399-2496657 GCA_034642415.1 Podarcis siculus | reverse complement strand
CACAGAAAATTGCTGATGTATTAACCAGGTTGAATTTGGTTGATGCAAACCCAGCAGACACACCGATGGTGACAGGTTACCAGGTAGATAGCACTGCTGAAGCGTTTTCTGACACAACGCTGTACAGATGCATTCTAGGCAAGCTGAATTTCATTGCCAGATGTTCAAGACCTGACATAGCTGTAAGCTGTAATCTGCTTAGCAGACATGCCAACAATCCTACGGTTCAGGATTGGAAAGCTCTGAAGCGCATAGCCCGCTATTTGAAAGGGACTATGCACTACAGGCTGAGGTTCACCAGTCAGAAGACTGGAGGTCTTGAAATCTTTGCAGATGCAAGTTTTGGAAGTGACACCACGGATGGTACAAGCACTTCTGGAGTATGCTACATGTACAACCACTGCCTGTTTGACTGGTTGTGCAAGAAGCAAACAACAGTGAGCCTAAGTTCCTGTGAAGCAGAACTCAATGCTCTGTCATTTTCACTCATGGATTGTGAATGGTTGATGCAACTGTTTAAGGACATCGGGGTTTCTGTGAAATGTCCTATACAAGTGTATCAAGACAATAGATCATGTTTGGCTTTGCTGAACTCGGAGAGTTGCAAGCAGAGAACCAAGTACTTGCAGATTAAGCTACATCGTGCAAGAGAGTGTATTCAAAAAGGACTGATTCGGGTGTCCTACATGGCAGGAAATGAAATTCCTGCTGATCTGTTGTCTAAGGTTGTTAACAGAGAACAACTTAAGGTTTACGTACAGAGGTTGCTATTGGGTTGAACCACAGGTACTACAGGTTACACGGAAAGGGGGAGGATGTTAGGATATTTCCGTTCCACCTTAAGAGGGAGCAGGCTTTTGTGAGTCACAGAGTCTGCGTATTTCCTGTTACAGGATGTTTATGTTTTGCTATTGCTTTCGTTTTCTCTGTCTGTGTTTGAACGCTGAAGCAGACGGACATGTCTTTCTTTTGTTCTGACCAACGTTGAATAAACTGTAAATATGCTCTCCTGCTGTGCATCTTTTGCTGTGTGAATTCTGCTGAAAGAGTGTGCACTAGCCTAGGAATGTGGCAATCTATTTCCAAAGGCTTCGTGTCGCTAAATGATACTGCCTGACTGCGTGACTACGGGAGGCAGATGGATCGTCCGGCAGCCGGCTTGGGGGCTCAGATGGACGTTATCTCCCTGGCAGTATCCCAACAGTCTATTAGGGCTACTTCTGGATCAGGTCCCGGAAACCTGATACATCCTTTAGCTGTTCTCCAGCCTCCTCTCTCCAATTAGGGAGACCTTGGCTGTAAATTGCAACTTCCTCTACCCATTTGACTTGGCAGGTTTAACAAGCCGGTGTGGTGGAAATGAGGCAAGGCCCCCAAGCCACTCCATAGTAATTTATCTTGCCTAAAGACTGTGTCCGGCTATGAAGCTAACCTCATCAAATAGACAAATCCTCTCCCTCAATATGGGGTTTTGGAAAGGTTCCTCTTCCCCCCCCCCCCCCCGACAGTTTTATGCTCTTAGCTTTAACTACCCAGAGCCTTTCTGGCCACAGCAAGATTTCTTTGTGCTCCTGCGAATGCTGCTTAAAAAGCAAGTGAGCTGCAAATGCCGCCAGATACCTCATGCTTAAAAAATGCAGACTTTAAGGTGATGAAATGGAAGAAGCGACAGCTAGGTGGAGCAATAGATCGCAAATGTTCCACGGACAATTCCTCCTGTGCCATTCTGAACTGGTTTGGAAAGAACTTTTCCACAGTGCTTATTTCCAACCCACAACCAACCATTTTTAGCCAATTTTTAAAGAGCCCAATAGAAAAAAACTATTGTGATCAATAGAATGGGAAGAAATTATGGTGCTGGAGGAGACTCTTGAGAGTCCCATGGACTGCAAGAAGATCCAACCTCTCCATTCTGAAGGAAATCAGCCCTGAGTGCTCACTGGAAGGACAGATCCTGAAGCTGAGGCTCCAAGACTTTGGCCACCTCATGAGAAGAGAAGACTCCCTGGAAAAGACCCTGATGTTGGGAAAGATGGAGGGCACAAGGAGAAGAGGACAACAGAGGACGAGATGGTGGGACAGTGTTCTCGAAGCTACCAGCATGAGTTTGACCAAACTGTGGGAGGCAGTGGAAGACAGGAGTGCCTGGTGTGCTCTGTTCCAGGGGGTCACCAAGAGTCAGACACGACTAAACGACTAAACAACAACAACAACAAATTGTGATCAATGACATCAGAACATATCATTATGTCCTTTAATCATGTCCTTTAATACTAGTACTGCACAACATTGGGGGGAGCAGGGGTCTATACACCTGGTGCAAAAGAGATTTGGAATGTGGCAAACTTTTTCCTGAACCCCACTCAAGTGGTTCGTTGATGACGGTGTTTTGCATCTGTTTCCTGTTATTTGCTGTCCCAATCAGCTATTGCTTCAGTTCGTTGGAAACCACCAGCCATCTTCCCTCTTTAAATACTGAGGTCAGGTGTGCCAACTTTAATAAAATATTTTTTTGAGGGGGCAGGTAAGCCACACCCCCATAATTGATCACGTGATGTGGTGCACACACACTATTTGAATGGCAATGCCCATCAATTTTTGGGCTCCCCGGCCCCCTCAAATATTTTAGGGGGGCAAAGGGACTTGGGCCCCTAGGAGTTTGCTTCTATGACTGAGGTTATCATGTAGCCAGTTAGATTTACCTAGGTGCTGAGACCATAGAAGGCAAACAAAGTGTTTGAGGTTACTGTCCATAATCTTTGTCCCCAGGCCCTAGTCAAAGTCAACTGGCTATATAAAAACGTTGCTGTTTTTGGGATGAACGAGATATAAACCATTGGCACCAAAGAACTGAATCAGGCTGTAAATAAACTAAGAAAGGGATGAGAGGAGGGTATGCATTGTCAAGAAGATGGGAGAAGCAGCTATTGGGGTAAAGCTGACATTGGGAGGTGACTATAACCCCCCCCCCCAAATATAACTCCTGCACATATCTCCCAAGGTTTAGTTTAATACAAGTAAAAAAATAATAATTGATGTTGTTTGTGGGAACATTCACATCATTTTTTTTAAAAAAATATTTTTTTCATTAAAGATTTCTTAGTTTACAGAAATATGTGCATTGTCTCTTTTTTCAAGTTGTGTTTTCTACAGATCAGTTACATAATGCTTTTATTTTTCTGCTTAGTTGTATGTGTGGGGTTTTGTGTCAGCGTCACTTGTGTGAGTTTCTCTTTCTATTTACTTGTTATATTTCCTTGGTGGTGAGTGTTAAGTTGTGGGTGAACATATCAGACGACACAGCGATTCTTCAGACAGCTCTTGTTTATTCACAGGCCAGAACAGAACCGAACTGAAGGGTTCAGCCAGCCTGCTTATATAGAGCTCCACTAGAACGCAACTGTAACCACTTTCTGTAACTATCCAATCACTGACCGTCACTTTCAATCCCTTATTTGCATATGTGGACCTGAGTGAAAACTATCTACAGTATCTCCCTGCTGGCCCAGGGTGAGAACTTCAGTACATAACAGTGAGATAGATTGGGGGTGGCCTAGGGTGTGGTTGGTTGTCTTTGGCTGGCTGTAGTGAGATTTGTTTATGTGTCGGAGTGTGTGAGAGGGTGGGTTTTTGGGTCAGGTTAGCCATATTGATTCGTATGCTGTTGGATTATTGTTGTTGTCTTGTTGGGCTATGTATGTGATAAAGGGGAACCATACCAGGGTGAAGGCATCTTCTTCTATTTGTCCCCATGTCAGCTTCAGTTTATTGGTTAGTTTTTCTAGTGAGACTGTTTCTCATACTATTTGATACCATTGGTCCATGTTTACTCCTGACAGGTTTCTCCAGTGTCTGGCTATTATGCTTCTGGCTGCTGAGAGTAGGTTGGTTATGAACTTTTTATAATGTGAGTGGGCATTATTCTCTTGGAAGATGTTCAAAAGAGCCAGTTCTGGGGTGACTTCTAAGACTTATTTAGTTATTTTGCTTATTTCTTGTATGACTGATGTCCAGAAGAGTTGGATTTTGGGACATTCCCACCACATGTGGAGGTATGTGCCTGTGGAAATGCATCCTCTCCAGCCTTTTGGTGAGGCTCCTGGGCATATCAGCGCTAGTTTCTGTGGTGTTAGGTACAATCTGTAAGTGAGTTTCAGGGTGAGTTCTTTTCTTTTAGCTGAGATGGATTTAAAGTGGGGTTTGGACCACATTCTAGTCTATTGGGTGGGGTTAATTTCATAGCCTGTCATCCTCCCATTGTTTTTTGATTGCGTCCAGGGGTTTTGTGGGATTTTGGAGCAGTATTTTGTATATTGTGCATACCATCCCCTTGCCATGTCCCTTTGTTGTTAGGAGGAAGTTTTGTTGCTGCTGATTTTACTACTGGATTGTTTAAGAAGGCATGTAATTGGTGGTGTGTTAGCCAGGGCATTTTGAGGTCCCCTAGCTTGTCTTGTAGGGACGTGGGTTGTGCTGTGGGTTAAACCACAGAGCCTAGGACTTGCTGATCAGAAGGTCGGCGGTTTGAATCCCCGCGACGGGGTGAGCTCCCGTTGCTCGGTCCCAGCTCCTGCCAACCTAGCAGTTTGAAAGCACGCCAAAAAGTGCAAGTAGATAAATAGGGACCGCTCCGGTGGGAAGGTAAACAGCATTTCCGTGTGCTACTCTGGTTCACCAGAAGCGGCTTAGTCCTGCTGGCCACATGACCCGGAAGCTGTACACCGGCTCCCTTGGTCAATAAAGCAAGATGAGTGCCACAACCCCAGAGTCGGTCATGACTGGACCTAATGGTCAGGGGTCCCTTTACCTTTACCTTAGCTTTTCTTTTTTTTCTTTGCATTTTCAAAAACAGGAACAGAAAGCATACTCTACCCCCCGTCCCCCGTCCCACTTACAACTTTGTACCAAATACAGCATGTATACATATACCATATGACTTCCACCCTTGTCCTGGTTCCTTTGATTTCTACTACTCTGTGTAATCTACATCTTTTTAATCATCCAATTTGTTATCTATTAAAAACTCTGTCTGTTTCAACTCTTCCGCTGGATTTACTCAAGACCTGCTAAGCTATGTATTTGTTTATACTGGTTCTTAAAATATTCAACAAACATTATCCATTCCTCCTTGCATTACATATATTTGTTTTCTCTTATCCTGTTTGTCAGACCAGCCAGTCCAGCATATTCAAACATTTTACACTGCCATTCTTCCTTAGTGTGTACTATACTTGCTCTCCACCTTTGTGCCAATAAGGTTCTAGCTGCGGTGGTGGTGTTTCGGGGTAAGTTTTTTAAAGTATCTTTTAAAATTCATTATATATAATTTCCCAATATTCCTTAATTACTTTACAGGACCACCACATGTGGAAAAAGGATCCCCCATTTTCACCGTACTTCCAACATATACCTTTTTCTTTTTCAGACATTTTCGCCAATCTGGTGGGTGTTAAATACCATCTGTGGGTCATTTTCATCGTATTTTCTTTTATCGCATAACATGCTGTGAAATTCATATTTCTTTTCCACAACTTTCCCCATAATTCACAAACAATATTGTGATCCACATCTTGTGCCCACTTAATCATGCTTGATTTCACAAATTCCTCTTTAGTTTCCCACTCCAACAGCAGTATGAACATTTTTTATACTACTTTTATATTTGTATCTAATAGGTCTTTGAGACTCTCATCCTGCAAAGCCGTTTCCCCTAACTATCTTAAACAATTCATTAATCTGATGTACCTGTAGCCAATCCGTAACCAGATTTCTTAATTCCTTGAGATTTCTCAGTCTTGGTTCCTGTCCTATAAAATCTAAAATTCCACTGTATGTTAACCACTGCTTATCCATATTTGTTCTTCTCCTGGTCATAGCTTCCACTGTCAGTTTGGTTTTGCCGTCTAGTATCCCTTTAGCAAAAAAGATTCTGCCTCTCTTGTCTTTTAGCGTTGTTGTGGCTTTGAAATTCAGGTCTCTACTGCGTATTATAGCTACTCCGCCAGCCTTTCCAGAGTCAGGTGCAAACCATTGTTGACTGAAGCTGGGTCTGCTCAGGAGTTTGCTTCCTTTAGGTGAATTGTGTATTTCTTGTACAAAGGCTATGTGTGGTTTCATGGTGTTTACATACGAGGTGATGCATTTTCTTTTGATAGGGTTTCCCAACCCCCTCACGTTTAGTGTAATTGCTTTTAAGCAAGCCATTCTGCTTGTCTACTTTATAGGATGATTCCCTACCAACCGGTCAGGGTTGTCCTGTGTCTCTCGCCTTATATTGCCTATCCAACCTGTTTTGTCGCGTTGGCATAAAGTGTGATGGGTGGGGGAAGAGGGGGATTAGAATTAGATTTGGGTTAAAGAGTGGGGGGTAGATTACAGAAAGTAGCCTATATGTAGTTATATAAGTGTTTGCTTGGGGTTATTTGGATCATCTGGCTTCCAACCCATTGGTCCTGGGTCTCAGCTGGCATGGAGGGCCTTGTTTAAGAACAGGACATCCTGCCTGTCGTTTGCAATAGGGGAATGGACAGTGAGATGGTGTTAAGTGCCTTTGTGACACTTGTGTTGGGTATAAGGTTTATAAGCAATGTTGTCAGTGTTGTTAACAACATTATTGGTTTGTTGGGGTAGGGATATGGGTATTGGCACGCTCTGGCGCCACCTTTGTGCTGCTTGTGTGTCAGATTTTAGCCTGTTTATTGATTGTTTTATTGAGGTTGGGGGTATTGTTTTAGTTGGTATGGGTTTCCTTCTTTGCTTTTAATTTTATTTTACCTACTGATTTTGTTTGTTGCCTTTGTGTGGTGAAGGAAGAGATGGAGAGGTTGGCAGGGGAATTCACATCATTTTAATTCTTTTTGTTCAGTATTAGAAATAGCTATTGTGAACACACTGAGGGAAATAAGGTTACTGGTTTGTCTTCTATGGGTGGTCATTTACCTTGTTGCTCTGATGTATTGCTGTGAGGTTGTTCATATGACCCAAGATAGCCCAAGATAGAAGCATGTTGACCAAATGTTGGTAAGAACACAAGAGGTTTGCTGAATTTGGGCCCAATGTCCATTGAATCCAATATTAATGTTTCCAGCTATAGTCACCAGGAGGCCTTGGGGATGCCTATAAGTAAATACATGGTTTTGTCCTGAGTAGCTGTTATTTGGTGGTAGAAAGCTTCTGAATATGGAGGTTCCATCTAGCTAGCACAAGAATGCTGGCTAAGAGTCAAGGCTGCAGCTGAAACCTCACCTCAGCTATAAAGTCACCAGGTGGCCTCAAGTAAGCTGCCATTTTCCTCTTCAGCCCCTCTCCCAGTTTACAGCACAGATATATAAATAGTGGAGTGAGGATTCCTGAGGTAATCTGTGTAAAGCACACTAAATGCTATATAAATAGGAAGTATTTTTCCCGCTTATTACGTTTGAGCGGAAGGCATTGCGGCCACCACTGAAAATCATTTCTTGCTTCCGTTAAATAACAACACTGAATTGGCAGGATTCCAGTGCGGCCGGAGGAGGAGTTATAATCTCTTCGATGACCCCAGCAGCGAATATTCTGTGTTCATAAAACAGAGCTACTGTCTCCATTTGGTAAAATACCAGGGTGGCACTAGGAAAATAATGTCATTATAAATAGAAATTGGTGTCAGGTGGCCATCAGTGGGATGGCACACACACTGAAGAAAAATTGGTGCGTGAATTAGACTGGGCGCATCAGTCCTTCAGAGAAAAAAGAAGGGTGCACAGCATGTGCCATTTGTTCTCCTAACCCAGGGGGAGGCAAACTAAGGCCCGGGGGCTGGATGTGGCCCCAATCGTCTTCTCAATCTGGCCTGCGGATGGTCCAGTAATCAGCATGTTTTTACATGAGTAGAATGTGTGCTTTTATTTAAAATGCATCTCTGGGTTATTTTTGGGGCATAGGAATTTGTTCATTCCCCCCCAATATGGTCCGGCCCCCCACATGGTCTGAGGGACAGTGGAGTGGCCCATGTCTGAAAAAAGTTGCTGACCCCTGTCCTAACCAAAGGAAAGAGGATGAGATCTGTGGGGCAGAGGAGAGGCCAGGAGTCTGGGTTGTATGTAAGGGGTGGCAGTTGTCCTCGTCAATGGTTGGGGGCAAGTTGTATTTGCAACACCTAGAGAACACCATGCTAGTTGTCCCTGGTATTATGACATTGTTGTTGTTTAGTCGTTTAGTTGTGTCCGCCTCTTCGTGACCCCCTGGACCAGAGCACGCCAGGCACTCCTGTCTTCCAATGTCTCCCGCAGTTTGGTCAAACTCATGCTGGTCGCTTCGAGAACACTGTCCCACCATCTCATCCTCTGTCGTCCCCTTCTCCTTGTGCCCTCCATCTCTCCCAGCATCAGGGTCTTTTCCAGAGAGTCTTCTCTTCTCAAGATGTGGCCAAAGTCTTGGAGCGTCAGCTTCAGGATCTGTCCTTCCAGTGAGCACTCAGGGCTGATTTCCTTCAGAATGGATAGGTCTGATCTTCTTGCAGTCCATAGGACTCTCTAGAGTCTATTATGGCATTAGGGCGTGCCATTTTAGGGAGTGAAACTTAATTTTTGCAAATTTCTTCAGTGAGGGGGTCTTGAAAATATGTCGTTAGGTGTGCAGGATTCAAATCTGCTATCATTTTTTGTATTTAACATGGTAAGCCTACATATGAGGAAGAAACTGCTTTCGGAAAACCAAAGAATTTTAATTTTGCCTTCTGAAAAGGTCAGGCCAATTCTAAATAACATTAATAAATAAAAACAATATTAATCTATCATATAATTGCAAGTACTTGCAACCATTTAAAATGATTTCTATGAAATTTTACACACATTTCCTTATCAAACAAAACTAAACAATATTAATTTAACTGAAATATTTTTGAATTCCCGAGTCTCTTACAACATTTTAGCTTAGCACCCCTCATTTTTTGATTTTGAAAAATCCAGCATGCCCTAATGCAGCATTCCTAGCCACAGGTGTGACCTGAGCCCCCACCTGCATGAACAGATCCCAAAGCGTTGCTTCTTTGCTTCCCCATTTCATTCTGGAGATTCTGCAAAAACCTGGAATGAGCGAGTGAGTGGAGGCGAGAGTTTATTGGCATGTTTGCTTGAGGAGTTTTCTATGCCGAGAGTCCCTTTGTGTCCCTCGACGCTGGACGCAGAGCAGCGGTTTTCAACGTTTTAGCAGACTTCTTCCTCTGTCATCTTTACAATCCTGCCTTTCGCCTTCCTCTTTAAATGATGTGCAGATTGATTTTTCAGAGAAATTAAAGACTTTTTATTGGTGCTGGGTGGTTGGGGAAGGAAGGATTGCAGCCTCAATTTAATTTAATTTATGGGGAGGGAATGATGTGGTGATTGATGAACAGGGGTAATTATTGGGGGGGGGGTGGAACTGATGTTACAGACACAGATGGTCTCATATTATATTTATTATAAAATATATATTAATCAGAGGCTCACCAACCACTGGAGTAGCTGCATGTATGTTTGGGTGAAGAACTGAGAAGAAACTCTCTCTCTCTGTGTCTATGGCATGATCCTGGGGGAGAGAAAGAGATGTGGGGTGACTTATTTGCACAGGGGAAATGAGTGGACTGAGGGTTAATTTAGGATGAATGCATTTGGACAATGAATTAGGGGAAATGTGGGGGTGTGTTCTTCCCAATAGTCCTTCCCTCCCTGTGGAACGCCCTCCCATCGGATGTCAAGGAGATAAAGAACTACACAACTATTAGAAGACACCTGAAGGAAGCCCTGTATCGGGAAGCTTTTAATGTTTGATTTTTTGTTATGCTTTTTATGTTTCCAAGCACAATTCAAAGTGTTGGTGCTGACCTTTAAAGCCCTAAACGGCCTCGGCCCAGTATACCTGAAGGAGCGTCTCCACCCCCATCATTCTGCCCGGACACTGAGATCCAGTGCTGAGGACCTTCTGGCGGTTCCCTCACTGCGAGAAGTGAGGTTACAGGGAACCAGAACCAGCCTTCTCTGCCTGACCTGTGGAATGCCCTCCCATAAGATGTCAAGGAAATAAACAAATATCTGATTTTTAGAAGACACCTGAAGGCAGCCCTGCTTAGGGAAGTTTTTAATGTTTGATGTTTTAGCGTGTTTTTTATTTTATTGGCAGCTGCCCAGAATGGCTGGGGAAACCCGGCCAGATTGGCAGGGTATAAATAATAAATTATTATTATTGTAGAACAATAAAATGTCTCCAAATCCCTCTGTAGCAGTGCCAGCCAAATGCCTTTGACATTCTTAAAAGTGGTCGGTGCACAAGGCATCCTCTGTCCCCAGCGTTTGTTAGGAGAGTGTATGAGTTTTATCGCTGGTTATATGATGCCTGTCTGTGCATGACAGAGAAGGCTGTATAAAACCATGTGAATTGTCATTTCAGGCTTGGGTGGTATGTTCCCCCATCTCTAAAATGGGTACATGTTTTTTTCCTGAGAGGTTCACATGCAATTCTATCATCACACAAGCCTATCATGTGTGATATGACCTGAAGCCTGTGGTTCACTTTTTTGATGTTTGTTGTGCTTTGTATGAAGGTAATTTCTTGCCTTTTGACTGAAGCATGACTAGCCTTGTCTGAGTTATATTGATACCATGTGGGGATGGATGGTTATTATTTAATACGCGGTGGATTTATAAACTCGTAGCTAAGAAAGGCTCTGTGCAGCAAACGGAATGTGTTGGGCAGTGTTTCTACATATTTATATCCACAGTGGAAGACCTTGTTCAGGCTCTGTGTCACAGAACTTTTTTAAAGAATGTGCAACTTGACATAAAACATTCCAGGAGGAAATTAGCCATTCCAAATTCAGGTTAGTTAGATTTAGTTACTGAAGAGATAGGTAGCATATTGCCAAAATAGTGCAACGCTTTGTCGTGTTGATAAAGAACATAGAAGCTTAGATAGTTGTTGTTGTTGTTGTTGTTCAGTCGTTTAGTCAGGTCCTACTCTTCGTGACTCCCTGGACGAGAGCACACCAGGCACTCCTGTCTTCCACTGCCTCTCTCATGCTGGTAGCTTCCAGAACACTGTCCCACCATCTCGTCCTCTGTCGTTCTCTTCTCCTTGTGCCCTCCATCTTTCCCAACATCAGGGTCTTTTCCAGGGAGTCTTCTCTTCTCATGAGGTGGCCAAAGTCTTGGAGCCTCAGCTTCAGGATCTGTCCTTCCAGTGAGCACTCAGGGCTGAATTCCTTCAGAATGGAGAGGTTTGATCTTCTTGCAGTCCATGGGACTCTCAAGAGTCTCCTCCAGCACCAGAATTCAAAAGCACCAATTCTTCAGCGATCAGCCTTCTTTAGGGTCCTTCTTAGATAGTTTCTTTATACCAATTCAGACAACTGGTTCATCTAGCTTTGTATAATTGTCACAGACTGTCAGCAGCTCCTCAAGATTTCAGGCAGGGAACCCTGCCATCCCTACCTGGAGTCTTGAACTTCCAGGGAATGTAAACCTTGGATCTTTCGCACGCAATGCGTGTGCTTAGAAATGGTTTTAGTTCTCAGCTTTTCCAATCAGCTCTCCACATTTCTGCAGGAACTTGTGATTTTTTTTAAAAAAAACCCTCATGAAAATTCTTCAGCATTTTAGTGCAAATTTCTCCTAATAAACACACTTTTGCTGCCAGTTTTGACTGGTGTGCACTTTTTTTTGCTAGCATTTTCTTCTGATGTGATGTAATTTTGTATACTATTTTCACCAATATACAGTGGTGCCTCCGGTTGCGGATGGGATCTGTTCTGGAGGTCCAGTCAGATCCCAGGGTTTCCACAACCTGAGGACTGCTGCTGTGCATGTGCGTATGGTGGTAGGCCGCTTTTGCGCATGCGCATGCAGCAAAACCCGGTAAAATACTTCCGGGTTTGCCGCTTTCGCATCCCGAAGGTTTTGTAACCGGAAGTACTACTGTACTAATTTTTCTGCACACTTACCCCCTAGCAAATGCATTTCTGTGATGGGTGCCTTAGTTGAGACTACTGCCTTGCTAGGGATATGACTAGATGATCCTTTGGGTCTCTTTCAACTCTGCAATTCTATGATTGGTTGGGGAACTGCATCACAAAATTCAGATAAATGTGAATTTTCACAGGGTGGCTGTGTTTTGGGTCTTATAGAATCATAGAAATCATAGCATCAGATGAGATAAAGAACTACACAACTATTAGAAGACATCTGAAGGAAGCCCTGTATCAGGAAGCTTTTAATGTTTTGTTATGCTTTTTACGTTTCCAAGCACAATTCAAAGTGTTGGTGCTGACCTTTAAAGCCCTAAACGGCTTTGGCCCTGCATACCTGAAAGAGCATCTCCAACCCCATCCTTCTGCCCAGACACTGCGATCCAGCTCTGAGGACCTTCTGGCAGTTCCCTCACTGTGAGAAGTGAGGTTATAGGGAACCAGGCAGAAGGCTTTCTTGGTAGTGGCACCCTCCCATCAGATGTCAAGGAAATGAACAACTATCTGACTTTTAGAAGACATCTGAAGGCAGCCTTGTTTAGGGAAGTTTTTAATGTTTGATGTTGGAAGGAACCACAAGGGTCGTCTAGTCAAAGCCCCTGCAATGCTGGAATCTTTTCCCCAACGTGGGACTTGAACCCACAAAGCTGAGATTAAGAGTCTCATGGTATTTTGGAATTTGATAGATTCAGCTTTAAATGGATTTCCCCCCCGTTTTCCCTGACATGTGCTCTATCACTGAGCTAAGGACCTCCTTCTTAAGCGTGATGCTTAAATAGAGTGCTCCTCTTACCTAACACTGTCAAGAGTCTCAGTTCTGAGGATTTCCTGCCACTTTCTGTAGGCAGAACTCTCAGCAACAACGTATGGGCACACAAAAAGACAATGCACATGGAACAAGTGTGTGAATTAAGAGACGGGGAATGAACTTCACAGCTTGCTGGTAGAAACTAATACTTTGTCACCAAGCCCAGCCATAATCTGTAGGTCCCTGCACAGTTTTGTCTCTCAACAGAGCAGCTCTCTTGGGCTCATCAGAATGACTACGTTGACAACTTTCCTCCTTCCTTTTCAACCTTCATGTTTCTAGGAGAATGTTTCCTGCAATGAGAGTGAAGATTACCGGCCTGGACCCCCATCAGCAGTATTACATCGCCATGGACATTGTGCCTGTGGATAACAAGAGGTACAGGTAAGAGCTGCTAAAGAATGGGAGCTATTAACTAAGTGCTAAGAACCAGACAGCCTGAGCAAGCAAGAGAGAAAGCTCAGCGCCAGACCCAAAAGGGTCAGAATTGCTTTTTAAAAGAGAAGAGAGGCACACCTGGTTAAAAAATAGTGCGCGCACACTCTCTCTCACACACGTATATAAAACCATCATCATCATCACTGCTTTTTTTCTTTAAAAATGTTTAGGGGTACTCTCATTTTCCTACTCATATTGAAATACTGCCCCTCAATGAGGCCAAACTTAGATTCACAAAATGTTTAGGGGTATGTGTACCCCTGTGTCTCCCCAGAAAAAAAGCACTAACAACAACAACAACAACAATAATAATAGATGGATAGATAGATAGATTTACAGCCATGTAAATTTGGGCCCAGGGACGCGGGTGGCGCTGTGGGTAAAAGCCTCAGCTCCTAGGGCTTGCCGATCGAAAGGTCGGCGGTTCGAATCCCCGCGGCGGGGTGCGCTCCCGTTGCTCGTTCCCAGCTACTGCCAACCTAGCAGTTCGAAAGCACGTCAAGTGCAAGTAGATAAATAGGGACCGCTTACCAGCGGGAAGGTAAACGGCGTTTCCGTGTGCGGCTCTGGCTCGCCAGAGCAGTGATGTCACGCTGGCCACGTGACCCGGAAGTGTCTCCGGACAGCGCTGGCCCCCGGCCTATAGAGTGAGATGGGCGCACCAACCCCAGAGTCTGTCAAGACTGGCCCGTACGGGCAGGGGTACCTTTACCTTTAAATTTGGGCCTATGGGAGCATTAGTTCCAGTAATGTAGACCTGACACACACAATTCTAACTATAGGGAACTGGCAGACCTTGGATTGTCTTAACTTACTGTCAGGATGCTGTCAGCAGCTCCCGGCTGGTTGCCCGGGAAAGTATAAAGACAAGGAAAAGCTTCTTCCAGTCCTTTTTTATTTAAATCTTTACAGAGAGAGGCTATGGAACCCAGCCTCTTGGATAATGGAGTTGTCCTGAGTGAATCTCCACACCCAATCTCTCCCACTTCCTCATCACCTCCTCTGCGGGTGCCACTAATTGTCCTCTGTCTTTGAGCTCTTTGATCTCCTACTTTTAAGACTCGCCAGATTCTGGGAGATGGAGGGTCTGGGATGCTATCTAATGACAACGTGTCACCCAGGTGTTCCTCTGGCTCTCCCATGATTTCCCAACTTTCCCCCTCATCTGCCTCTGAGCTGCAACCTTCTTCAAACCCCTGTTATAGATCTATACTGTCTTCCTCTTCCTCCTCCACCATTCCTCCTCTGCTCAGTCCCTGACACTTCAGTGCTTTTTTTCTGGGAAGACACAGGGCTACACATACCCCTAAACATTCTATGAATCTAAGTCTCATTGAGGGGCAGTATTTCAATATGAGTAGGAAAACGAGAGTACCTCTAAACATTTTTTTAAAAGAAAAAAGCACTGCTTACCTTGCTGTAAGTAACTTCTATTTCATTCTCCTCCCCGTGGCTCTGAGCAAACAGTAACAATTGAATATGTCCCCCCCAACCCGCCAGTTTAATACAAATATACATGCCAGCTTCATTCTGCCAATAATACACAAATTCCCAGGATACACAGAGCAGTTCTCTATCTCTTTACTGCTCCAAGATGTAAACCCTGATATAACATACCCCGTCGCCAGATATTGTGCTGCTATGATTGACATATATCGGAGGAAGGTGTGTGCCACACAACTGAAGGTTCACCCCTACAAATTTTATATTTTGATTTATGTACCTTACATGCTTTGATTTTATTCTGGACTATCATAATTGAGAGAACGGGTATGTGTATCCCCTTCCTCTATACCTGCCCTGTTGCTTATTTAGCATGCTCTCAGGTGGCGCTGTGGGTTAAACCACAGAGCCTAGGACTTGCCGATCAGAAGGTCGGCGGTTCGAATCCCCGCGACGGGGTGAGTTCCCGTTGCTCGGTCCCAGCTCCTGCCAACCTAGCAGTTCGAAAGCATGTCAAAGTGCAAGTAGATAAATAGGTACTGCTCCGGCGGGCAGGTAAACGGCGTTTCCGTGCGCTGCTGTGGTTCGCCAGAAGCAGCTTAGTCATGCTGGCCACATGACCCGGAAGCTGTACGATGGCTCCCTCGGCCAATAAAGCGAGATGAGCGCCACAACCCCAGAGTCGGTCACGACTGGACCTAATGGTCAGGGGTCCCTTTACCTTTACCTTTACTTATGTATGTAGGTGCTTTTACCTTATGCTGGCAAAGATTTTGATTTGATTTGATTTCATACTCTGATCAGGAGTATGGGTTTGGAATAGGTGTAACTCTCTCCTGGTCCCATCCCAGCCACGCCCCCTATTTGGGGGACTTACACCAGCATAAGTTATGCTGACTTAAGTTCCATTGGCTGAGTCGTCATTGAGCCAAGTTGTATATTTATACCAGTGTATCTCCTGTTCGAATCCCACGACGGGGTGAGCTCCCGTTTCTCAGTCCCTGCTCCTGCCAACCTAGCAGTTCGAAAGCACATCGAAGTGCAGGTAGATAAATAGGTCCCGCTCCGGCGGGAAGGTAAACGGCGTTTCCGTGCGCTGCTCTGGTTCGCCAGAAGCGGCTGAGTCATGCTGGCCACATGACCCGGAAGCTGTACACCGGCTCCCTCGGCCAGTAAAGCGAGATGAGCGCCGCAACCCCAGAGTCGGCCACGACTGGACCTAATGGTCAGGGGTCCCTTTACCTTTTATATCCAGCACAGCTGGGGTGAGGGTCTCACTCTGGTGTAAGCTTGGCTGAGCTCTGGCTCAACTGGGAAAGCTCAAGACCTGCCAATTCCAAACTCTCTCATCCCAGCAGATTTTGGGTGCGGATTCTGATGTTAGTAACTTTCACTGAATAGAAAACTTTCAGCTTGCTATCCTCTTCATATATTTACTTGCCCTTCACCATGAGATTTCAGGGCGGGTTAGAACAATTTAAATAATGCTATAGTAAAAACAGTTGAAGCAGATTACGATCAAGATAACAGGGTGGACACTAAAATGTTCATGGCCAGTGTTGCAGCACACCGAAATGGTCTGAACTAAGGATTTTTAGAGATGAAATCATGGGAGCTCCGCCGTGTAAACTGAGAAGCAAATGGCATTTGCAGGTGCAGAGTGTGTTAGAAGAGTCATCTGCAAGTAATGAAATATTCCTATTATATCTCTAAAGGCTTTCATCTGTGGATTAGTAGGGTTAACCAATTAGTCTGTCCCATGTGCAAAGTTTTCTAGGGACAGTAATTGGAAAAGAGGATTAATAGAGATGCAAAAGGGAGGAACTGGTTCCAGGTATCATCTGGTTTCCATTAAAGATGAAGCACACGGTTTCCTTCCTGTGCATATAATCTGAGCCTGAACGCTGTCGGGTGAGTGCAGAAGGAAAGCTCTTAACGGGAGGGGGACTACAGGTGTTGTCTGTGTCTGCACTTTGAATAATAAAGCCTCCATTCTGGCATCCTTGTCTCTCGCAGGTATGTGTATCACAGCTCCAAGTGGATGGTAGCGGGCAACGCGGACTCCCCTGTGCCTCCAAGGGTTTATATTCACCCCGACTCGCTGGCATCTGGGGACACCTGGATGCGGCAGGTTGTCAGTTTTGATAAGCTCAAACTGACCAACAACGAGCTAGACGACCAAGGCCATGTAAGTTATTAAGAAGCCCATTCCCTTTTCTCCAGCCTTTTGCTCCAGACCTGTCCCTTTCGGCTCTGGGCACCACACACTACAGGGATGTATTCCTTAGCTCAAAGCCCTTCCTCCAAGCAGGGGCAGAAGAAGGGGTGTGTGGTGGGGGCGGGCCGCCCCGGGTGTCACCACTGAGGTGACAAAATGCTGGGCGGCACTCACTGCGGGGCCTGCAGTGTGCCCGAGCCATGCGTCTCTCCTGGGAGTGACACAGTGACTTGGTCGCCCGCAGGCTCCGCGCTGCCCCAAACGGTCCCCCCGCCGCCTCCCCCTCAGCTGTAGGGCGGCTGAGTGGGAGGAGGCAGGCAGAATCCTCGGAAGCCCTGTGGAGCATCCTGCCCCACCCCGCGGGCATTTGGCCCCGCCCCTGGGCGCAGGGTACATGCACCGCCCCAGGCACCTGATCAGCTTGCTCCACCACTGCCTTCAAGGTGCAGCTTCTGCTCCTCCTGCAGGGCCATAGGAAGGCAGGGGCACAGTGTGTCTGGGGGGTGGTGCCCCCATGCAGGCCTAGCCCAGCGCTCCTATCCAGCCACCAAGGGTCATGTCAGCCAATTGGACTCCCCCCGGCATGGGTGAGAAGGTGGCTCAGGGAAGCCCTGTTTTGCTCCAGTGGGGGTGGGGTCATTCTGGCAGTGAGGACTGGGCTGGTGTCCCTCTGCCCAGTGTGTGCATGCTGTCCCACCCTGGACACTGGCAACCAATGGTAAGAAGGTTTAGGGACTACAGTCATATCTTGGGATGAATACGCTTCAGGATAAGCATTTTCGGGTTGTGCTCCGTGGCAACCTGGAAGAAACACAATGTGTTACTTCCGGGTTTTGCCGCTCACGCATGTGCAGACGCTCAAAATGATGTCACGCGCATGCGCGGAAGCGGCAAAACATGACCTGTGCACGTGCAGACGTGCAGTCGCATGTTACGTTCACTTCAGGATGCAAACGGGGCTCCGGAACGGATCCTGTTTGCATCCAGAGGTACCACTGTAGCTCCACTGGAGACTGGGAGTGACTGCAGGGAACACAAAACACCAGTTCTAAAAGATCTATGCAGCCTCTCAGTATGTTTCTGAGCACAATTCCAAGTGTTGGTGCTGACCTTTAAAGCGTATCCACCCCCATCATTCAGCCCGGACGCTGAGGTCCACCTCTGAGGGCCTTCTGGAGGTTCTCTCACTGCAAGAAGGAAAAGGGCCTTCTCGGTAGTGGCGCCCACCCTGTGGAACGCCCTCCCATCAGATGTCAAGCTAATAAACAACTATCTGATGTTTAGAAGACATCTGAAGGTGGCTGTCCTATATCAGGAAGTTTTTAATGTTTGATATTTTACTATGTTTTTATATGTGTTGGAAGCTGCCTAGGGTGGTTGGGGCAACCCAGCCAGATGGGTGGGGGTAATTATTATTATTATTATTATTATTATTATTATTATTATTAAATTCTATCCTTATCAGGCTACTAGTTTGGGAGTCATTTGTTCAGTACCCATCCCCAAATATCAGCTCTGAAATTTTTAGAAATCCGCTCCACTTCCCAGTGGGGAGAGGTTGTGGTGGACCGCATGGCCACCCACTCCCCACCGGGGGCAGGTGACTTTGTCCCCCGTTGCCTGGGGGATCCCGGCCACGTCAGAGCCTGGCCAGCCAATCCGCTGGCTGGGGGGGCGTGGCCGGAGCCGTTTAAACGGAGGAGCGAGCCAGAGGACTTCCTCTTTGGCTCGCTTCCTCAATCACCCACCCTCCCTCCCTATTTTGCAGGTTAGGCAATGGCCTTGCTATGGACTTCGGTTGGTCGCCTTGGTTGTCCGAAGGGCCTGGTAGGAATTTTTCCACTTGGCAAATTGGCACTGGCCACTTGGTTTTCGCCTACCTCGTAGCAATCATCACAACTTTGTTAGGGTTGCGGTTAGGCATTGTTTGACTTTGTGTGGGGGAGGGGAGGTGTGGCCATCACCTGCCCCTCCATGCTCAAGGCTATTCCGTTAAAGGAACCCGGGGGTGTTGATCTAGTCTGAAGCCCGGCTGGGGGGGCTAAGGCCTTGACACAACCCCGACGGGAACACCAGGGGGAGCCTGAGTTGGTTCGCATCGACAGGGCTCCCCCTACCGGTGGCTTACCCTTACTGGACTTCCTGCACAATGGGCAGGAGTCAGATACAGTCAGGTCCAATCAATGCCTAAGCCAGTACTGCTCACATTCTGTAATTTCAATAAAGTTGCGGCCAAAATTTGCCCAATAACATAAACCTAATATCTGTGTCCTGGTGTGAGTTATTTCCAACGAGGGGGTGGCTGCGGGGTCTCGGCATGCAATGGTGCATTTCAAGTAAATCTCCCTTGCCTTTCCTCTGTTTCCCCAAAGATAATCCTGCACTCAATGCACAAGTATCAGCCCCGCGTCCATGTTATCCGCAAAGACTTCAGCAGTGACCTGTCTCCCACGAAGCCAGTCCCCACAGGGGATGGGGTGAAAACCTTCAACTTCCCAGAGACTGTCTTTACCACCGTCACTGCTTATCAAAACCAGCAGGTAATGAAAAAGGGGCTCTAGCAGCCCATCTGTTAACCGCCGAACAGGTTTCGATCTGCTCTTAAATGAAAGCTATGCTGTCCATGCCAAACTATGGTCCACTAATTAATACATTTATAAACAAATCTATCAGCAAAAGTGTCACAACAATCCAAGTACTGTTACAAAGCATGAGCAGAGTGGTGGTCTCAGCAATAAGTCAGCAGAGCAAGCGAAAATGACAGCATAAGTTAGCTTTGAAAGAAAAAGACAGGTGGTGTAACCCAACTTGTGGAAAAAAAACCCCACACACAAATTCCACAGAGGAACAGAATTTGTCATAAATCAGGAACAGAAGGAGATTTGCAACATGGACAGTTGAGTTTACAGGCTGTTGATATGGAAATATTAAGTCTTTGGAAGAATTCCAGTAGGAACCAACCTAACATTAATGTCAAGATAACCCAACAGCGTTTCGAGTACATGTGTATATTTCAAATCTCAAAATCGTAAATACACGCTGAATTTTGCATAAGACAAAGAAACCCTTTCTGCGACTTTATGACTTTAAGCTACTTACACAGCTATTAAAAAACTGTTCGCGTTAGGAACTCAGGAAAACATGGGGAAGTGTTCAAGGGCTGAGACCAGGCTTTCCTCATAATGGGTATCTGTTTTCTTTTCCCAAATCCTTCATGAAATCTCTCTCTTGTGAGGTCAACCAGCTGCAATGTAAGATGCACAGTGTCATTACATAGTATGTAGCTTAAAGCATACGAAAGCACAATCTGTTTTCTTTACTTGGTCCCCTGACAAGATCAAAACTCTTTGCCCTGTACTACAGATCCTACAAAGTAATGTATGTTGGTTCCAGTTTTAACGCCATTGGGCATTGTTCAGCAAATTCCTGAACAGGACAGGCTAAAGTAGGAATTGCCATCTGTGAACTTTGCCATTCTCCCAGAAACAGCTGACATGCGAAGGACTGAGTGTACTTTGCTGCTTTCGTGAGCTCACTGTAGTTGGAAAAACAAATACCAAGATATGAGAGAGATGGAAATCTAGAAACACCAATTGCAGCTTTGAAGATAGAATGCTTTTCTGAGATTTGCTATTTTTATAGCAACATAACCTCCTAAAAGCCGACACAGCATTTCAACACAAGGAGAAATGACAAAAGGAGCGGAGGGAATGATAAATAATGGTTAGTAAAGGTAAAAGGACCCCTGACCATTAGGTCCAGTCGTGGCCGACTCTGGGGTTGTGGCGCTCATCTCGCTTTATTGGCCGAGGGATCCAGCGTACAGCTTCCGGGTGGCCAGCATGACTAAGCCGCTTCTGGCGAACCAGAGCATCACACGGAAACGCCGTTTACCTTCCCGCTGGAGCGGTACCTATTTATCTACTTGCACTTTGACGTGCTTTTGAGCTGCTAGGTTGGCAGGAGCAGGGACCAAGCAACGGGAGCTCACCCCGTCGAGGGGATTCGAACAGCTGACCTTCTGATCGGCAAGTCCTAGGCTCTGTGGTTTAACCCACAGCGCCACCCATGTCCAATGCAGTCTTCATTTTAGCTATAGATCAGTGTTTCCCAAACTTCCGTTTCCAGCTGTTTTTGCACTACAGTTCCCATCATCACTGACCACTGGTCCTGCCAGCTAGGGATGATGGGAGTTGTAGTCCAAAAAAACAGCTGGAGACCCAAGTTTGGGAAACACTGCTGTAGAGGAAGGTGGCAGGGATGCCTAAAGGTCTCATAGAATAAGCGACATGGGATTTTAGGAAGAGCAAGGGGTATTGATCAGGGATAGCTGATTTACAAGTTGAAGAAACAAATACACACACACACCACACACAATATGCAATACAAGGTGTGTGTGTAATTTAATTCTGAATAAAATGCAATTGAACGCAACCCAGAATTTACAGTGACATAGAACTGTTAATTTACCATTTATGGAAGCAATCATTCATTGCGCATGCCCCTAACTCAACTGCAAACTGTTTAACTGGGGGGCAGTGTGAAATGACATGAAGCACCAACGAAAAGAAGAGTAATTGTGGAATGATCAAAGTTATGCAAAGTGTTAAGGAATGAAATATTCTCCATAGAATCTAAGTTAATTTACATTCTGTTACAGATTACACGATTAAAAATTGACCGGAATCCATTTGCAAAAGGGTTCAGGGATTCTGGAAGAAACAGGTAAGAGAGTCCCTGATTTCCTTTATTGTATCATCCTTCTCTGGCCACGGAGCTGGAGCAGGTCCCCCAGGCACAATGTGGTGTCTTATGTAGTTAAAAGACCCTGGAATCAGCAGATGGGGCAGCAGATGGATTCACTTGCATCTTCAAACATGGCTGTGGTCAGTTTTATTTGTACCAGTCACATTCGCCCCTCCCCAAGACGTGACTGATATCAAATCTAATGACACTTACCATCTGCTTTGCTCTGCTCTTTTTACAATCAAGCAATATATGAATGTTATGAAATAAATAAATCTGCTGGGCGATTCCCCTCTCAGATCCTTGTTCATAGCTATGTGCATGAATCGCTGGACCAGGTTACTGTATTTTTCCCTCTATAGGACGCACTTTTCCCCCGCCAAAAATTAAGGGGAAATGTGTGTGCGTCCTATGGAGTGAATGCAGGCTCCTTGGCTTCAGCGATAGCAACGCGAAGCCTCCGAAGCGCAGAGGGAGCGCTCCCTCCACACTCCGGAGGCTTCGCGTTGCTTTCGCTGAAGCCGGGAGATCAAGACTCTCCTGGCTTCGGTGAAAGGAACCTGAAGCCTCCAGGGAGCAGGGGGAACTCGCGCTGCACTGCGAAGGCTGCAGGGATAGCCGCCTGAAGCCTCTGGAGCGCAGCAGGAGGTCCCGCTGTGCTCCGGAGGCTTCTGGTTCCTTTTGCTGAAGCCAGGAGAGCAAGACTCTCCTGGCTTCAGCAGAGAGGGAGAGCTGCACAGCGCCCCTTCAGCAAAGTGGGAGGAGAAATGGAGGGGGCTCCGTTTCTCCTGCCGCTTCGCTGAAGGGGCGCTGAGCAGAGAGGGGGAGATTTTTTTCTTGTTCTCCCCCCCTAAAACAAGGTGCATCCTATGGTCAGGTGCATCCTATAGAGTGAAAAATACGGTATATGCTTTTGGGAGGGCAGTGTACAGAACAGATATAGGCTGTAGTGCTGCATTAATTGCCCTGGTTTCAGTGGGTGATTCTGATCAGGTTGCCCAAGCTTGATAGTTCTAGTTCTTCACAATGCTTTTTGAAACAGGCACTGATTTCCTAGCCCAGTGATTGCTTTCCTCTTCACCATACTACTACTACTACTACTACTACTAATAATAATTTATTATTTATACCCCACTCATCTGGCTGAGTTTCCCAGCCACTCTGGGCGGCTCCCAATCAAGTGTTGAAAACAGTACAGCATTAAATATTAAAAACTTCCCTGAACAGGGCTGCCTTCAGATGTCTTTTAAAGATAGGATAGCTGCTTATTTCCTTCACATCTGAAGGGAGAGTGTTCCACAGGGCGTGCACCACTACTGAGAAGGCCCTCTGTCTGGTTCCCTGTAACCTCACTTCGTGCAATGAGGGAACCGCCAGAAGGCCCTCGGCACTGGATCTCAGGCTGAACGATGGGGGTGGAGACGCTCCTTCAGGTGTACAGGACCGAGGCCATTTAGGGCTTTAAAGGTCAGCACCAACACTTTGATTTGTGCTCGGAAACCTACTGGGAGCCAATGCAGATCTCTCAGAACCAGTGTTATGTGGTCCCGGTGGCCACTCCCAGTCACCAGTCTAGCTGCCGCATTCTGGATTAATTGCAGTTTCCGGGTCACCTTCAAAGGTAGTCCCACGTGGAGCGTGTTGCAGTAGTCCAAGCGGGAGACTTATGCCATCCACCCCACTAGTGGGAGCAGAATGACTTCAGCCCCGTTGCTTAGAATTTTGTAGGCTCATAAATGGGTGTGGTCTTTCTGCTATCAAGACCAGAGGATGCCCTTGCCTAACTTCAGACGTTTTGGACTACAACTCCCATAGGCCCTGCCGACTGGGACTGATGTGAATTTCAGACCCAAACATCTGGAGGGTGCAGGTTTCCTCTCTTATTTGGGCAAGTCTGGATGGTTTGGTAGTTCTTTTGGATTTCTGATCCAGTGAACATTGCAGATGGTGAAAAAGCTTGAAGCGTGTGTGTTGTGGGGGGAGGTCCAACTCTGGGATTTTAGGCATCGCCTCCCAGGGATCAATTCTGGACCAGACCCTCCAGGTTCCAGGCCCATAAGAGGCCTCCAGGACTTGGTACACAGTGAAACCCACATTGCCATGGATGCAGCTCTCCTTGCTGCCTTCTAGCAAGTAGCGCAACACAATCTGAGAGTTGGCGTCAAGGAAAGTCATAGTCTGAAGGCCAAGGAAGGCTTCATCAGTTGGTTCTTGTGGGAATGTTCAGGGTGGCAGGAGAGGATATATTGTTGATTAATAGCCTTCCTAACTTACGCTAGCAAGTTCCTTTACTCAGCAGAGTGCATTCCCCTTTACACGGCAGAAAACTAGTTGCAAACTCATGTGAGTTTCTTAAGATTTGTCCAGACTGAAATGTGTTCTAATATTTTCCTGGTAAGACCCCTTGAATCCCTCCTAAAAGAATAAAGACACCACAGTCTTATTCATAAGCAATAAAAAGTAAGTTTACTCACGATCAGGCAGAGCACAGTGTGATCCCCGAAGGCAGCCTTTAGGCTTAAATTTACAAACATGTACAAACAGGTTTACCCCATATGGGAGATAACCTGGGGGACGGCTTGGCTGGCAGCCAGCAGTTCATTCCAGGAAGCTGACAGGATGAAAGGAAGATGGAAAAGAGAGAGAGTGGCAGCATGACTTGTCCTTTTACCAGGTCTGGAAAGGTCACACACACCCACTAGTCACATGCAAAAGGAAGGATGCTCCAGGCCAGGAGGAACAGGAAGTTTCGACTGGCTGGACCAAACATTCCCTTGCATGTCCACTCTAGCAAAACAAGGAATGTTGTACTTGACTGCTCCCAGTGGATTACATCCCACAGTTCTGGTGTACGATGATGATATAATCACTATTAGGCCTAGGAGTCCAATCTGAACTCAGTCTGGAGTTTGGATGAACTTCCCGTGCATCTGGGAAATTAGTCATTTCTGAAAATAATTTCTAGGATGGGCTGGAGGGATTTGTCCCTTCCCTGATGAAGCATGGGTCTCAGGAGGACTGATAGATTCAAGAGCCTTGTTTGGGAAAAATTGGGAAGGGCCAGGGAAGTTTGTGTAAATAAATTAACTCCATTCAGCAGGTCTGAAGGTGTCTGTGAGTGATGAGAGTGGTCCATGAACATGTGGCTGGGGGGCCGAAGTCCAGCATCTGAATGAGACATCCTCAAGGTTTTGGCCTGGTGCGGTTGGACTCCCCCCCCCAAAAAAAACTCTGGGAATCACAGAAACTTGTGGCTCATTAACATTAGGTATAGGGCAGGAAATTGCTACACGGCTGTGGCTGCGGAGAGCTCAGCGCAGCTTTCTGCTGACGTCAAACGGAACTGAAATCTTTAAGGTATTACACATTTAAGAAAGCTGCCCTGGGGGGCTTATTGCAGGAAAGCCACACAAATAGTTGTGAGCGTTAACGAAGATCCTGCCAAGATTTTGTTGCAGGGTTCAGCCAACGAGATGCTGTAATTCTCGGAGGCCTTCTGCGGAGAAATTGGGTGGAGGGGCTAAAGGGAAAGGCAGAATAAAGCTGTCCTGAAGAGGTTTTCTATTGCATTACATAGATATTAATTTTGTTCAACAGCCGTTCCCTCACCTGGAGAATCAGGGGACTATAGCGGGGGATCATTATTATGATGATGATTTATTGAATACAAATACCGCCCTATACCCAGAGGTCTCAGGGCCGTTCACAGAACAAAATCAAAATATAAAACCACAAAATATATAATTAAACTAAAAACAGCAACCCATTTCTCCCCTTCCACCACCACCCCATTTTAAAAGAGCATAGGATGTCAATCAAATCAGCCAAGAGCATGGCAAGGCTCTCAAATGGAGGACATACTACAGTTCCCAGGATTTTGGGAGGCAGTGGGAGAGCCATGACAGCTTAATTGCTATAAAATTGATATACATTTCAAGCGTAGATAACCCCACTGTGTACTTTGAATTACTCTTGTCTTCTTTCTTTCGCCACAATTTTCAGCGTCATAGTTAGCCTTGTACAGAACCAGCAGGGGGCTCTATGATTATTCTCAATTCACCCAGATTTTTTTTTTTTTTACTACTGTTATATGTTTCTCACCATCGCCATACAGTGTGTGTATCAGGGTATGTAAAATGAGAGTCGTCATAGTGATCCATAGTCAAAAGCAGAAGTCGGCAAATGTGTCCTCCTTTTTGCTCTTCAAAATATGGCAACCCTAGTATGTATGTGTGTACATACATATACACACACTCTCTCTCTCATTGTAATTATATATGTCGTTCCTTTCTGGATACAAATCTTCACAAGGCAGTTTACAAGTAACATGAGAGATACATAAACAGAAGGCCAGTAAAGGTAAAGGTAATGGAACCCCTGACCATTAGGTCCAGTCATGACCGACTCTGGGGTTGCAGCGCTCATCTCGCTTTATTGGCCGAGGGAGCCGGCATACAGCTTCCGGGTCATGTGGCCAGCATGACTAAGCCGCTTCTGGCGAACCAGAGCAGCGCACGGAAATGCCGTTTACCTTCCCGCTGGAGTGGTACCTATTCATCTACTTGCACTTCATGCTTTCAAACTGCTAAGTTGGCAGGAGCAGGGACTGAGCAACGGGAGCTCACCCCGTTGCGGGGATTCGAACTGCCGACCTTCTGATTGGCAAGTCCTAGGCTCTGTGGTTTAACCCACAGTGCCACTTGCGTCCCTAGAATGCCAGTAAACATTATCAAAAAAGTGATCAGAAATATTGTCGTATGGACAGCAGAAAGGGATGTACAGTCACCCTGCCTTCTCACTGCTTGTGGTTCCCTGTTTTCAACCCATGATTTGCAAAAGCATAGCAAAGCTTTGGATTAATTAAAAATAAATAAAACACAGTAACATAAATGCAGGATGTTAACATATAACACCAGTCCTGAAAGACCTACATTGGCTCCCAGTATGTTTCCAAGCACAATTCAAAGTGTTGGTGCTGACCTTTAAAGCCCTAAATGGCCTTGGCCCAGTATACCTGAAGGAGCATCTCCACCCCATCGTTCAGCTCAGACACTGAGGTCCAGCTCCGAGGGCCTTCCAGCGGTTCCCTCTCTGCGAGAAGTGAGGTTACAGGGAACCAGGCAGAGGGCCTTCTCGGTAGTGGCGCCCGCCCTGTGGAATGCCCTCCCATCAGATGCCAAGGAAATAAACAACTATAGTATCTGACTTGTAGAAGACATCTGAAGGCAGCCCTGTTTAGGGAAGTTTTTAATGTTTGATGTTTTATATTGTTCTTAATATTCTGTTGGAAGCCGCCCAGAGAGGCTGGGGAAACCCAGCCAGATGGGTGGGGTATAAATAATAATTTATTATTATTATTACTAATGTTTCAACTGATCAAACACTAAAGCAATTTTTCAACAACAAAAATGCTGGCTATTAAAATCTCTAGTGTTTGATCAGCTAAGTTACCTCACGGGGGTTGTTGTTGTGAGGGTAAAATGGGGTTGTGGAGAGCATCCTTAATCACCACAAAGGAAAAGTGGCAATAAATATCCATAATTACAAGGGCAAAAACTATTATTATTATTATTATTATTATTATTATTATTATTATTATTAGCAAGCTCAGAATCTGGGGATTGCGTCTCATCTGAGGGGGATCAACAGCTATCCTTCCCCACTCTGGGGGTGCACCCATGACTTTTGCCTTCCGTCACAAACTTTCCTTTGTTCAAAACTCCCCCCAGGGCTGAAAAACGAGTAGCAAACAATCAAAAAGGATTACAATATTGGTATCCTCTTTCATCAAGCCTTTCCTTTTAGAAACTGTGTCTCTCCTCCACACTATATCCTGGGATAATTGAGGCCTTCTCTGCCCCTCAGTCTCCAGGTTTTGTTTCTTTTTATTAGCTACTGCAGCATTCACACGATGTAACGTTGCCATTAAAAGCATAGTTTGCTGTCCATTTGTAAACCTATGGGGCAGGCTCCAACACCGAGTTAGGCATGCCGGTTCCCATTGGTGTCAACGGGCTTAAGCACGCTTAACTGTGCACTGGATTAAAGCCATGGTTTTTATTTGCTCATAAATTCTACCAACCCTCAACCCTCCCTCTTTTTTCTGGGTAGAACCCTGCGCAACCCTATAAAACCTGGCTGAATTAATTGGTGGCTTGGGAACACCAACCAAAATGTACTACTCCACAAAGCAAACTTAACCTCGTGTGGTATAGTGGTTCGCTGGGGTGCTTGACCTGGAGGGAGGGAGAGATGGAGGGAGAGAGAACAAGAGAGAACCGGAGGTTCAGATTTCTCTTCTAGCGTATTAAATCCAGCAAAGCTGTGGTATTATCTCTACCAGATAACTCTAGTATAGATAATGCCACAGATTGGCTGGATTTAATATGCTAGGGGAGAAATCTGAACCCAGGTTCTCGTTAAATGAGTAGTTACAAAATAATGAGGCACTAGGTAGCCAGTGTGAACTACAGGCTACAGTTGTTGAGTAATCAACATGGCACAAGCTAAGTAAGGCAATAATTCTACAAAATGCATTCAATGTGCCTTGAATATTTCATACCCTAATCATCACCATCACCATGAGTGCTTTTTTCCTGGGGGGACACAGGGGTACGCATACCCCTAAACATTTTGTGAATCTAAGTTCGGTCTCATTGAGGGGTGGTATTTCAATGAGCAGGGAAATGAGAGTACCCCTAAACATTTTTATAGAAAAAAAGCACTGATAGTAACAATAACAAGAATGCCCCCCTTTTTTTGCCTGCGTCTTGAGAAACAGAAATGGAGTTTGCTTTTGTTTTGGGGGGTTTTACACCCCTCATTTGCTCCGATGCATTTTGTTTAATGTCTCTAGAGAGATGAATGTAAAGACCAGAAGAAATAAGGCTCTCAATCCTTACAGAGAGTTGTCATTCATCTATCTGGTTTTAAAATACAGTTCTTAGGGTGCTCTTTTCTAGCCCCTTCCCTAACAATGTTCATCTTCTACTCCCCACTCCTGCTCAGCTCCCCTAATTTGCTCCACCTCACTGTTGCCATTCCCTCATTAGGGATACTTTGCAAATAAAAGCAGAAAAATATTACACCAGCTTACTTTTCTGTATATGTGCTTAAAAATATAGCAGTTCTCTATCCTTAACTCTGCCTCTGTGAGAACCAACTTAAGCTGAATGCTGGATATTGTGATTATTCAAATGGTATTGAAAGTGTTAAGCTGAAAGGGACAAAGTCTATGTGTATTTTATCAAAGTGTATTCTTAATTTCATATAAAATCCCAAATTTATTTGGAAAACGCTCTACGACATATGCCAAAACAAAACAAATCCTCCCCAACTTTCGTAACAAATCTTTGGCAGATTGCTCTCATGGCCATTTTGCCTTGGAGAGATGCTACTTTCCATCAGTGACGGTTTGGCATTCTCAAATCAGAAGTGAAACTTTTAGATATGCAGTTGCTTTCTGACAACTGAGATTGGTGGTGTACGCTGGGGGTGGGGAAAGCTTTACAGATCAGCTAGGTGGGGTGGAAAATGTAGCAAGATATTCCAGATGCCAAGAAATGGGCTTCTTGCAAGAATACTCAGAAGACAGCAAAAACACTGTATGCTAGCAGATGCGGTGGGGGGAGGCTGCCCATATGGAAAGAGTTACTGAAACAAAGAGATACGTGGAACATCTTTTCCCATTTTGGGGGAACAATGGGGTCATTTAATATATTACCTATTAATAAAATGTAATGGCACTAAAAAACCCTAAAACCCCAAAAGAAAATCAAACAAGAGACAGTAAATTCTGAAGACCTATTAAAGAGGCTAGGTTTTTTAAAAATGAAATGGAGCCGATACAGTTTCCCTCTTTCTCCTTCCAGTCCATCATTAATGACAGAAAGAAAAATGAGAGTTTGTGATTGAACAGACAACATTAGTCCGCAATAGGACTGGGGGGAGGGCAGAGAATAGGAAACCTGAGCTGACAGGCAGGCCGTCCGCTTGGACCAGGTTATGCATAAGAGCTTCAGTCTTGGTTAGGAATTCAAATCTGCAACCATTTCATCAGAGTCTGATATCATCTTGTGAAACTCATTCTCCATGCAGTAGCAGCCCATTTGGCAGGCTAGAGCCATGGAGCCATCTTCCTGAGACCGGTGACCCTGGAGCTTGCCAAGGTGGGGCAGCAGTGAGGTCTGGGATGAGTGGAAGCCCCCAATTGGTTCTGCTGGTGCATCTACTCAGCCCCCAACATGCCCTTGCCCTGCTCCATCCCACCACAAGGTTCACTACTGCTTGAGAGTGACTGAGGTCCATGAAAATATGGATGTTGTTGTTTAGTCGCTTAGTCGTGTCCGACTCTTCGTGACCCCCTGGACCAGAGCACGCCAGACACTCCTGTCTTCCACTGCCTCCCGCAGTTTGGTCAGACTCATGTTTGTAGCTTCAATGACACTGTCCAACCATCTTGTCCTCTGTCGTCCCCTTCTCCTTGTGCCCTCCATCTTTCCCAACATCAGGGTCTTTTCCAGGGAGTCTTCTCTTCTCATGAGGTGGCCAAAGTCTTGGAGCCTCAGCTTCACGATCTGTCCTTCCAGTGAGCACTCAGGGCTGATTTCCTTAAGAATGGAGAGGTTGGATCTTCTTGCAGCCCATGGGACTCTCAAGAGTCTCCTCCAGCACCATAATTCAAAAGCATCAATTCTTCGGCGATCAGCCTTCTTTATGGTCCAGCTCTCACTTCCATACATCACTACTGGGAAAACCACAGCTTTATTTATACGGACCTGGTGCATCTACTCAGCCCCAAATGTGCCCTTGCCCTGCTCCATCCCACCACAAGGTCCACCACTGCTTGAGAGTAACTAAGGTCCATGAAAACATGGGTACCTGAGGTTAACTTTAAAGTACCCTTGGTGGTAGGGTCTGAAGTGAGTTGTCAAAAAGAGAAGCATTGCTGGATCAGGCCCATCTAGTCCATCATCCTGTTCTCACAGTGGCCAACCAGAGGCTCACAAATAGGTTCTGAGCACAACTGAAAATCCCTTTCTGGAATTTCCAGAAACATTACTGTCTCCAACAGAGGAGACCTTTCAGTCCAACATTCCCCGACCTTGTGCTCTTGTCCAAATGTTTTCTTGGACTACATTATATCTGTATGCTTATTCCCTTGCTATAGTTAAGGTTTGGAAATCTGAAGTAAGCCCCTGCCCTGGATCTGGAGCAAAGTGGAGCTTGTTTTAAGTGATCCAAAGCAAAGAGGCTCCTTATCCGAAGGAGGTTCTTAAGCCATATTTTCCCCACACTGCTAATAAACATTATTTCTGGTTTTCAAATGTGTGAAGCAGCTCTTTTTAAAGTTTCTTTCTGGACTGTGTTAGCGTTAACAATGCAAGTTCACATTGTTTTGTCAACTTGAGCCTTGTGCGACTCCTGTGGATTTCATGTGAACCAAAAAAGTTTGGGGTTTTTTGTGGTGCTATAGCCTGCGCTGTTGTGAGACTGCAAGGTGGAAACATCTTCTGTTCTTACACTCAGCACCTTAGCAGCTAATAAACACTGTACAGCAACTTCTCAGCTCTTAAACTTGCTATTACAATACTGAGTTTTGCCAGGTGCTATATATTTTAAACATCCACACTTCCGGGGTGACTTTGGAAAGTCAACTGAGCAATGGCATGCATGTTCAGGAAACCTTTTTAGCTGCAGCAACACAAGCTCCCTTAAGAGTCTCCAGGGACCCGAGGGCTGCAGAAATGGAACATGAGCAGGTTCTCAAATTTAATGAGCCATAAGAAAGCAGGCCAGCGATAGGAAATAAAACAAAAGAGGGAAGAGTGAGTAATGGAGGAAGGTTAACTGGTCTCCCCTGATCCTTCCTCACTTCTCTTGCTGTTTCTATCCCCAGTCCTCCTTTAGCTTTGCGGACAATAATGAAGGCTGTCAAGCCAACTCTGAGTTTGGACTCCAGCTCTGCTACAAGGCCTTGAATGCGGCCCCTGGCTCATCACCTTCTGCCTCACTTTCTGCATGGGCTGTTTAATTTTTTATTTATTCGTGTCCCTTCCAGAGGTTTTCTCAGTTCAGAGTCTGAGGCACAGCTTGGAAAGATCAGTTTTTCTGATCAAAGAGGCAGTGCCAAATTAATCACTAAAGCCGCTTCTCACAAAGGAGTGGATGATTTAGAAGCCAACAGGAAAATATGAAGGGGAAAACCTGTATCATTAAAAACAGGGGTGATATTAAAAATAAAATAAAAAAGCACAGGTGTGCACAACATAGCAATTCAGAAAGTTTCTGTTGACAGAGAGAACAATAAAGCTGAAATAATCTCATTTATTAAAGTGGCCATACCTACTCACTGACATTTCTCTCTCTCTCTCTCTCTCTTGTCTCTCTCCCTCTGTTTTCATTTCACAGAACTGGCCTGGAGGCCATTATGGAAACATATGCATTCTGGAGGCCTCCCGTGCGCACGCTCACCTTTGAAGATTTCACCACCATGCAAAAACAGCAAGGTGAGCCATTTTATAATGGGCACCAGAATGGTGGCAAGGAAGCAACTGCAGAGCCGCTCTAATGGGCATATGGTATCCAGCTGAATCCCTGATAGTCCTGTGACTCTTGACAGCCGTGCAGAGATATAAACCAGAAAAAGTTCAGCTACCAGTTTCAGAAACAGGGGAGGTTTCATAACAGGGGCACTTTATAGCCATTGCAAAGCTCTCTGTATGGGTAGTTCATATTTGGGCTAACACCCCTACTGTATGGGAGAGAGCGGCACATGTGCTTTGAGTTTGGAAGATCCCAAGCTGAACCTCCCACTTAAGTAAGCAAGATTTCAGACAAAAGGCCTAGGAAAGGCGTCTTTGCCTGAAAACTTGGGAGAGTTGCAGCCAGTTGGAGTAGGACAGGGCTGGGGGAACCTGGATCCCTCCAGATGTTGTTGGACACCAACAACACTTTGTTGTTGGCGTCCATCTGTCTTGAGAGACAATGGAGTGCTCCTCAAAGGGTGAAGACAAATTGAAGTGGCCTCCCCTGGGCTCACTGATGTGGTCCAAAGGAAAGCAGAGCAACGCACTTGGTACCAGCTTGGCTGCAGTAGTTTCTGGAAGGAGGTGTACAAGGTGCCTTCCAGCCATCCCAGGGACTCTAGTCTGGATGTGTGTAGGGTTTACTCCTTAGCCTTTTCTTCTCCTGAAGATATCCCACAAGGTAGCACAGGTTCAGGGTCCTTTTTCTCGATGGGCTACCTTCCCAGGTTGACAAGCCCCATCTGCCCCCCATTTCCCTCTACAACACGTGCAGAAACTGCCTTCTTGACTATTGGGCCCACTATTGGTTTTGTCCGCTCAATCTGTCAGAGCCCGTCTTCACATGAAGGGGGAAGTCCCTAACTCGCTGAGGTTTTGAGCCCCATTGGCTACCCTCACCTGGTTTATCCGGCCAGTCGAAGCTGTTTCCTGGGGTGTGGCCTCTGTCAAATGCCGACAGCTTTTAGGAGCCACAGGTAAGAGCTGAGTGCAAGTAGGGACCAAAGGTGGGCAAGCTACCCCAGAAGGAGCATGGCATGTCCCCCATCAGATACTACCCCTCCCCTAGCACCCCATACATGGGAGTTGTAGCTTGACAATATCTGGAGGGCCATAGGTTCCCTATCCCTGGAACAGACAATGCTAGGCTGCAGGAGCCCATGGTCTGAATCAATATACGGTTTCTTCCTGATAGAGAAAGAGGATGTCTACTTAAATGAACTTACAATGAAAGATGTCTGGTCAATGTAATGGTGGGAACATCAATGCATTTTCAGTTCAGCACTGGGTTTTCTTGTACGTGGCTGATTTCTTGTGCTCTTCCGCCTTCCTTATTTCTTCCCTTGTTCATCTGCCAGTTGAGACGAAGCTCCTTGTTTGTAAGTTTACTGTTCCCGCACTGCTTCCCTGCTGCTTTTTCCATCTCCTTGTCCCTGCCAAGGAACATGGAGCCCTGATAGACGATCCCTGCCTTTAGCAAAGGCCAGGGCTGAAATAAGCCTCCGCTGTTATTTTTTCCTGGGAAAAGTGGCAACATTTCCAGTGTGCTTGTCACAATATCCCCACTGTGGTTTGCATTCTCCCGGGCAACTATGCCCAAGGGTGGTCTTTTGAGGGATCACCAGGAGGTTCTTCCCCAGAGCCAAGGATTTCCTCCTGGGCGGTGACCAAGAAAGCAGGGAGGAGCTGTACTGTTTTGCTGCCTTCCCTTGTCAATAAATATATGGCATATGTATGCCATAAACTTCTGTCAGTTCCATACCAGCCTAATTGTCATGGTTTCCCTTGAAGAAATCGTAGAAATGGCAGTTTGAGGTAGGCGTTAAGAATTCTCTAGAAGAGAGCCATGGCTCCTTGTATGGAGCTAGACCTCTCAGAATTTGTTTAGATAAAAGATTATGCCCTGCTGGGCAGCTCACAATCACACTAAAACCGTTGGCAAAAAAACAAAATGAAAGATAAAACCAATTGAAACAAATAGGCAGCATAAACATCAGCAACCAAAGTCGAACAGTGGCAGGAAACCTAATGGAAACCATGCTTTTTAAACAACAACAACCCGCTCTCTTGTGCTAAATTTCATTGGAAGAATTTACAGGGAGAGAAGGACTGGCTATTAAACCAGCTGGAACTCCCTGCCTATTGATAACAAGCAGGCACCTTCACTGTACGCGTTTTTGGCACCTGCTAAAAACATTACTGTTTAGGCAAGCCTACCCAGGTGCTGGTGGCACTGTGGGTTAAACCACTGAGCCTAGGACTTGCCGATCAGAAGGTCGGCGGTTCGAATCCCTGCGACGGGGTGAGCTCCCATTGCTCAGTCCCTGCTCCTGCCAACCTAGCAGTTCGAAAGCACGTCAAAGTGCAAGTAGATAAATAGGTACTGCTCTGGTGGGAAGGCAAATGGTGTTTCCGTGTGCTGCTCTGGTTCACCAGAAGCGGCTTATTCATGCTGGCCACGTGACCCGGAAGCTGTACTGCGGCTCCCTCGGCCAATAAAGCGAGATGAGCACCGCAACCCCAGAGTCGGTCACGACTGGATCTAATGGTCAGGGGTCCCTTTACCTTTACCTTACCCAGGTGCTTAAAAAGTTGAGGTAATTTCAATCTCTTTAAGTATTTTTTTTTTACTTTTGTGTGTTTTAAAGTACTCTTGTAAATTGTTCTTGATTTTCTTGTTTTATCTTTTTGTAAACTGCTTCAAATTATTATTTTCTTAAAAAAATAAATAAAGCGGTGTATAAATTTTATGAAATAAATAAGTAGAATAGCTAGTCCCCACTTCATCCATAGCGATTGAACTGTGAGGGTTGGGTGGGCAAAGGGGATCATTACATTTTGTGACCTCTTCTTAGCTCCCGTGTTTGAAGGCTATTGGGGGCTGAGGGTGATTCATGATTTGGATAAAATTGGGAGGAGTCAGCAAATACTTCTGAGGTTTATTAAGTCCCATGGCCCCCACTGTTCTGATATAATTTAACTACTGCTTCCTCAGTCCACAGTTTATTTAAATGTATGAGAAGGAACGCGGGTGGCACTGTGGTCTAAACCACTGAGCTTAGGGCTTGCCGATCAGAAGGTCGGCGGTTTGAATCCCCGTCACGGGCTGAGCTCCTGTTGCTCGGTCCCTGCTCCTGCCAACCTAGCAGTTCGAAAGCACACCAAAGTGCAAGTAGATAAATAGGTTACCTCCGGCGGGAAGGTAAATGGCATTTCCATGTGCTGCTCTGGTTTGCCAGAAGCGGCTTAGTCCTGCTGGCTACATGACCCGGAAGCTACACGCCGGCTCCCTCGGCCAGTAAAGCGAGATGAGCGCCGCAACCCCAGAGTCGTCTGCGACTAGACCTAATGGTCAGGGGTCCCTTTACTTTTACCTTTATGAGAAGGAAACTTCTGTATCATTCTGTTTTGTCTGATGTGTGAGCTATCCAGTGCTCCCCCCTTAAAAAATGTTTAGGGGTACTTTCATGTTGACCCAAGAAAACCTCCATTTTATAGTTCAAATCGGGAAAAATAAATACAGTAAATGGACAAAAGTGCAAAGGTTCACAAAATGTTTAGGGGTAGGCATCCCCCTGCACCCTCCCAAAAAAAGCACTGCACCTCTCCAGTTTTGAGAGGTATTTCCTGGGTGCTGCTGAAAATTCTCTCTCACCCAGTCCAAAGCTCTTTCAAGAATTTAACACTAAACCCAAAAACAAACCATCTCTGTTGCTGATTATGTTCCATTAATGCTACATACAAAGACCTCAGGGACCATGGATTTTAGTGATTTGCCCCTGTTATGTACCGAGCTGAATCCTAGAACAATAGGATCCAGAATGCAGCAGTCTGATTGGTCCACAGGAGCCACTCGATCCAGCTCCAGGTGGAAGTGAATCAGCAACCTGATTGGCCTGCAGGAGCAGCCAATCAGGCTTCTGGAGGAAGTGAATCCACAACCTGATTGGCCTACAGGAGCAGCCCGTAATTAGCCAATCACACGGGGCCCATTGGGTAAATAATGTATATATAGCAGACGTTTTGGGGAAAGTTTCATTCATTGCTACTACGAGCTGAATAAAGAGCATGAAATTCAAACTCAACTCTGAGTATATTTCAACCGCTTAGGACTGGAATATCTGTTATGTTCTGTTTGATTGATACGCTTGGTCAAAACATTGTAAGTAAATAGTACTTTCTACAACTTACATGTGTGGCCAGTCTAATAGCAGTCTTTTTTTCCTTCCTTTTTCTAGAGGGGTGGTGGTGTCAATATAGAACTTTATAATGGCATGGGAGTAAAAAGTTGACACCCCTCCTCAATATATGTGCTCTGATCCAATTCAGAATGCCCCATAGCTGTTTTTAAAATGAAATGTTGGGAGATCAGATCACACATCTTCCATGTAGCTACTATAAGACTGTGAAAGGTAGCCCTGTGCCTAAAGGCTTTGACTCGGAGCCTGGGGCATGTTTTAGCCGCACATTTGCTTGTGAGCATCCTTGGATTATCAGGCCCAGTGTGGCATTCTCTGCTCCAGTGATTAGATGGACCACCAGGCCTTGAATCCATAGCTGCACTGATAACCTTCTGCCCCAGTGGCTATCAAATGACATGTTCATATCAGCCGCAGCAACTGCTGACACAGTCAAGTAATATAAGGAAAGGAAAATATTTCATGTATTTTTAGCTTCTTTAAATGCAATTTGGCAGCTGAAAAACCAGGAAGCGAGCCAAGACCATGTGACCGGTGAGATCCCTGCAGACCTACCACCAACTGTTGCCTTGGCTGCTCATTCAGGATGGCATCAACTAAAATTTGTCCCTAGTTCAGGACCCAGTTGCCAAAGTCATAAATGACTTTACACCTACAGCTTTTATGGTCTTCATTTTGTGTGCAGCTTTCCGAAGAGACCCTCAAGGATAGCTAAGCTCAAGCAAAATGGGAAGTTTTAAAGGCATAAGGATTTGACACCCTGGAAGAGACAGGCGGTTTTGCATTTTTCCAGCTATGTAAAACATTGACATGGGTGGTGCTGTGGGTTAAACCACAGAGTCTAGGACTTGCCGATCAGAAGGTCGGCAGTTCGAATCCCCATGACGGGGTGAACTCCCGTTGCTCGGTCCCTGCTCCTGCCAACCTAGCAGTTCGAAAGCACGTCAAAGTGCAAGTAGATAAATAGGTACCACTCTGGCGGGAAGGTAAACGGCGTTTCCGTGCGCTGCTCTGGTTTGCCAGAAGCGGCTAAGTCCTGCTGGCCACATGACCTGGAAGCTGTACGCCAGCTCCCTCTGCCAATAAAGCGAGATGAGTGCTGCAACCCCAGAGTCGGCCACAACTGGACCCAATTGTCAGGGGTCCCTTTACCTTTACCTAAAACATTGAACCCAGTAGAACCAACAGCTAAGAACAATTTGATAAGGCTGCCTATGCTAAACCACGTTGCTAGCCCTGGAAACAACCATCTTCAGGAACCAACTGAAGACCTGTGGCCCATTGCTAAACAACTAGAATCAGGCTCAACACAATGTTTGCCCCCTGGACTCCTGCTCATGTGTGGAAGATTATGTTCTTTGTGACTAACTTCCTTACGATTCAGCTGGGCTTTTATGACCACCTTGCAAAACATGGACTCAGTGTTTTCTGAGTTGCTGAACAAGAGAGGTTCAGGGCTGATCTGTGGACTTGTCAGCATTTTACAGGCTCTTCAACATATATAAATTATTATTATTAATTACATTTATATACCTCCCTTCACCCAAGGATCACAGGGCAGATTACAATATGAAAACACAAAAATTCATAACATGGCAACAAACAAAAACAATAGCCCTCCCACAGTTTAAAAGGTCATTAAAAAAAATAAAATGTGTTTCATTGGTTTTCAGTTACAAATGGTTGTTTAATCAGCCCAAGGCCTGGGAGAAGGGGAACATTTTTGCCTGGTGCCCAAATATATGTAACGAAGGCACCAGAGGAGCTTTCTTGGGGAGAGCATTCCACAAGCAGGGAGCCACAGCAGAAAAGGCCCAATCTCATGTTGTCACTCTCTAGACCTCTTGCAGAGGAGGCACACTTAAGGCCTGGGGTGATGATCACAGGGTCCTGGTCAGCGTATGGGGAGAGGTTGTCCAAAGTAGTCCCTACAAATAGCTTGTAAATAATTGTTGTTTTCCATTTATGTCACTTTCCTTTAGGAGAATTACCGTATTTTTCGCCCCCATAGGGCGCACCGGCCCATAGGACGCACCTAGGTTTTTTTGGGGGGAAATAAAGAAAAAAAAATTATTCCCCTCCCCCCAGGCGCAGAACAGGCTGCTCTCTGCAAGCCGTGGGAGCCCTCCCACGGCTTGCGGAGAGCTACCCGAAGCCCAGGCATGACTGCTCAGTGCGCCCAGGCTTCGGGATAAGAGGCAGCTCTCCGCAAGCCTTGGGAGACCGGCGGGAACTCCCGCGGGCTCCCAAGGCTTGTGGATAGCTTCCTGAAGCCTGGAGGAAAAGCCTGCATTCGCCCCATAGGATGCACACACATTTCCCCTTCATTTTTGGAGGGGAAAAAGTGTGTCCTATAGGGCGAAAAATATGGTAGGTCAGAAAGTCAAAACTGATTTCAATAAACAAAAACAAGCAAGCTGTTGCCAAAATAAATAAATAAATGAGATTAACACAATCTTCTTTCCTTCCTTCCTTCCTTCCTTCCTTCCTTCCTTCCTTCCTTCCTTCCTTCCTTCCTTCCTCTGTGCTTTTTACATAACTGAAAGTCCCAGCCCACAAAGATCTCAGTCATTATAAATGTTTCGTAGTTGGCTTCTTTCTTTCTAGAGGGGCTTAGGAGGACATTAGCAGGATTATGCCGTGAAACAATGTGAGAAGCACAGCCCAGACAACAGATTTCGGCACGTCCGTTTTACTAAGAAATTCTCCTGCGCAAGCCTTTATTTATTTATTATTGCCTATATTTTTCTCATCTTCTAGAAGCGCTCAGAGTGGCAGACAAAGTAATTGTAAGATTCAGCAAACAGTTTCTTGAAACAGTAAGAAACACAACTGCCACTTTAAAAGCAACAACTGTGAAACTCCTAAAGCCTATTACTGTAGCAGCAAAGCGTAAGAAATGATACGTATTAAAACTGGCTACAGTAAAGCTATTTGTGTTACACATTAGAAAGTCCCTTTGGTGGAAGAGACTCCAGGATCAGTTCTAGGAGGATCCCAAAACGCCACTGCTGTTCCTTCACAGGGAGTGCTGCTCCTGTCCATCCATGTTTTTGTCGTTACCTGCAAACACAGGTACAGTGGTACCACGGGTTAAGTACTTAATTCATTCCGGAGGTCTGTTCTTAACCTGAAACTGTTCTTGACCTGAAGCACCACTTTAGCTAATGGGGCCTCCTGCTGCTGCACGATTTCTGTTCTCATCCTGAAGCAAAGTTCTTAACCCGAGGTATTATTTCTCGGTTAGCGGAGTCTGTAACCTGAATCGTATATAACCTGAAGCGTATGTAACCTGAGGTACCACTGTAACTACAAAAGGGCTGAAAATTAATGCTAGGCCTCCTCATATTATACCCACTGAAATTAGTGACCATGACTAAATTAGGTCTACTAAGTTCAATAGGTTTTCTCTGAGTAAAAGTTAGCTCCACCCACAATAAATGTGTCCCCTTACTCAGATCTGTTACTGGGGTGGGGGGGAGAGGGCTAAAAATCTGAAAAATTTCCTTGGCTATATTAATAGACATTTTGAAAGGCATCCTAATATCTCCTCTGAAGGCAAAATGGGGAGAAAATGTGGGCAGTGATTTACCAAGGACAGATGCCAGAATATAGGTTTTTCCTCAGGATGCATAAGAGTTGGACTGAATGCCGGCTTAGTCCCAGTGCATGGCCCTGGTGAATACATTTTTGGGTGTCTAGCTCCTTCATGGGAAATTTTGTGGGCCCCAGGGAGTTGGCACCTATGACCGAATGCATCTGTTGTGGCCCATATACTGTGGAACCAAAAGGGACGCGGGTGGCGCTGTGGTCTAATCCACCGAGCCTCTTGGGCTTGCCGATCAGCAGGTCGGCGGTTCAAATCCCTGTGACAGAGTGAGCTCCCGTTGCTCTGTCCCAGCTCCTGCCAACCTAGCAGTTCGAAAGCATGCCAGTGCAAGTAGATAAATAGGTACCACTCTAGCGGGAAGGTAAACAACATTTCCGTGCGCTCTGGTTTCCATCTCGGTGTTTTGTTGCACCAGAAGCGGGTTAGTCATGCTGGCCACATGACCCAGAAAGTTGTCTGTGGACAAATGCCGGCTCCCTCAGCCTGAAAGCGAGATGAGCCCCACAGCCCCATAGCTGCCTTTGACTTAACCATCCAGGGGTCCTTTACCTTTACCTTGTACCTTACTGTGGAACCCCACCCTGCAGAGCACTGCAGAGGATTCTGGACATTCTTGGATTTTCCAGAGCAAGGCCAAAATTTCTTGGACCTCACAGTTTCTCTGTGTGAAATAAGAATGTGACTTATGTAGAACATATCTAATAATCTCCTGTGGCTGCACACAGGAAGGGAAGGATGATGGTGGTGAACCAGTGACATGTGGGTATAGCTTGTCCCTCATTATTATTTTTTAAAATGATTTTATTGTTCACACTTTTTGAAACAAAGAGATAAATTTGGGACAACCAGGGAATTTGATAATAGATTAAATGTTGTTGCAGCAGGGGACTAAATCAGAACCAAGTAATACTTAATACTTAGTATTTCTAAGCCCTAAACACAACCAGAACCTTGTTTCTAAGATGCCAATCTGCCTACCCTATGACTACAGGAGAGGACTATTTTGCAGAGGGGTTCCATTTCAGCCCCGGTCCGCCCCCTGTTCTGCCCCCATTCTGTCTTCTTCCCGGTCAAAAAGGACCTCCACATTGGCGATTGCTCATCAGTTGGACATGTCTAAATATTGCCGCCTGTACTAAAATGGATTGTAAAATCAGCTCCTTGATGATATTCTCATTATGGCATCTCTAAAAACCTTCCAAGGAACGCTGAGGTTCCCTGAGCAATGGTTTCAACTTGTGTACAACAGCACATCATGTTCTGTGTGTGACTGCTTGTTTGATTTTTAAAGGCTTGCTCATCAATAACATTACTGAGCAAGTAAGTGGCATTTTGCCAGACCAGGACATCGCGTCTTTCTCCTAAGAAAGCTGTCATCTCTCTGGCCGAAAGAGATCAGGAAAATGACAGGTGCAAAAGACCTTCTATAGAATCCTGTTTGCTTTACAGAAAAAGAAGCATCTAGCTGGTTTAACCAATAACCAGGCTCTACCCAGCTTAAAAAAACCCCAGCCAAAATAATAGAGATACACTTCAAAACATAAGGGCTCTGGAAGAGCTGAACATTTTACGAATGACGTCACCGACACTGAGCTTGGGACGAAGCAGGTTTGAGATTAATTAAATGCACATGGCAATGAGATGTTATGGACTGGGGAGAGCCAAAAAACTATTAAACACTTTAAATGTTTTGGGGGTATTTTTGAAACCAAGTTGAACCCAATCCAGGTTCTCATTATTAAAAATATTTGGCTCTGCTTCTTGACTTTAATGAAGAACATTTAGGGAGGGAGAAGAGTTCCAGTAACTCTGTACTATGTCATTTTCCAAGAGTGCAGAAGCTGTTGCTGGCTCCTGGACACAATTCCTTTTCTCAAACAACACAGATAGGAGATGCTAGCAATGGCTCTATGGGCAGAGGGTTTGCCAAAACTCATTAACCCCAGCCCCAGCCTTACAAATTTGTAGCAACTAGTTTAGAATCCTTCACTTTGAAGCACAAACGATTGAGAATAATTACTTGTTGTTGTTTAGTCATTTAGTCGTGTCCGACTCTTCGTGACTCCCTGGACCAGAGCACGTCAGGCACTCCTGTCTTCCACTGCCTCCCGCAGTTTGGTCAGACTCATACTGGTAGCTTGGAGAACACTGTCCAACCATCTCATCCTCTGTCATCCCCTTCTCCTTGTGCCCTCCATCTTTCCCAACATCAGGGTCTTTTCCACGGAGTCTTCTCTTCTCATGAGGCGGCCAAAGTATTGGAGCCTCAGCTTCAGGATCTGTCCTTCCAGTGAGCACTCAGGGCTGATTTCCTTCAGAATGGAGAGGTTTGATCTTCTTGCAGTCCATGGGACTCTCAAGAGTCTCCTCCAGCACCAGAATTCAAATAATTACTATCCTCAGGTAATTCTCAGCTTGTGCCAAGCAGGTTTAGTTCTCCAGTGCTGTGGCATCCATGAGTGCATTGAGCCCTTTTCACACTGCGATGGGAGTAGGACCAAGACATTGGGTAGTTTTGCCTCCAGCAGGGGATCTTCATCTGTCACATTTGTATCCTGCTCTTCCTCCAAGGAACCCAAATCAACGCACCTTAAGGCTTGCCCAAATTTTATCCTCATAACAACCCTGGGAGGTAGTCCAGGCTGAGAAAACCATGGCTGGCTCAAGTTTACACTGTGGGCTTCATGGACTGAGCGATGATGATGATGATGATGATGATAATTTATTATTTATACCCCACCCATCTGGCTAGGTTTCCCCAGCTACTCTGGGCAGCTCCCAACAGAATAATAATAATAATAATAATAATAATAATAATAATAATAATGCGATAAAACATCTAAAAACTTCCCTAAACAGGGCTGCCTTCAGATTACTTCTAAAAGTCAGATAGTTATTTCCTTGGCATCTGATGAGAGGGCATTCCACAGGGCGGGTGCCACTACTGAGAAGGCCCTCTGCCTGGCTCCCTGTAGCTTCACTTCTTGCAGTGAGGGAACTGCCAGAAGGCCCTTGGAGCTGGAGCTCAGCGTCTGGGCTGAATGATGGGGGTGGAGGTGCTCCTTCAGGTATACTGGGTTGAGGTATACTGGGCCGAGCAAGGACTTGGAGCCAAGTATCTTTAGCCAAAGTCTAATTCTTTTGCCCTTCTGGCTCCCCAAAGCCCATTGCTGGCCTTCCTTCTGCACATACATATGCCTGTCACAGTGATGGGTATTTCGCAAGTGTTTTTTAATTCCCAGGTTATATGTGTAATAGCTCCAATTTGTGACCTTCTGTAATCATCTGGTGGAAAATTCCATGGATGGTGTGTACAGGAAATGTGGGGGCTGAATGCCAGCGACTTCCAAATCCAATACTCAGCATTCTGTGGATAATTGATGGAGGAATGTCAGCCTGAAGGGAACTGATAAGCATCAGCTACTGCTTTTGTGAACCTTGCTGATTCCTCTGGTCACATGGGATTGCACCTGCTGGGTTTGATGAGGCTAGAGGAAAAGGCATGGATGGTTGCAGTGTAATTTCTTGCACTTCCACTGGTGTGCAGAAGGACAGGACAAACTCTGTCTCTTACTCTTCTTAGAGGTTCTCTAGCATTGTCCAGAATGGGACTCTCCGTTGTGAAGTTCCCTTTCCTGGATCTCAGGCTTGACATGGACAATAACTTGGAAGTGGTATGATCAAACACAGCATCCTCCCTAGCATACATGCTTCTTTCTTTTGTACTTCTGCTTTCCTTCTGACATATATAATTTTCATGTTTTGAAATGCTAAAAAGCCAGCAGCCTAGCAGCCCTGAATCCCACAAACTCTTGTGAACACAGGCAACAGTGGTTTGAGTGTATGCCCCATGCAGTAGACCATTCTGAAAATGTTGGTTTCTTTCAGTTCCTCATCCCCCCCAATATTAAGCTCGTTTTGCCACATTTCCACATCAGTTTGTGATTTTTATTATTTTAAAAAACAAGTCCTTGTGAAAAAATCAGTTGGCATATTAGTACGAATTTCCCCAAATAGATGCATTTTTCTATGCAATTTTGCACAATACAAGCTATTTTCCATCATCTGTTCATTTTTGTATGCATTTTTTGGTTGGAGGACTGCATCACAAAATTTGGAGAAGTGTGGAAGGATAGCGGCAGGGCTATTTTTCTAGAAAAAGAGGTGCCAGAACTCACCACGAACGCCTTCCTCGTTTTCTTACAATGGCAATGGTACCCAGCTGAGAGGTGCTGGAACTGAGTTGTGGCAAGTCCAGCTGAAAAAAGTCTTGGATAGTTGTTTTTCGGTTCAAGTATTGTTTTAGGTACTGTAAATTACATTGGCTCACATAAAAATGTGAACAGATTCAAGTTTCTCCTCCATCCTTCATCATGAGTAACTCTTAGTCTTTCCTATAACTTTCAGAAACTAATTCAGCCCAAGAATACCTTGATCACTGAATAAATGATCTGTGGCCAACACTTCACAGAGCACCTTAGTATGGATTCATTTTTTGATGCTCCTGAACAGACATGTCATTTCCTATTTTCAATTTGCTTCTTCAGGGCTTAATCCTGTGTGGTGCAGTGGTTAAGAGCAGTAGACTCGTAATCTGGTGAACCGGGTTCGCGTCTCCGCTCCTCCACATGCAGTTGCTGGGTGACCTTGGGCTCGTCACACTTCTCTGAAGTCTTTCAGCCACACTCACCTTACAGAGTGTTTGTTGTGGGGGAGGAAGGGAAAGGAGAATGTGAGCCGCTTTGAGACTCCTTCGGGTAGTGATAAAGCGGGATATCAAATCCTCCTCCTCCTCCTCTTCTTCTTCTTTTTTATTTTTGACAGGTTAACAGGACAACAAGTCACAAGGTTCAGAAATTCAGAGGTACTAGAAGTATCTTAGGTGCAAGTGTTTTGAATAGAAAGCTAGCTGGGTCTTGTATGCAAGATAATATACCGGAGACTTTCTAGAGGCAGCCAACATTTCACTTACCTCTGTGCAGTAATCTGGTTCTCATCCATGTCTTTGATCTGCCAGAGTCATCTGCAAAATATTTTTAACAAACATCATTATGAAGCCAATTTTCCCCTGCCATTATGTCAAAAGCCAGATACAACATCAATATGCTAGGGGGGAAATTGACATGTCACTAACAAAACATGTAGTAGAATCCTATCAGTGGTGTGCGGTGAATATTACAGTCAAAGACCAGCTCAAAAAGCACAACTGGGACAGCTTTCACAAGAATAAAATATACATGTAAAGAAGCGTACAACAACAGTTTAAAGATGAAAATCTAAGATAAGTGCATATACACATAAAGACCTAAAAATTTGGGCTCCCATACAAATTGGCCCTGACACCCTGGAGGCCGACTTCAACTGTTTTCCTAGTGAACTACCGTATTTGTCGCTCTATAAGACACACCAGACCACAAGATGCACCTAGTTTTTGGAGGAGGAAAACAAGAAAAAAAATATTCTGAATCCCAGAAGCCAGAACAGCAAGAGAGATCGCTGCGCAGTGAAAGCAGCAATCCCTCTTGCTGTTCTGGCTTCTGGGATAGCTGCGCAGCCTGCATTCACTCCATAAGACGCACACACATTTCCCCTTACTTTTTAGGAGGGAAAAAGTGAGTCTTATAGAGCAAAAAATACGGTAATTTGTTTCAGGGGTGGTCTGCGCCTGCAAATCTGCGCAAAGAATCTGGCGACCATCCAGGTCATCTTGTGGTCTTTGCCTTAAGAGGAGAAAATTGAGTTTAGACTTATCCGGAAGGTCAGCAAGCCTCACCAGCTGGGGGTCAATGGTATCTCTGCCTAGCTCATCATAAAAGGGACATCTAAAGAAGAAATGTTTGGGACTTTCTATTTCCCCTAATGGGCAGACGCAAAGTCTCTGAGCCAGGAGCGCCGACTTATAAAAAATATTGGGGGGCCCATACCGGGGTCCTGCCCCGGGAAGTTTTCTAAGTTCCTCAGCGGCGCCCGGCAGAGCAGCCCTCTCGGCCACAGCAGCCCGGCTCTCCCAGCCCCCGGGGGCCGCCCTCCTCCCTCGCGCACCCGCAGCGTTCCCGCCCAGGGAGGCGGCGCCCCCAGGAGAGGCGGCGGCAGCAGCAGCAGCAGCAGCAGCAGCCGCCGCGCGCGGCCCGGGCTCCCCTCGCCGGCCGCGGGAGCCAAGGCGCGCGACGAGGGCAGCCGAGGAAAGGAGCGCGCGGCCCCGTCCCGCCCTCGCCACTCACCCTTCTGCAGCGGCCCCTGCAGCGGCGACTCCCGCAGCGCCTTTTCCGCAAGGCCCGGGTGACGTCACTGGCGGAGGACGTTTCCGCTGCGCGTGCACAGAGCCCAGAGCCCGCCTCCCATAATAATTATTTGTTTTAACTCATTACTGAATGTATTTTAAAAGGTAACTATCGTCAAACAAGGAAAATAAAAAATACCAACATAATTTTGTGATTTTACAAAGCATAATATAACTAATAATTTTCTTAAATTATTGGGGGGGCAGAGCCCCCCCAAACGAATTTTTGAGGGGGCTCGGGCCCCCTCAGGCCCCATGGAGTCGGCGCCTATGCTCTGAGCATACAGGACTTTTCCAAATGCTCCTTCCAAAACCGGCGAGAGCAAGGCTGAGCTTCTGGCTAGAGCAAAGGCTCTTCTTACGTTTCTTGATGAGAAAATAGTGGTATGCTGCCGGGACCGCAACATACCCCTCATTTTCTACGATTACATAATCGGGGGGCCTCAAGCAGTCCTGTTGTCTCTCTGTGTCCATGATTCTTTGCCTGACCACAGATCTTGCTTGGCCCAGGCCCAAATTTAGAAGGGCTTGAGGAGCAAAGCCCAATTTCTGGAGAGTATTTAAAACTTCTTTCTACCAGCCAGACTTGAACCGGTCGCATAGAATCAGTGGGGCCATTCCTCGGGGGAGCAGTTTCAGTGTCAGCTATTTATAGATTGATGTTAAACTAATATAAGTTTAGGGACGCGGGTGGCGCTGTGGTTAAAACCTCAGCGCCTAGGACTTGCCGATCGTCAGGTCGGCGGTTCGAATCCCCGCGGCGGGGTGCGCTCCCGTCGTTTGGTCCCAGCGCCTGCCAACCTAGCAATTTGAAAGCACCCCCGTGTGCAAGTAGATAAATAGTGACCACTTACTAGCGGGAAGATAAACAGCGTTTCCATGTGCTGCGCTGGCTCGCCAGATGCAGCTTCGTCACGCTGGCCACATGACCCAGAAGTGTCTTCGGACAGCGCTGGCCCCCGGCCTCTTAAGTGAGATGGGCGCACAACCCCAGAGTCGGACACGACTGGCCCATACGGGCAGGGGTACCTTTACCTTTACCTAATATAAGTTTATGCCTAATGAATTTGCATTATCTTCCCTTGTCATCTCCCCCGTCCCTTTTCTTATCTGCTGTAAAATTATTGTTTTACAAAATTAGAAATAATGAGCATACAGGTATGAATGCTATACAGGTCCACTGCAAAGTGGTCAGAATCTGGGCTCCCTTCTGACGGATTTACTCCCCCCCTTGCAGAGGGCAGCTTCAATAGAAACTCAACTTGGAAATGCGAGAATGCATCGCAAAGCCTCCTTCTTGCAACAAGCCAATGGGGAACCGGTCAACTGACAAGTTATATCAATGTTCTTTTTGAGGAAGTCATATGGGATAACTAGAAGGACCGTGAAGACAGATGTCACTTTATAAGTGTGGTGGAAGTAGTTCAAAACACATTAATTGTCTTCATGGCATTTGTTTTCACGGCAGCAAAGATGTGTCCAAAATTCCCATCATGCTTAAAATGCTACATCTGTTTCCACCCATCTGCTTCATTTTACATCAAGGCCAGAAGCAGGGCTTGAAGAATTTGTCCATTTGGTTCTCTCATTCTCCCATTTTTCTAACCTTAAATCCAGTTCTTCACATTTCTGGAGCAATTCATGAATTTTCCTTTTTACATCCTTATGAAAATTCTCCAGCACTTTAGTGTGAATTTCTTCTAATAAGCACATTTTTTGTATGCAGTTTTGACTAATGTACACATTTTTACAAGCAGTTTCTCCTAATATAATGCATTTTTGTGAGTGTTATTTTAACTAATATATGCAGGTATATGCACATCTTAATATGTGCATTACTGTAAACATACTTTGGTTGGCGAACTGCATATCAAATGTCAGATAAGGGCAAATTTCATAGGATGGCTGTGCTCTAGTTCTTGTACTGTTTCATAAAGTGTAACTTCAACTTTCGGTGACAGCTAAATTGATTTCTTGCTCATCCCTAGCCAGAACTGAGTGACAAGGAAGCAACCATGGGGTCCATTGTTAATCAAAGATGTTTTTCACTTGCAGATAGCACATATTTGGCAAAAGACCCCAGAGACTGTAAACAAAAGTAGGACAGAAACAGTGTCGGATTTATGTTTAAGCTAAACAAGCTATAGCTCAGGGCACTACTCTCTTGGGAGCCCCCCAAAAAAATTAAAGGAAAAAACTAGATTACATTTCCAAAATATATAAAACCTACATACTGCAACAGTGTTTTGTGTTGTGTAGGCTCCTATGAAGTAAGTAATGGGCCCTGCCTGCTAGCCTGCTCCATAAAATATCCCTGGTTTGCTCCTTTCTATATATAGGGTGCCTACATTCTGCATGGACTGGTTGCATAGCAACAAGTGCAAATGGCTTTAGAGACCCATGAGGTCCATAAATTGCCATATAGCATATATTCAACACAAAAAACAATGACAATTTGTTGTTGACAAAGGAAAGCTGGACATATAAAGGGCCCCATTGCCTTCAGTAGCATAGGGCCTCATCAAACCTGTCAGGTGCTGGTGCGGTTGCTCGAGAGTCCAACCTGTCTTTCCCAGGGGAGGGGGAGGGAAGGAAGGAAGGGGAATAAAAGATCGGGCTAAGTTCAAATTGAAAGCCAGGCGGAATAGCTGTGTCTTACAGGCCCTGCGGAAGGAAGTTCAATCCTGCAGGGCCCTGGTCTCATGGGACAGAGCATTCCACCAGGTTGGAGCCACCACTGAGAAGGCCCTGGCCCTGGTGGAGGATAATCTGGCTTCCTTAGGGCCCGGGACCTCTAAACTATGATTATTCATGGACCTTATTCATGATGATGATGCTTGGTGGTTGTTCTGCATTATGCCTCAGAAATGTTTGTTGTCGCTTTAAGTTAACATCTTTAAGTTAACATCTTACATTAAAAACCTGACAGTACCAAACTACCGAAGGCTTTTCACCAAAGCCAGACTAAATGTCTTTCCTTCTGCAGTGTTGGATGGCAGGTTGAGAGGAGTTCCCTACCAGGACAGACTTTGCTCATGTGCTCAAGACATCGAGTCCATAAAACATATTTTGTTGCATTGTGCAAAATATGAGCAGGCCAGGGCTGAACTGATACTACCCTTGCTGGTACCATTCCTGGGAAAATCAGAGGCTGACTATGTCAGGTTCCTACTGGAAGACTGGACAAATGCTAGAACGTTAGCAGTGGCAAAGTTTTTATCGGTGGTTGCAAGAATAAATGAGCCCTATATTCTAAACAAAATGCTTGTTTAACCTGGAGGTAGGCTGTATGAATTGTGTATTGATTTGTAATGATTTGTTGGGTCTCTGGACCGTAATAAAGATTGATTGATTGATTGATTGATTGTTGTCGCTTTTGTTTTCCAGGGGGCAGCACAGGAACTTCTCCCACCACATCCAGCACAGGGACACCTTCCCCTTCTGCATCCTCTCACCTTCTCTCTCCATCATGCTCGCCGCCGGCCTTCCACTTGGCCCCCAACTCTTTCAATGTCGGCTGCCGGGAGAGCCAGCTGTGCAACCTAAACCTCTCTGATTATCCTCCATGCGCAAGAAGCAACATGGCCGCCCTGCAGAGCTACCCAGGGTTGGGCGACAGCGGATACAACCGGCTGCAGAGTGGTGGCGCGCCTGCCACTCAGCCCTCTGAAAACTTCATGCCTCAGCGGACTCCATCTTTGATCTCAGGGATGCCGGCTCCTCCTTCGCTGCCCAGCAATGGCAAGATGGAAGCTTACGGTGGCCAGCTGGGGTCATTCCCGACTTCGCAGTTCCAGTACGTCATGCAAGCCGGCAACCCTGCCTCCACTTCATCTTCCTCACATATGTTTAGCGGCGGCCACATGCAACAGAGCTCCTACAACGCCTTTTCCCTTCACAACCCTTACAACTTGTATGGATACAATTTCCCAGCTTCTCCGAGGTTGGCAGGAAGCCCTGAAAAACTGGCCAACACCCAAAGCACTTTACTCTGCTCTTCGCCTTCCAACGGGGCCTTTGGAGAGAGGCCATATCTGTCGACGGGAATGGATCATGGGATGCATGTGATCAGCCCTCCCGGCAACAGCCAACCCCCAGCCAACGCTTGCGATAATAGACAATACGGGGCTGTCCCAGGGTCCTCTTCACAAATGTCAGTGCACATGGTTTAACTGGTGCTTGGAGTCACCATCCTGGTCGAAAGTGAGCGAGGATCTCGTCATTTCTATGGGAGATCTCATCCCTGTTGCTTTTCAGCTTTTGAAAAAGGACTTGTTTGTGAACAATGAACGGAAACACAAGCCATCCTTAGCTAAATCCCAAAGAACCTGATAGCAGCAGACTGGAATCAAGACCGTCATGTAACTGAGTGGCTTCTGTTCCTAATGGATTTTTAAAAAACAAATAAACAAAGAAAATGGCATTGTTTGCAGAAAACCTGGGGTAGGGTGGGGAGACCTATATAGTGTATGCATTAACTATCTGAACTTGGTGCGAACTGTTCACAACAGAGGAAGTCCAGTGTGGGTGTGCTGTTCCTTCTGTTTCCCAGCTGCAAGCAACAAGACTTCGTTCCCTAGACCTGCACTGCCAGTAAGAGGCCCTTGTTGTAACATCACCATCTTTCCCTATCTTGTCATCTACAGTCACTAAGTTGAATCTACGGCTTTCTCTCACCCACTGTAGGAAAAGAACATTGTGTTTTAAGTGGGCATTCTCTTCCTTGACTAATTTTTTTTGGCGTTCTTGCTGTTGGGGGCCTTTCACTCTCCCTAGACGACAATAATTTTCCTAACGAAAGCATGCCATCGAAAAGAGGGCGAGGGAGGATTTAAACCATTAAAAAAGGTTTTCTTTAACTTTGCAGGGAAAGGCATGCTTGGTAGCAGGATTCTGTGTTGAAAATGCTTCGTAAGGGGAAACGGTGTTTACCGTATTTTTTCGTGTATAAGACACCCCCATGTATAAGACAACCCCTATTTTTTTAAAACTCAAAATTAAGAAACTAAGTTGTTTAATTTTTTTTGGGGGGAGGTCATTTCTGCCAATCGCTCACCTGCCTGCCCGCCACTGCCGATCGCTTGCCACAGCCACTGTCAATCGCACACCTTGCCGCAGCCGCCAAATTTCTGCCCTCTCTCCACCACCAACAGCCCACCCACCCACTTGCCACAGCCTCCAATCGCCTGCCCAATTGCCACAGTCAATCGCCAGCAGGCCTTGCCGCAGCTGGCAATCACCCGCCCCCTTGCTGCTGCCAATCTCCTACTTGCTGCTGCCATTAATTGCACGTCCCCCCTCTGCATTCACTATTTGCGTATAAGACGGCACCCAATTTTTGCCTATTTTTGAAACCAAAAAGCAGCATCTTATACACAGAAAAGTACGGTAAGTGTACGTACGTTCAGTGCCTTTGAGCTATTGATAGCTTAAGTAATATTAGCAAAGCCATAGCAAGGCATGCTTAAAATATATATCACTCAGAGGAGTCAACTGGAAGGGAAGGAAGTCTCCAGATTGTTATAATGTCGAATGACAAGTTCTGTAAGAGGCTAGGCCAGTTCTGTGAAAGTATGCAGCCTAACCCCAGCCATCTTGCATGTACCAGGGGAGTGGTGAAAGCTAGTTATTCACATCAGGGGAAAGTCTTCTTATCCCCTGTCCAGCTTGCTAATTGGACCATCAAGTCATGGCCAATTTTCTTTCTTTCTAAAGTACTGTTCTCTTCTAGTTTTACTTTTCCTTCAGCTCTTTTAAAAGTAAGCAAACAAGTGATTCTGAGCACGTGCTAAGAAGTTTTAAAGTCGTGTGGAAGTCCAAACGCCGAGCAACAGAATACAGAAATTGCAGTATAGAGATTTGTTTTGATGTGTTGTAGATAAATGTATTTATGTCTCTAGCGTGTGGGGGAGGGAGGGGAATCAATATTATGAATATTAAAGAGGGTAATAAATGGGTATGTAAAATATATATTAAGAAAGAAAATGTATAAAGATTTGCCCTCTGCAAGGGACTCTGTTTGTAGGTGCCAAGCACATAACTAATGCAAAATAAACCTTTGTTCCTTTTGTGTTTTGTGTGTCTGGAAATAATGCAGGCGTCCAGTTCCAGAGCGCTGGGATGGTTTTGCCTAATTCATCCTCCCTTCCCCTTTTTAATTTTTTTAAAAGACAGCTTTTAAATACAGCTGTCAAACACCTCTATGGTTGGGTGGGTTTCATGCCATTCAAATGGACCTTCTCTGGGCATAAAAGGTAAAGGTACCCCTGACCATTAGGTCCAGTTGTGACCGACTCTGGGGTTGCGGCGCTCATCTCGCTCTATAGACCGAGGTAGCCGGCGTACAGCTTCCAGTTCATGTGGCCAGCATGACTAAGCCGCTTCTGGCGAACCAGAGCAGCGCACGGAAACACCGTTTACCTTCCCACCAGAGCGGTACCTATTTATCTACTTGCACTTTGACGTGCTTTCGAACTGCTAGGTTGGCAGGAGCAGGGCCCGAGCAACGGGAGCTCACCCCGTCGCAGTGATTCGAACCGCCGGCCCTCTGATCGGCAAGTCCTAGGCTCTGTGGTTTAACCCACAGTGCCACCATTACAGCCATAAAGCAGAATTATCTTCGTAACAGAACATCAGATCAGAGCAATTTACAGGGTTGAAAAAGGCCATTAAAATGATATTTTCTCTCCTAGGACAATCTTCTGCATGAAGAATGGGAGCTGTGTGTTAGCAGATGTGCGGATGCACAGCTCCTAGTAATTTCACAGTACAGGAGAACTGACAGTGCACCTATTCTTTCTATGACTGGGTGGATGGAGCAGCAGATAGGGCAAATTCATAGTCAATTGTCTGAAAAAGTACAGGAAAGCTGGCATTGGGGTGGGCAATCAGGAAACCAGTTAAGGCAACTGCTTTCAAAGAAATAAGAGCAGCCTCTAAATTGAAATACTTTGTAAGAGAGAAGATTGCTGAATATTTGGATTTGAATATCTATACAGTGGAAGCTTGGTTCTTGAACGGCTTAGTTGATGAACAAATCGGCTCCCGAACGCTGAAAACCCAGAAGTAAGTGCTCTGGTTTTTGAACATTTTTCAGAAGCCGAACGTCCAACGCGGCTTCCACTTGAGTGCAGGAAGCTCCTGCAGCCAATCAGAAGCCATGCCTTGGTTTCCGAATTTTTCAGAAGTCGAACGGACTTCCGGAATGGATTAAGTTCAAGAACCAAGGTACCACTGTATTATAATTGACCGAGCACTTGGTAATAAGGTCTAAGTTTATAACATGCACTTTATATATTTTAAAGGACTTATCCATACTGTTTAGAAAATTGCAAAGTGGTGTACAGAAATCATAAAGCAACAGATGACATTTAAAACAGCATAAAGCCAAAATACAAACATGCATAACAAGACAATATCCACTCCAGCAGAGTATCCCCCATAGCTGGTGATTTGTGCCAATTCAATGTAAATGGCCCAGAGATGATTGAGCAAACAGATATGCTGAAAGCACAGAACAGTCAGTTCACTCCGTATTTCCAAGGGAAGGTTGTTCCACATGGTGGGTGCCACCACCTTAAAGGCCCTCTTCCAAATAGTTGCAAAATGGGTTTCTGATTGCTGTGACACTTCCAAGAGGTTCTGAGAATATGACTGGCTAACATGAAAAAGAGAGCACACACAAATCCAGCCATCAGGAATTAAGGAGAGGAATGGCAGGTTTTGGTGCTATGACAACATGTCTCCAGTCCCATAGGAACATCTCTTTGGGAATCTATTCCATGTCCGGGAAGCTGTGTCTGCAAAGGATGCAACAGAAGGGTAAAAATGTTAGGAAGAAAGGGTGAAAATAAAATAATTGACACACACGCTGTCTTGTTGTGGTGCTAATTCTGGAATGGAAATCTAGACTGGTGATCCTTGCCATGTGTTTGCACCAGCTAAATGCAGCCCGTACCTACACGGGATAAATAATAATAATAATAATAATAATAATAATAATAATAATAATAATAA
>JAXCMG010000032.1:2356069-2442389 GCA_034642415.1 Podarcis siculus | reverse complement strand
ATAATAATAATAATAATAATAATAATAATAATAATAATAATAATAATTTTATTATTTATGCCTCACCCATCTTTCGCAGCCACTCTGGACGGCTTCTAACACATACAAAAACATACAAAAACATCAAACATAAAAAACTTCCTAATACAGGACCTGCCTTCAGATGTCTTCTAAAAGTTGTGTGGTTCTATATCTCCTTGACATCTGGTGGGAGGGTGTTCCACAGGGAGGGCGCCACTGCCAAGAAGGCCCTCTGCCTGGTTCCCCATAACCTCACTTCTCACAGCGAGGGAACTGCCAGAAGGCCCTCAGAGCTGGACCTCAGTGGATGTCATGTCAGAGCACCACATAGAAGCATTTAGTGAGTGTCACCTAGGACAGTGAGTGGGTGGAGGAGAAGAAATTAGATCATTCTCCAGTTGGGAGGGGAACTTGTACTGGTGGGATTCTTGCAAAGAAGGCTGGAGTAGTTGAACCTTAATTGAACTAGTTGATCTACTCAGTATCACTCAGTACTTACTAGCTCATGCTTTGACTGTTTGGAGATATTGAGTCTGCATTCTGCTTTATCTATTTGAAATAAGCCATTGGGTCACAGGGATTCCAGCAAAAAAGAAAGTAGACCAAGTGAAAGCTGAATCAACGCACCCGAAACTAGGAGATAAAATGGCAAGTGCCCAAAGAGATCCTTCAAGCCCAACCTTTGTTACAGAGCTACCCACTGTAGCTTCACACAGTAGATGGAAACGAAAGTAGCTGCTAGAGATGAATTCAAGGGGCTACTTGGTGCATCATTGCTCATAAGAAGGGCTGTGAACAAACTCATTGTGACAAAGGGATGGATATAAAGATACCTTCTCTGTGCTAATATTCGGTTTTGCCTTCTCATGCTGCTTATACATTCAATCAACCAAGCTATGCAACAGCCGCCATGTTTAAGTTACCCAAAGTCTTCATCAGTTGCACATGCCCTGGCCATCCCAGTCACTGTCAGTCAGCCCCTGCTTGGATCCCGGTTTGACATTTCTCATCTCGCAGGTCCTTGACACTGGATCCCAAAGGACAGCTGCTAATGTTCTCACTCAAACACACGTCGTCCTTTCACCCTCTGCAATGCTAACCACGTCTTGCGGCAACTGCCACGGGAATACTGCCACCCCAACAATAGACTTACTGGATTTTGAATGACACACATCAACCTGCTCTCTCTGTGTGATTTTAGCAGCAAAAAACAAGTCCACAAGGAAAGGGTTGATTGCTCCTCCCCCTGCTACTGCTGCTTGCAACTTCACTGCCAGCTCCTGGATGGTAACACTGACTAGACTTCATTGCTGGGTGGTGTACACCATCCTTTTTTATTTTAAGACGTTTTTATACTGCTTAATCATTTCTAAGCATTGTGCATTTGCAAAAAGAGAAAATGAAACAGTAGATGATCGCAGGGCGGTTTGCACCATAAAAATACAAAACGAGAACACAAAATGCATAATAAAAACAAAACAATACCCTCCCTCTCACAAACATATTTAAAAGGACATAGAATGCCCATCAGCCAAAGACTTGGCTACAGAGAAACATTTTCGCCTGACGCCTAAAGATATGCAATGAAGGGGCCAGGTGAGCCTTCATGGGGAGAGCATTCCACAAGCAGGGAGCCACCACAGAAAAGACCCATTCTCATGATCCTACCCTCCAGGCCTCTTGCAGAGGAGGCACACAAAGAAGGGGCTCAAATGATGATGATATTGATCATAGGGTCTGGGTTGGCTCATATGGGGGGAGGCGGTCCTTGAGATATTGCGGTCTATGAGTCCTGAACCAGGTCTTCTATTTTTCACTGAGACCCAATATTCTCTAAGAATGCAGTATGACAGACAGCAGGGTAGGGCAGCCATGGGGAAAGTCCTTAAACTAGTTCCAGCAACAAACGGGCTTTTCAAATGGTGTGGCTGGCATCGCTGAAACTTGTTGACTGCAGTGGCTGAGTGTCAATATCAGCTTGTGATTCGATGACCCAATCCCCACTTGGGGAATAAAGACACATGAACACAGTATATTAGGTTAATGGGCAAGAAAAGGCCACAACTTCATTGATTACAGCATGTGAGAAGGTATTGGCTTAGGCATTGGACCACGGAGATTAGACTCCACCCACTCAGTGAGAGGTGAGTCTGAAGGGGGGTTGTTGATGCTAATACAACTATAAGCTCTCCCCTGATGTCACCGAGGGTCGTGCCATGGCCCCCCACCACACAGGCATCGGACAGGATCCACGACCGCCGGATTCCTTTAATGGAATACCCCAAATTTAAGGGTAGGCGATGGCCACACCTAGCCCTCCCAAGCACCAACGACATATTCCAATGCCTAGCCGCCACCCGAGCCCAAACGGCTCGCCGCCAATACCCTCACAGCTGCAACCAATTCCTAAGACTATTGGTTATGTTAGCAAGCCAAATATCGTTTCCCCGATCTGAGAGATGAACACCGTCATCCCGGAATAGGCTCTGGTTGCCAGTCCGGATATCGTCATGCGGATATCGTCAGGGCTTTTCAAATGGTGTGGCTGGCATCGCTGAAACTTGTTGACTGCAGTGGCTGAGGGTCAATATCAGCTTCCAATGTGTGAGCCCATCAGCAGAACAACTATAAGCTCAATTCCAGGGGGAAACCCCATAGCAACAAAGTTTATTAGTCTGTTGGATAGTTAATTTCCTAATTTCACCGGGGAGTTTGAACTATGTTGTTCTAAATCCTGGAAAGTGTTCCCAAGGGAACACTTGTATGTGCAGTGTTCCCACCTGTATGTGCAGGGAAATGGCCGGGGGGTCTCTCTTCAATTGTTCCATGACAAGGCAACATGACTAAAGACTCCATTGAGCCTCACTGTATATGTCAGTGTATATCTTCAGTTGCAGTTCAATTGAAGTTGAGTTTAATGCCCAGAAATACTCTTCATTTGCCCAGCTGTAATATCTATATTTCCCCTTCATCAGTTGCTGCTACAATTGCACCGCTGGGAGATTCTTAAATTCAGTTTTCTGCTACTATTATTCATTTCCCCCCACATTTTAACAGCTAAAATAGAACATGATTATTTATGATGTCTAAATATCTCGCTCTAATGCTTCTCCCAGGCTAGGAAAGGAAACGGGAGCCATGAAGATTTCAGTGAACCACAGCTGCCTATGGCGCTCCCACCAAGCCCCATACATCTTGGTGAACTCTGCCTTCGCAAGCAGCTCGGCCATTTTCTCCAAACATAGGCACAGATTTTAGGATAAAGAAGAAGAAAAAAGCATCAGCGGCAGCATTGACTGTCTCCATTATATCTTAATATATAAACGTTTATAGTACTGCAATACCCTTGATAAATTGCCCATCACTTCACAACTACCCAGTTTTATTTCCCCTTTAACATTCAGTGTTTTGTCACATCAACTGATGACAGAGTAACTCTACAAGATAAGGGATTCAGGTGGCATTGTGGTCTAGACCACTGAACCTGTTGGGCTTGCCGATTGGAAGGTCGGCGGTTCAAATCCCCACAATGGAGCGAGCTCCCGTCGCTCTGTCCCAGCTCCTGCCAACCTAGCAGTTCGAAAGCACGCCAGTGCAAGTAGATAAACTGGTACCGCTGTGGTGGGAAGGTAAATGGTGTTTCCGTGCGCTCTGGTTTCTGTCATGGTGTTGCGTTGTGCCAGAAGTGGTTTAGTCCTGCTGGCCATATGACCCAGAAACCTGTTTGTGGACAAACGACGGCTCCCTTGCCTGAAAGCGAGATGAGCGCTGCAACCCCATAGTCAACTTTGACTGGACTTAACTGTCCAGGGGTCCTTTGCCTTTGCCTTTTTTTTTTTTTTTACAATACAAGAACAGAAGGGAAAAGGAAGAAATGCAACTGTATGTCAAACAGAGCGGAGCTGAACCTAGTTACCAAATTTTGTGCTCATTCTCATGTGTCCGTGTGTCCGTGTGTGTGTTATTTTCAGCCATTTTTAACACTTGCAGACACAGTGTTCAGTTGGTTAGAGCGTGGTACTGATAATGCAAAGGTTGCAGGTACAATCCCTGCAGGGGACAGCTGCATAGCAGGGGGTTGGACTAGATAATAATAATAATAATTTTTTTTTTGTACCCCGCCCATCTGGCTGGGTTTCCCCAGCCACTCTGGGCAGCTTCCACAGAGATCAAAAATACACTAAAATGTCACACATTAAAAACTTCCCTGAACAGGGCTGCCTTAAGATGTCTTCTGAATGTCAGGTAGTTGTTTGTCGCTTTGACATCTGATGGGAGAGCGTTCCACAGGGTGGGCGCCACTACCGAGAAGGCCTGGTTCCCTGTAGCTTTGCTTCTCGCAATGAGGGAACCACCAGAAGGCCCTTGGTGCTGGACCTCAATGTCCGGGCAGAACGATGGGGATGGAGCAGCTCCTTCAGGTATACAGGACTGAGGCCGTTTAGGGCTTTAAAGGTCAACACCAACACTTAAAATTGTTCTCGGAAACGTACTGGGAGCCAATGTAGGTCTTTCAAGACTGGTGTTATGTGGTCTCGGCGGCCGCTCCCAGTCACCAGTCTAGCTGCTGCATTCTGGATTAGTTGTAGTTTCCAGGTCACCTTCAAAGGTAACCCCATGTAGAGGGTCATTTCCAACTCTACTGCTCTATGATACTCATTCAAATGGGTTCTGGTTACGTTCTTTTGGCTTCTGCTGTTCACCCGCACTATACATTTAAACCAAACAGTCATGGCTTCCCCCAAAGAATATTGGGAAGGGAAGCTTGTCAAGGGTTCTCAGAGTTGTTAGGAGACTCCTATTCCTCTCACAGGGCTGCTATTCTCAGAGTGGTTAAATAATTCATTTGTATGAGAAGTTGCCGTCCTGAAATATATCAGGGTAACTCAGTTGGGTTAAACTGGGTTACACTGATATATTCAGGATGGCAGCTTCACATACAGTGGTACCTCTGGTTAAGAACTTAATTCGTTCTGGAGGTCCGTTCTTAACCTGAAACTGTTCTTAACCTGAGGTACCACTTTAGCTAATGGGGCCTCCCACTGCTGCCGCGCGATTTCTGTTCTCATCCTGAAGCAAAGTTCTTAACCCGAGGTACTATTTCTGAGTTAGCGGAGTCTGTAACCTGAAGTGTCTGTAACCTGAAGCGCCTGTAACCCGAGGTACCACTGTACAAGGAGGCATCTGCTACAGGTTGAGGTGCCACAGGAATGCTCAATTCTTCCTTATTTACAAGTATTTACATGTAACTTCCTTAGTTACAAGTTGTTGCTTAATAGAATCTTTGTGAAGAGAAGTGAAAGAGTCGCCGTTGACTCTGTCCAGCCAGAGCAGTATTCCTTTCATACAGCTGTTGCTTTGCTAGCTTGCTATGCGGTGTCAAAGCCACAGCAGCACAGCCTACCACATTACTGGCACCATGGCAACATTTCTGAACCACCTGCTGCTCAGTTGCTTCCCCGTTCAGACTGCCAGTGGACACACAGTGGGGAATAATCTGCTGATTGGTTCTGCTCTGGAAATACAGTAATTATGAAGTTGCTAGTTATTAAGAGATTATGAGAATTGACTGCCAAGTCTACATTAAAACATCACCATTAAAAAAAAATATATCGCAACAAACATGCTTGTTTATTCTTAAATGATTTAGGCTACAACCCTAGAAATACATACCTGGGAGTAAGTCCAAGGTGAGAACGGGGCTCTTAAATTTATGCTACGTATGTATTGTCGCATTTATTATGTATTAATACATATGTTGTATGTATTAAAAATTAGAGACATCACCTTGCCAACAAAGGTCCGTATAGTAAAAGCTATGGTTTTCCCAGTAGTGATGTATGGAAGTGAGAGCTGGACCATAAAGAAGGCTGATCACTGAAGAATTGATGCTTTGAATTCTGGTGCTGGAGGAGACTCTTGAGAGTCCCATGGACTGCAAGAAGATCAAACCTCTCCATTCTGAAGGAAATCAGCCCTGAGTGCTCACTGGAAGGACAGATCCTGAAGCTGAGGCTCCAGTACTTTGGCCGCCTCATGAGAAGAGAAGACTCCCTGGAAAAGACCCTGATGTTGGGAAAGGCATGGAGGGCACTAGGAGAAGGGAGGGCACAAGGAGAAGGGGACGACAGAGGAGGAGATGGTTGGGCAGTGTTCTCGAAGCTACCAGCATGAGTTTCACCAAACTGCGGGAGGCAGTGGAAGACAGGAGGGCCTGGCGTGCTCTGGTCCAGGGGGTCACCAAGAGTCGGACACGACTAAACGACTAAACAACAAAACAACAACAACAGGAATGATGCGGCTATCAAAATACACAAGTGAAAATCTGGAGGAGAAATTGAGGGGGATGTGAAACTAGCTTCATCTCTATTTCAAAACCAGCTGGTGGTAATATTTAGCTAAGTATATACCATTTCCAAATATCCAAAGCACTCCACATGCATTTATTGAATGTCTAAGTGCCTCACAGGGTTGTTGTCTACCAGCTCAGCATCAGGACCCTCATGCTGTAGGAGGAGGGACTGAAGCTGAGAGAGGGAGTTGCTTGCTTCAGAGAACCGAAGTGAGTTCAGAGCCAAGGCAAGATTCAAAGCTCCAGCAATGTGCTGATTTATAGCCTCCACTGCACCAGTTGACGCTTCTTACAGTGGGCAGTTCAATAGGCTGTGTGTTGAGTTAGATGGAAGAGTGAGCAGTCTGCCTGGGGATGGCTTTCTGCCATGAAATGGCTATCTGTATTTTACCTGAGGGTTCCCTCTGGCCATTATTAGGGATATATAAAGAGAAGCTGAGCATCTGGTTCTGACACTGACAGATTCACACGCTGTTTCAAGCTAAAATGCCCAAATGTTACAAAGATAAACCATATGGAAATCTCTAACGTTCGGGGCCATTAATGGGTTTTTTTAAGGCAACTGTGATTGATGGAGCAGCTCTCACAAGTCCAACATCAATGAAAATGCAACTTGATCTTTTGAACTTAAGAGATTTTTCTTGTTTTTTTGCTTCTTTCTTTTTTTAAAGTCACATAAAAACGATTTTTGTTCAGACAAAAGCTGTCTGGAATGCACGGCCTTGTCATACACATTTTAGTCAAAATCTTTCCTTCCCTGCTTTCTTCCTAGGCAGACAATCAAGCTTCTTTTAAAGTTTTTGTATCTTTAATTCTCACCGGAACCCCAGCACCTGTGGTTTCTTATGGTATAGCGACAGCCTACAGTCTGAATTGGGAATATTTGTACTGCAGCTTCTGTGTCCTGGTTCACAAGGGATACAATTCTGGCTTTCTGTCTGGGGAAAATGGAGCACAGTTGCAGCTCAGTTCCACACCGGTTGAACCTCACAGAGGGAATCTTTGCCATGAGTATTCTGTTTAAAAAGAAGTTGCAGAAGAACCAGAAATAGTTGCATGCGAATGGGGTGCACTAGTAAAGTGCAGAGCATTTCAGACCCTCCAAGTACCCTATTTTCCAGTGAGAGTTCCAGATTTACAGAAGCCATCCCGGTTTCTGTAAATGACACCTGTCCATTTATTCCTAAATTTCCTGCAACAACCAATTCCTGATCCAGGAGAGGGCCTCTCCAGACCCTCCAACATTCTCTGATGGAAATAGGGATTTCCTATTCTAATTATTCTAATTATTCTGATTCTTATTCTTATTTATACCCCACCCATCTAACTATTTTGCCATTATATAAAAACATACTAAAACACTAAACATTAAAAAAACTTCTCTATACAGGGCTGCCTTCAGATGTCTTCTAAAGCTTGTAGTGTAACTTATCTCCTTGACTCTGGGGGGGGGGGGCACATAACTCCATACCCTCCAACATTTCTCTTATGAAAATAGGTTTGTCCTAAAGAAAAGCACCAGTAGTGATGTATGGAAGTGAAAGCTGGACCATAAAGAAGACTGATCGCCGAAGAATTGATGCTTTTGAATTCTGGTGCTGGAGGAGACTCTTGAGAGTCCCATGGACTGCAAGAAGATCAAACCTCTACATTTTGAAGGAAATCAGCCCTGAGTGCTCACTGGATGGACAGATCCTGAAGCTGAGGCTCCAAGACTTTGGCTGCCTCATGAGAAGAGAAGACTCCCTGGAAAAGACCCTGATGCCGGGAAAGATGGAGGGCACAAGGAGAAGGGGACGACAGAGGACGAGATGGTGGGACAGTGTTATAGAAGCTACCAGCATGAGTTTGACCAAACTGCGGGAGGCAGTGGAAGACAGGAGTGCCTGGCGTGCTCTGGTCCAGGGGGTCACGAAGACTAAACGGCTAAACAACAACAACAAGGAAAAGCTGGACATTCTGGGATCAGATCAGAAACCTGTAAATCCAGGACTGTCCCTGGAAAATAGGGACGCTTGGAGGGTCTGCCTCTCCTCTTATTCCTTGAGTGGTAAACTTTCTGGGGAGCCTTTGGTACTTTGAAAGCCTTTTGAAAGATCAAGTGCAGCATGTCCACCAGGTCACCTCTATCTATATGCTTGCTGACACTCTCAAAGAACTTGAATATGTTTGTGAGACAGGACTTGCCCTTGCAGGAATGACTATGGCAAGGCGGCGGGGGGTGGAGAGCAGGGAATAGGACAGAGAACTTTGACAGACTTGAGATGGATGCTGGCAGTTTCCTCTCCGGGAGCTGCTGTTCTGCTGCCCGCTTCAAGGCCTGCTCTTGCAAACGCACACAGTGGGTGAGTTGGCGAGGCCACCAGCCCTCTCTCGCCAGCTGCTTTCCCTAGCTGAGAAGTATGCATTCAATTAGAGGACTTTAATTAAAATTCTTTTTCTGGAGCATCCTGTTTCCAGTCCCTGCTGTAAATTCAAGATGACATTCTCGGGTCTAACAGGTGGATGAGATTATTCTGAAAGCCACCAGATGAGGGGAAATGGAAGCAGATCCGGAGGTACAGCTACAGGAACGTAGAGACAGGGTAATGGGCAGAAGGGCTGGGTATGTGTGTGTGAGGAAGGGATGTTGTTTGTGCTTTCTAAATAGTCCCCAACAGCTATATAGCCTGCATTTCCCACAATTTTCAGAGCAAAGAGAGTTTTGAGAATATCCCCCCCAACACAGTTCTAGAACATAAGAAGATCTCTACTGGATTGGGCTGTGGATCCATCAGTTCAGGAGGAGCTTCCTGCAGCCAATCAGAAGCTGCGCTTCAGTTTCGGAAACGTTTTGGTAGTCGACTGTTATTTGTGGGGCATAGGAATTTGTCCCCCCCTTCAAAATATAGTCCGACCCCCACATGGTCTGAGGGACGGTGGACCGGCCCACGGCTTAAAAAGGTTGCTGACCCCTGGGTTGGAGGGAGGGGGAGAAAAAAGGGGGGAAAGTAATGATCTTTCATTCTTTGGCAAAGTGTAGGATCGGTTCTTTATTTGTCTATTTTAGGGGTCAGCAAACTTTTTCAGCAGTCCATTTCCCCTCAGATGTTGTGGGGGGCTGGACTATATTTTGGAAAAAAAGAAAGAAGAAAGAACAAATTCCTATGTCCCACAAATAACCCTGAGATGCATTTTAAATAAAAGCACACATTCTACTCATTTAAAAAACACGCTGATTCCCGGACCGTCCGTGGGCCGGATTTAGAAGGCGATTGGGCTGGATCCGGCCCCCGGGGCCTTAGTTTGCCTACCCATGGACTCTATTTGCTTGTTTTTGTTGGCGGTGTGGGAGGTTGAGAGCCCAGAGCATGGCTGGTTGCATTCAGTTCTCTGCATCGAGTTTTGTGTGAGGGGGTGGGGTGAGGGTTGTCAAATTAGCTATGCCGATTTGTATGCTGTCGGGGGGTTATGTTGTTGTATGATTTAAGGGCTTGTTGTTGTTTAGTCGTTTAGTCATGTCCGCCTCTTCGTGATCCCCTGGACCAGAGCACGCCAGGCCCTCCTGTCTTCCACTGCCTCCCGCAGTTTGGTCAAACTCATGCTGGTACCTTCGAGAACACTGTCCCACCATCTCATCCTCTGTCGTCCCCTTCTCCTTGTGCCCTCCATATTTCCCAACATCAGGGTCTTTTCCAGGGAGTCTTCTCTTCTCATGAGGTGGCCAAAGGCTTGGAGCCTCAGCTTCACGATGTGCTGAGGGCCGCAACAGCCCCATATCCTTTAAAAAGACCCTAATCCTTTAAAAAGCCACAGTGTCAGGGAACATCATCACCATACTGTGTGTTGGAAAATTACCCGTTCATTATGCCTTGGATGAACAAGCACTTCCTTTTGTCTGTTTTCATCTCACAGGTATTTCATACATTATCTAAGGCACACCTGTGTGTAATTAGCCACTCCAGCCAACCTTTGCTACCTATTGTGAGTGCCATAGGTAGTGGCAGAGTGAGCCCTGTGGTTACTTAAAAGAAGACTTTTTCCTGTATTATCCTCAGCCTGTGTAAACACAGTTTCCCAAGGGCTCACTCCTGTCTTTTGGAACAAGAAGCACCCACTTCCCAGCACCCTTTTCTGGCTCACATCACCCTTCCTTTCATGGAAGACTTTGATCGTGGGGAGTGTTTAACGCCCTTTAAATGCCCTTTCTGCTGCTCTCTCTCCAGCCCAGATAAAAAATACTGTACCAAAACTATCCACAATTGGAATGGAAGCTCTGAGGCTGGCTGGAGGATGCCCCGGAAATCGGCTGCTCCTGCTGGGCTGCCCCGCACATCAGCTGTTAGGCAGGGAGACTGAACAGACTAAACAAAGCCCTGCTGCACCTCCAATCTCTTCTCCGCCATCACTGACGTCCTCTTCAGGCTCCAGGGAAGGACTCCTCATGAGATCTCCCCAGCTCTCTTCTTCCATTTCCTGGTATGCATTAAATAATTTAATTATTTGCCAGTGATGCATGTATACATCATTGCTCACAAGTCGATTGTGCACAAGTGGGCGGGGGGAATGCCTGTACTTTTTTTTTATTTTAAAAAATGAATATCATTAAGATTTATAGAGAAAAATACAAAATTGAATATCTCTCCCCGTTTTTTAAACCAAAGCAAAACTTTTATCGAGATACAATAAAAACGCAAAAGGGGAGGGAGGGAGAGAAAGAAAAGAATTAGAGAAATAAAAAGAAATATAAAAAGAGTTTTAAAAAAGAGGTTAAAAGAGATAGATAGAAAAATAAGATTCAGAAAGTAAAGAACTTCTGATTCTTCATCCGTCCGCTATATAAAAACAATACTCACTTCATCAAACCTGACAAAACCACTTTCTATAAACAAACATAATCTTCAGTCCTCAAATCCAAATAACATTATTTCTTTCTTCTTCTTTTTTACGCAAATTGTTTATGAGAGGCTTCCAACCTGTTATGTACTGAGTTGAATAGGATCCAAAATGCAGCAGTCTGATTGGTCCTAGAACAATAGGATTCAGAATGCAGCAGTCTGATTGGTCCTAGAACAATGCAGCAGTATGATTGGTCCGCAGGAGCCACCCAATCCAGCTCCAGGTGGAAGTGAATCCACAACCTGATTGGCCTATAGGAGAATCCCGGAATTAGCCAATCACATGCGGCCCATTGTTTAAATAATATATATAAAACAGATATTGTGGGGGAACTTCCATTCCTCCTCACCACTATGAGCTGAATAAAGAGCATGAAATCCACTCTCGACTCCGAGTATATTTCACAACCTTTAACAAAAGTTTATCATGACTTTTCTCCGATTAAACATGTCAGTTTCGCCTGTACTTTTATAGATGTGAGTTCATTGTCGATACCGCCATGGTATTGGTGGCATGGAAATTTTAGCAAACAAAGATTTTGATTGAACCGTGTGAGAAACTGAAAACTAAGAAGTCTGGTGGAATCTGAAATTTGGATGGACCCAGGCTTCATGGGGATCTGCACCTCTGTTTCAGAGGACAGTGTGACTATAAATCCTCTGAAGGGGGTGCAAAGCCATTGACACTATTTATTTCCTCTCTCTGCGACAGATCATCAGTAGCCAGGGTGGCCGACTGCAGGAGAGCAAGCATGACAGTCTGGTTGGTCGGACGCGCCTCATGTCAGCAGCCCCATTAAAAGATGAGAGGATCAGATGCTCAACCTTAATTCCAGTGGCCTATTTGCAAATATAATGGTGGAAGTCAAGTTAAGAGGCATTCCTTTTAAGGCTTAATCTTCTGAAATGGAAGAGCTTGCATTTCTCAGCTTGCAAAAAACAAAATCATTGGGCTAGAGGTCATAAAAGACAGAGAGGCTACCTGAAACGACCGCTGCTTCAAGCACCCCCCCTTCCCTTGTAATCATTAATATTTCTGCTAAGACCTTTTCCATGACAATTTTCTCCTTGAGAAACTGCAAAGCCCTGCATCTCGTTTGTAGCGGTCTGGCAGGCAGCCTTGGCTAAAACCTGCAGAGGAAAACAACGGCAGCTGTTGCCATGGTGAAACTGATAAGGATTCCAGACATGATAATACATTGCGTGCCGTTGGCAGAGCAATCCTATGGTCGAATTTCCATGGGTGGAAACTGTCGGAGGGAGGGGGGGGAAGGCCAGAGAATATGCTGTAGTTATGTCTGTGGAACACCTTCTGCATCCAAACCATGAAGGTGAGGGAACATGGAAAAAGCGTGGCAGGACAGGGGGCAGCAATCTTAATTTTATCCTGTTTGGTCCCAGGAAAATTACTCCCACTAAGTTCTATCCTAGCACAGTTTCCCTGCATATCTGTGGGCATGCTGGAGGTTAGGATTTGGGCTCGATCTATACTGACCTCTCTAACATTATTTCCCGTTAGAAGGATATTAGATCTGTTGTTCTAAAATGACAGGACATACTTGTTAATTAAAACGCTTTTTACCTTGGTTTTTTCCGACAAATGTAAGTAACATCCGGCCACACCATTTTCTGAAACGCTGTTTGTTACGCTACTCCTGGTCACCGGTTGCTCTGCTCCACCCTTGAGTGTCACATTTTAATTTTCCCTCCCTCCCACCGTGTCCTTTATTATCTGGCCCTTGAATATCATGGGTGTGTGTGTGTGTGTGTGTGAGAGAGAGAGAGAGAGAGAGAGAGTGTTTGAATGCAGTAAAAAAAGGCAAAACACTACATAGGGACATATATATGAGCAGTGTTTCACCAATGTAGCAGCAGATAACGATTGGCGTTGTGGGTTAAACCACAGAGACTAGGGCTTGCCGATCAGAAGGTTGGCTGTTCGAATCCCTGCAATGGGGTGAGCTCCTGTTGCGCAGTCCCTGCTCCTTGCCAACCTAGCAGTTCGAAAGCACGCCAGTGCAAGTAGATAAATAGGTACCTCTCCGGCGGGAAGGTAAACGGCATTTCCGTGCGCTGCTCTGGTTCGCCAGAAGCGGCTTAGTCCTGCTGGCCACATGACCAGGAAGCTGTACGCCGGCTCCCTCGGCCAATAAAGCGAGATGAGCGCTGCAACCCCAGAGTCGGCCACAACTGGACCTAATGGTCAGCGGTCCCTTTACCCTTTAACGATTAAAAATTAAGTGATAAAAAGACAAGGTAATAACACATTATGAATGTAAAAAGAAGGAAGTTGTGTGTCCATCAAAACCATTCCTTAACCCTTCGTTAATGTTAAAAACCATGAGTGTAGATCTGCCCCTGGAGTAGATTCTGTACCCACATCTCTACGCTGTTTGGGGGACCGAGTGGATTAGCTGGCAAGGGCTTTCCAAGGTGCCTAGAGGCATTTCTGTGGGAGTCTTTGGCAAAAGTGACAGTTCCGCAGTTCTGACGGCATCAGGAGTTTTGTGCCTCAAGCTGACGCCCTTCGGCAGACGAACCAGTGAGTACCAGGTCGTACTTCAATGATACAAAAGAATTTGAAAATAGACAAGGCCATATACCCATTTAAGCACGGAGGCATTTTGATTTTGATTGCTTGTTTGTTTCATATGATTGATACACTGCTTGATTGGTTGGTTTACGAAAAGATAAAAGATCGAGGAAAATCCACGGCCGTACTTTTTAAAACATACAAAAGTTAAAATACTAAAACAGATTAAAATTACCTCAACTTTCTAAGCATCCAGGTAGGCATGTCTAAACAAGAATGTTTTTAGCAGGTGCAGAAAAGAGTACAGAGAAGGTGTCTGCTTGGTCTCATAGGCAGGGAGTTCCAAAGTTCAGGTGCTGCCACAGTAAAGCCTCAAGTTCCTAAAAATGTGAAATGTGTATTATGCGGCCCCTGTAGTAGTGCCAATTCTGCCAATCAAAGTGGTTGAGTGGGTACATTTCCTCTAGAAATTGTGTTTCGCTCATACAGGAAGATCTCCTTGCTTCTTTTCTGTTTTCCAAATAAAGCCATGTATGAGAAATCCCTCCTTGCACAGGAATTACCGTATTTTTTGCTCTATAAGACTCACTTTTTCCTTCCTAAAAAGTAAGGGGAAATGTGTGTGCGTCTTATGGAGCGAATGCAGGCTGCGCAGCTATCCCAGAAGCCAGAACAGCAAGAGGGATTGCTGCTTTCACTGCACAGCGATCCCTCTTGCTGTTCTGGCTTCTGAGATTCAGAATATTTTTTTTTCTTGTTTTCCTCCTCCAAAAACTAGGTGCGTCTTGTGGTCTGGTGCGTCTTATAGAGTGAAAAATACGCTATTCCTTTCTTCCTATTGAATCCTGCCAAAACAGTAACTTGAATTTGTGAGCTGAAATGGGCTGTGGTTGAAAACCCATTAACACATCTAAATATGAATGGAAGAAATGGCACGATCAATTTAGTTGCAAATCAAGGTGCAATGTTTTACCTTCTTAGCTGCATCCAGGTGCTACAAAGGGATTAGCTGGACTAAGGTTTCTTGAAACCAGTTCTGAAGCACCTGCCCTGTACAGCACTCAGCTCAGCACTCATCTCTTGATCCTGGTTCTTTTCAGAGCAAAAAAAAAAGGGGGGGAGGAATAAAGTGATTTAGGAAGAGCAAAGACCCTGGAACAGATGCATCAGCAAGAGATGTGACAAAATGTCATATGGAATGTGCCTGTAGGCTGGGAATTTGGCCCTGAACACGGTGGATCAGTCCCGAGGATGGCATGTTCCCCAAGGGCAGGGCATGCTTTGGTGACAGCTGTGATTTTTATGGTCCAGCTTCGATGACAGTTTGGGAGGGGCGGGGGTCAGTTCAGCTCTTTTCTGACAGGCATTAGGTTTGTCATCAGATGCTAAAACCCGTCTGATTTATGGCATCGGCCCGTTCTGTTTTATCACGTTAACTCCTAGGTATTCTCTCTCCCTGTTCCCTGTGGAAGGAAAGGTGTGAGGTTTAAGATGCTGACATGATAGACCACCAAGGCAAGGCAAGGGGTAGGTCAGAGAGAATGTAACAACTGCGAATACAGAAACATCTACCAAGCACTTGCCCTCCATGTGGAGAGGAAAACTATCCCAGCAACCATTCCTCCTGGCTCATTCCTAGACAACTCTTTTGGAGGGAAGTCACAACGATATAAATAAGGAAAATATATAGATACATACGTGCTCTGGCCCATGGGGTCACGAATAGTCGGACACGACTAAACGACTAAACAACAACAACTATATATATATAATATAGTATTGTAAAGAATGATAAAATGTGTAACTGAATTTAATATTGCAAAATAAAACAGTAAAATGTGAAAAAAGGAAGAAAAGCAACAACTCTTTCTTTCTTTCTTTCTTTCTTTCTTTCTTTCTTTCTTTCTTTCTTTTGTGTTTTAGTTAGTTTTTATTAAAGTTTTTTTGTGATACAAACCAAATAAATAAGCAAGGAAAAGGTACATATAGCACCTCCACTTTCAATTCAAGGATTCTTTTTCACAGTTCGTTTACATTCGGTATGAGGTACGATTGAAATAATATTCCTCCCATAGCTTATTTACCCAGTGCTATTTTTCTAGGGAAAAAAGGGTGCCGGAACTCACCATGAATGCCTCCCTTCAGGAGTGCCAACCTTGAAAAAAATAATGGGGGTGGGGGGCAGGTAAGCCCAGCCCCACGCAATCAATCACATGACGCAGTGACATCATTTGAATGGGAATGTCCATCAACTTTGTGGGGGGCCTGCACCCTCAAATATTTTATTGTGGGAGCCGAAGCCCGGACAACCCCTAGGAGTTGGCTCCTAGGTCTCCCTTTGTTATGTCTTTATTTTTTATTTCTTTATAAATTTTCAATTTTATATATATATATATATTACATGTTAAGAGATAGTACAGAATGTTTGTATAGACATGCAATTTTTTTAATCAATAAAGGATATTTTTTTAAAAAAAAATAACCAAGAGTTTGGTATGCTGTGATCCGTGGAAGAAGAAGACCATGAACAATGAAAACTGGAAGGGGAAAAAATGTATTTTTCTATTTATTGGCTCCCTATAATGCAAGGCAGCAGTTAAGAAAAACCTGCTTTTTGCACACACAGACACACATTTGCAATAAGGATAAAACGAGCCAGAAGCAGCGTTGAGCAACTTCCAAAGGTCAGTTAAAAGGTGACATCACCAGTACAGACTGTGCTTGGGGAGGATTGGAATGGAAGTCCCTGGCTGCTGGAGATAATTCTTCAGAGGTCTGCCCTGAAAAACAGAAATGGTCAAAGGTTACTCAAATATTAGAAATTGTTGGGTGTGCTGCCACTGAGCTGAGTCCGTAAGATAACCTGAGGGCTTGAGTCCCTATAGCTGGCTGTCTGGGTCTGCACTCAAATGATGGGTGGCTGCATTGCTTTCTTTGCATCAGCAGGGGGCAATCATCCTGGGTGGAAAAACCAACTGAGCTCCATCTAGAGGAAGGGAGGGGTAACTACATCCTGCTTCAAGTATATGTTTGAGATGCCAAGTTTTTAATATTGCCATGTAAACAGCACCGTTTCTATATTTGCATGCGCCACGATATCTGCTTATTTGTCGGCGGTGCTAAATAAGATGCAAAACCACAAACATGGGCCTCAGGCAGTCATCTCACCCTCCGACATTCCTCAGATGAAAATAGGGACGTTCTGTTCTACACTGGTATCACTGCTTGAGCCTTTCCCACTGGTCAAGTACAAAAGCTATGAGAGGAAGCACACACAAAGCTGCAGTATTTTAAGCATGGAAATCTTTGAATTTATGTGTTGCATTTAGGCAGTGCCTGGGGGGGGGGGCGCAGGGGTACGCATACCCCTAAACATTTTCTGAATCTTTGTACAGTGGTACCTCGGGTTACAGATGCTTCAGGTTACAGACTCTGCTAACCCAGAAATAGTACCTCGGGTTAAGAACTTTGCTTCAGGATGAGAACAGGAATCGTGCTCTGGTGGTGCGGCAACAGCAGGAGGCCCCATTAGCTAAAGTGGTACCTCAGGTTAAGAACAGTTTCAGGTTAAGAATGGACCTCCAGAACGAATTAAGTTCTTAACCCGAGGTACCACTGTACCTTTGTCCATTTACTGTATTTATTTTTCCCAATTTGAACTATAAAATGGCGATTTCCATGAGTCAAAATGAGAGTGCCCCTAAACATTTTTAAGGGAAAAAACGCATTGCATTTAGGGAAGCCTGAGAGGAAAAGCAACCCCAAATAAATAAATAAATACAACAAACTAGCACTGATATTGGGGGAGGGGTTATTGGGTTATTGTTTTTGGTTTGATTTTATATATTGTGGTTTTGTTTGTGAACCACCCTGAGACCTCCAGGTATAGGATGGTGTATAAATTGAATGAATGAATGAATGAATGAATGAATGAATGAATACTGATGTAGAATAGAATGTGTCTCTGTTTTCATCTGAGGAATATGGAAGGGTATGTCATCAAACCTTTCACTCTCACACAAATGGAAATGGCTCCTGGTCAAACTGCGGAGTGATATCAGACTATGACACCTTGCCAAGGCTCCTGGTGCTTTTACATTCTTAAAAGGCTGAAAGGTATCAGGGACCAAGCCTGCTGAAAAGTGATGCCCACGACCCTGGGAGACTTTTCCCCTTCATCTGCTTCTTGACACTGGGGGTCTCCTTTGTGACAGCCAAAACCCCTGCCACACAGAATGCTGTCTGAAGGGATTCTGTTGCCATGTAGGAAAGTCTTGAGGGCTGTTTATCTGAGCCTCCTCTGCGCACACATTAATGTAAACATGCCTCCCGCCCCCAAAGTGAGAGGCACCATTGGATCTACATGGCCACCGATACCATATAACACTGGTCTAGAAAGACCTACATTGGCTCCCAGTACGTTTCCGAGCACAATTCAAAGTGTTGGTGCTGACCTTTAAAGCCCTAAACGGCTTCGGTCCTGTATACCTGAAGGAGCGTCTCCACCTACATTGTTCTGCCCAGACGCTGAGGTCCAGCACCGAGGGCCTTCTGGCGGTTCCCTCCCTGCGAGAAGTGAGCTTACAGGGAACCAGGCAGAGGGCCTTCTCGGTAGTGGCACCCGCCCTGTGGAACACCTTCCCACCAGATGTGAAAGCGAAACAGGAGTGCAGCGGCAGCAGGAGGCCCCATTAGCTAAAGTGGTGCTTCAGGTTAAGAACAGTTTCAGGTTAAGAACGGACCTCCGGAACGAATTGAGTTCTTGACCCGAGGTACCACTGTATTACTAATAGCAAACAAAGCCGTTCTTAGTATATGCTTACGTTTGTCTAAGCTGGAATCAGGAGGTTAACACCAACACATCCTAAGATAGACTAATGAAAGTTACTGATTTGGAGAAGGAGGAAGGACGCAAAGCCTGAGAACACAATCTACATATCAAGAAGTAGTTACTTAAGGAAGAATAAGCAGGGTTGTGGGAATGGGATGCCCACCCACCAACTGGTTTAGGTAACATTGTGAACTTTGTTGCTGTGCTCCAGAAGGCTGATACTCTGAAAGATAAAGTCAAGCCCCGAGACCTGGCAACCACGTTGCTCCCTGCTTTTTGCCCACCCCCAATATTGTTTGATGTACTGATGAAGGCTGTTCACTTCATCGGCGTTTGACACAAAAATACTCAGTTCCCACAAAAGCTATAATTCGCATAATGACTGGATTCGGCTTTTCAGTGATACTCCGTGTAAAGTCTGATTTGCTCGAGTTTCCATCCATCCAGGGCGCTTCTATTTGTTAATTCTAAATTTTCATCCTTTTTAGCCACCCATGTAACGTCCCAATCTGGAAGGTTTTGCAAGACCCACGTATCTGCCTCAAGATGCGGATAATGATCACACAATCCGGCAGAGAAAATTGATTGGGTCAAAGGGAATAAATGGTTGTTTGACAGATCAGACTTTATACAGTCAGATTTTATGCTCAGATGGCTTAAACCTGAAGGCAAGTGTTAGGTATAATTTAGTACTGGGAGCCTAAAATGCTCAGAGAGAGCCTAACCACTCTGTTCTGCATGTCAAATTAACAACCCAATAGCGAGCTTTCCCTGCTAAATGTTCACTGTTTGGCAGGCTGCCACACCGCAAAGCTCCCTGTACAACCTTCTCAAAAATGAAAACGTGTTATTCTAAGGCAGCTCTGTGAATACACATTCTGTCAGAACTGGAAGGAAATATTTGGGGTAGGCAGGCTGAGAAAACAGTAAGGTGTTGGGTGTCAAATTTGATTTAAACGGGCTGCAGCTTAGCACACTGGCACTAGAACACAGCTGCACAGGCCAGCAGGCCTCAGATCTCAAGTGAAAGCAGGCAGGCGAAAGGGTACCATGCAGTCTTTCAAAATATATATATATTGGAAGCGTCACTTCAGAGAAGCATCTCACGACCAAAGTCTCTAGCTCTCAGGGATGCAAACAGCAACTGACAAAGGCTCAAAAAGCAGCAGAAAGCATCTAAAAGTAAGGCATTGCATAGTTTTTTCCGCTTTCTTGTACGTCTCCTATTTCTTGTACCCTTGACTTCACCATCCATCTAACTTTAAAATCGCAAGACCTTCATCTCCTTCTTCAAGGCCATCTTGTGAATCTCATGCAAAAAGTATACATTATTATTCTTACTGTTTCTTATATTTGTATACTGCCCTTCACCTGTGGACCTCAGGATGGTTCACAGCGTAGAAATACAAGAAAAAACTCAAAATATGCAAATTCTCCTTGATTGGACTATGTGCATAGCCTACAACATTTCTCTGATGAAAATGGGGATGGCCTATTCAATAACTATAATTATACCCTGTCCATCAGACTGGGTTGCCCAAGCCACTTTGGGTGGCTTCCAACATATATAGTAAAGGTAAAGGGTAAAGGGATCCCTGACCATTAGGTCCAGTGGTGGCCGACTCTGGGGTTGCGGTGCTCATCTCGCTTGCTTGGCCAAGGGAGCCGGCGAACAGCTTCCGGGTCATGTGGCCAGCATGACTAAGCCACTTCTGGCGAACCAGAGCAGCGCACGGAAACGCCGTTTACCTTCCCGTCGGAGCGGTATCTATTTATCTACTTGCACTGGTGTGCTTTCGAGCTGCTAGGTTGGCAGGAGCAGGGACCGAGCAAAGGGAGCTCACCCTGTTGCGGGGATTTGAACTGCCGACCTTCTGATCGGCAAGTCCTAGGCTCTGTGGTTTAACCCACAGGGCCACCCACGTCCCTTATTCCAACACATATAAAAACACAATAAAACATTAAACATTTAAAAACATCCTTATACAGGGCTGCCTTTGGATGTCTTTTGATGACTGTATAGTTACTTCTCTCCTTGTGTTGGTGGCTGCATAACTCCATACCCTCAAACATTTCTTCATTGAATATAGGGATGACCTAAGGAAAAGCAGGACATTCTGGGATCAAATCAGAAACTGGGATGGCTTCTGTAAATCCAGGATTATCCCTGGAAAATAATGACACTTGGAGGGTCTGTATGCTTCCCACCTCCCCAGGCAGCGAGAATTTACAAGGGCAGTGCTACCTGGGTCTGGCTTTGGAGGAGAAACCACTGAAGGGATGCCATTTTTTACTTGCTTTCTTTACAACACACAGGCAGAGTGTAAGTGAAGGCAAGCAGTGTGTGACCACCAACCAGGGAGCAGATCAGGGTAGACAGATTTGGGTAACAAAATGGGAAGGGATATGGTTCAGGCAGCCCATCAGAACCACATCTGCTAACATGCCATGAAACTATGCTCAAAACAGCACAGTGATGGTACGGTACCTCAACTAAGCCAGTCTTTCTCAAAGTGGGCAATACTGTCCCCTGGGGATGCTGGAACCATCTAGGGGAGTGGTAATGCCTCGGGTGCAATTGGGGGGCGTTGAATAAAAATAAGGGAGCAGAGTAATGATGCTTACCACCAGGGTTGGGCGCTGTTGCGGGACAGCAACAGGGCCTCCCAGTGGATCCAGCGGTTGTGCTGAAGGCAAGGGGCTTTCCTGGGCCAATGGGAGGCAGGCTGCAGTGGCGCCCCCGCCCTGGGGTGGATTGGATTGAACCAGGGGGGCACTGAGTAATTTCCCCCCCCCCTGAAAATGGGGCGGTAGGTCAAATAAGTTTGGGAACCTCTGAACTAATCTATAACATACACCTCTCCATGGTGCTGGTGAGATTGTGGTAAAATGGGGTTGTTCTTGCACATGTGGTGGAGTTGTCCCCAGGTGAGCACTTTCTGGTCAGTTACATTTAAAATCAGTGATGCCTGGCTCTTTCGTCCATTTCTCCCGATATGTAGGGCAATCTCTGTCATAAGCAGATACAGTAGTACCTCGGGTTACATACGCTTCAGGTTACAGACTCCACTAACCCAGAAATAGTACCTCAGGTTAAGAACTTTGCTTCAGGATAAGAACAGAAATCATGCGGCGTTGGCGCGTTGGCAGTGGGAGGCCCCATTAGCTAAAGTGGTAACTCAGGTTAAGAACGGACCTCCAGAACGAATTAAGTTCTTTACCTGAGGTACCACTGTACAGTCGTATCTCGGAAGTTGAACAGCCTAGTTCTCGAATGTATTGGCTCCCGAACGATTGAAACCCGGAAGTGACTGTTCCGGTTTTCGAATGTTCTTTTGGAAGCCGAACGTCCAACGGGGCCTCCACATCTTCTGATTGGCTGCAGGAGCTTCCTGCAACCAATCAGAAGCCATGCTTTGGTTTTTGAACATTTTGGAAGTCGAACGGACTTCTGGAAGGGGTTCTGTTTGACTTCCAAGGTATGATTGTACTAGTAGAATTGCTGCTGGCTGCAGCCTGTCCACAAACTGCCCATAAGTGGAAGTCTCACCCCCCCCATCACAGAGTTCTTCATGCAGTGGCTCAGATTGGATATTTTGTAAACACCTACTTCTCCTTTGTAGCACATGTGTGTTACATAATGTAGGAGACTGCTTGAGTTTTATACAGCTTTGGGGGAAATCATTTTCTGTGTTTATACCAGGGCAACCTTTAGTAGGGAGTAGAAGATTCTAGAGTCCGCATTCTTGTTCTGATTTACTTGAGTTGTTTGGAAATAATCCACATATATAATAATATTAATAATAATTTATTGAATTTATATAATGTCCCTTGTCTGGTTAATTTTTTGTATTTTTTATGATGATGATGCTAACTATACTAAAAAGGAAATAAATAAATTGTGTAACAATTAGTTCTTTTTAAAAAAAGACACTCACAGGCAATCCTGTCCCATTTATAAACATGAACTTTTAAAAAGCAAAACCATAGTGAAAGGGGGTGCAGTATTCAGAGCACTCCCAACAACATGCAGAAATATGGGCCAGGAAAGTTCCCCCCAAAAGAATAAATTATGTGTGCAAAAATTCGTACTGCAGCCTCTCATAAAGAAAAGGCTGTATCGGAGAATTTTCTAAATGATTTGCAAGGCTGAACTCCATTTTGAATGTTTATATAAGGCCCTTCTCTGGCAGTCCCTCAACCACTGGGTCAGCACTGGCATATTTAGTAGTGAAAAATTTTGTCTTGAATTTCACAGAGCACAGGAATATGCGATGCTGGCATACTGGCCAATTTTCAGCAGAGCTGACTGGGTTCTCATCTAACATTTCCTTGCCGTTCCTAATTTCTATGCCATCTGCTCTGGTATGTGGCGTATAGCAAACAAGGCTCTCCATCATCACCCCAATTTTTACTTTACAGGATTCTGAAATGCATTTCTTTGCTTTCACAACATATTAACCTTTATATTAACCCAGAGCTGCAATAATGTAGAACCTAAGATCTATATCCAGCACTGGCATTTTCTGATGTTAGCATGAGACACTTGTATACAAAAAAACATATTTTTTTTTCCTAATGAAGGTTCTGCAGATATTCTAAGATCAACACACCTTCTTTTCTGTTTTTGTCCTCTTCTGAAGTGGGAAGAGAGAAAAATTCAGGACTGTTGCATATGGATTGTGAAGCCACTGGCGAAGGAAGAGGGGTGCGGGGGGAGCGCAATGTCCCTGGCAGCACGATCCTGGTGGGGTGCCATTGCAGCTGCCCCCCTGCCCACACTGGGCGCCACGTCCCCAGGATGCATGCCACACCCCCGGGATGCGAGCTAGCCCTGCCCCCACCTGCTCTCCACCCCCCGATGCCAGAGCATGAAGCTCCGCCACTGTGTGAACCTGGGTGCAAAATCAGCATCAGGGGTCATGCCAATTGCCTCTCACTCTCCCAGCAATGAACCACCTTTACTACTGTTATGTACTGAGTTGAATAGGATCCAAAATGCAGCAGTCTGATTGGTCCTAGAAAAATAGGATTCCGAATGCAGCAGTCTGATTGGTCCTAGAACAATAGGGCCCAGAATGCAGCAGTCTGATTGGGCCACAGGAGCCACCCAATCCAGCTCCAGGTGGAAGTGAATCCACAACCTGATTGGCCTACAGGAGAATCCCGGAATTAGCCAATCACGTGCAGCCCATTGTGTAAATAATGTATATAAAGCAGACATTCTGGGGGAACTTCCATTCCTCCTCACCACTATGAGCTGAATAAAGAGCATGAAATCCACTCTCAACTCCGAGTATGTTTCAACTACTCCATGCAAGCTCCATTGAAATACATAAGTAAACATTTCAGCACCAAAAGTGCTTCTTTCTCCCTTCACCTCCCACCTCTGCACAGAACCATGATTCACAGATTTCCTTCTTCATAACAGGACATTTGTGCCTTCAGATTATTTGCTATGTCTATGGATGTGCCTGAAGAATCTCCTTGTCCTATTGTGATGTGGATATGTCAGTTGGTTCATGTGGTGGAAATAATTAGTTCTTTGAATGTCGTGGGGAGTGAGGTGGGAATTGTTTGCATTGAGATATTGAATTGTTTTTTGGGGGGGAATGAGCCCACGTAAAAACAGCTTCAAGTATTCAGTGATGCTTTAAAAACTTTGTTGTATTTATTGTTTGGGGTTTGGGCAACGGGTGTGTATATCTATTCCCTGTAGAAGCGCATGAAACCTAAAACCTGTCACCTCTTATAAGGCATAATTTCCATATGAGAGGCGCCGGAGCATAACTTTATCTAGAAATAATGCTCATTCTCTCGCACATGGAAGTCCTTCCCCCGCCAACCATAAGTGGACCAAAAACAGTTTCTCAGTGGGGAGAACATGGGCGTCTCACCATGTTTAACATCCCTTCAGAATAAAGGACTGTAAAGAAGGACACATGATTTTCAAACACTGGAATTTCATAAGCAGGGCCGGATTGAGGTTTAATAAGGCTCTAAGATACTGAAGGTAATGGGGTCCTTTATATGTCCAGCTGTCCTTTGTCAACAACAAATTGTAGCTGTCTTTTTGTGTTGAATATATGCTATATGGTAATTTAATAAACACAAAACACTGTTGCTATATGTAGGTTTTATTTTACAGTGGTACCTCGGGTTACATACGCTTCAGGTTACAGACTCTGCTAACCCAGAGATATTGCTTCAGGTTAAGAACTTTGCTTCAGGATGAGAACAGAAATCGTGCTCTGGTGGCGCAGCAGCAGCAGCAGGAGGCCCCATTAGCTAAAGTGGTGCTTCAGGTTAAGAACAGTTTCAGGTTAAGAATGGACCTCCGGAATGAATTAAGTACTTAACCCGAGGTACCACTGTATTTGTTTTTCATTTTATATTTTGGAAATGTACATCCAGTTCCCCCCCTTTGCATTTTGGGGGGCCCCCCAAGAGAGTGGGGCCCTAAGCTATCGCCTGTTTAGCTTATACGTAAAACTGGCACTGTTCATAAACTCTGGTCTCATTTTTAAAACAGGTAAAAATAATGCCTAAACGCATTAGAGAAGCAGCCCTACAGGGTGGAGGTTGTGGGAGGTGGGTTGCTTATGGTATACAGACCTCAAACTTTGCAGTGACGACTGACTGAAATATGGTGCAGACAGAGGGTTTGTTTGCTTGCATATTCAGCCAAGTGCTTTATTAACATTTCTCTGCTGAGGAATTATTAGCACGTTCTGCATGAGTTTTCCTCTAGAGAAGGAGCCTGTGATAACTACCAAGGGGAGACTCGGGCCAAGCCATAATTTCTTTGCATCTTGCAATATTACAGCTCTTTGAGTGTGACAGCCACACCATCTGTAGCTGCAATCTTTTGCCACAAATAGCACAAAACATTTCCCCCTGCCTTGGTGCCTGCTATGTCATTCATCCTACCTATGTCCCGCTGTGGTCCTAGCAACCCCCCTCCCTCCGTCATATTCCGCCTCCTCCTTCACCACCGCCTATCTCTAGTCCTGCGAGGCATATTTTGAGTTCATTTCTGTGAGCTATTAATCACCGGCAGGGCCGGCCATTTAAAAATAAAACAAATTACGAGCCTGCGGACGTGACAAGTCATTTCCAGCCACCGGACCGCAGGGCCAAATATTTTCACTATGGCTGAAAAGATTTCTTGTACATGGGGAGGGAGTTTTGTGTCAGCGTTTGCATAGAGTTTCCACGTAAACTGTGTCATTGGCTAAACGGAGAGAGGGATGCATGGAAGGTTGACAGGGACACAGTCAGCTCTTGAGCGGTTGCTAAAAGATGACACTTCGTGAGCTATGTTGATAACCCTCTTTGGGAGGAACTGCAAAAACGCAATTAGTGGTGCTAAAATCTATATCAAGAGAAGTGTATTTTTATCGCTCAGAAGGAACTTCTAAGAAGACCAGTCTCACATTTCTCTACAGGGGAACAATATCTCTGTTCCACAGGAAGTAAAAAGGCCCACCTGCAATTAGAGGTATCCTTACAACATATATGGGGCGCGGGTGGTGCTGTGGTCTAAACCACTGAGCCTAGGACTTGCCGATCAGAAGGTTGGCGGCTCAAATCCCCGCGACGGGGTGAGCTCCCATTGCTTGGTCCCTGCTCCTGCCAACCTAGCAGTTCAAAAGCATGTCAAAGTGCAAGTAGATAAATAGGTACCACTCCGGCGGGAAGGTAAATGGTGTTTCTGTGCGCTGCTCTGGTTTCACCAGAAGCGGCTATGCTGACCACATGAACCAGAAGCTGTCTGTGGACAAATGCCAGCTCCCTTGGTTTATAGAGCGAGATGAGCGCCACAACCCCAGAGTCGTCCGCGACTGGATCTAACGGTCAGGGGTCCCTTTACCTTTACAACTTATGATGATTCAACCCAGCCAGGGAAAAACACCAGTGCTGGCTCTCGGTTTTTGGAGGGCTGTGGGACAATGTGTCCTCAGTGGGGCACCTCTCTCCTCTTTCCAAGGTACTGCTTCCCACTCTATGCCAACCTCCTGGTGTGATGGGCACAAGGGAACTGGTAGAAAATGCAGCTGCTGCCCAGGCTTGGGATGGACACCTCAGCAGGTCCTCAGTGGTGTTAGCCCCTAACACTGTCAGATTTAAAAAGGTAAAAGGTAAAGGACCCCTGGATGGTTAAGTCCAGTCAAAACCGACTATGGGGTTGCGGCTCTCATCTCGCTTTCAGGCTGAGGGAGCCGGCGTTTGTTCACAAACAGCTTTCTGGCTCATGTGGCCAGCATGACTGAACCGCTTCTGGCGCAATGGGACACCGTGACAGAAACCATATTGCACGGAAATGCCGTTTACCTTCCCACCAGAGTGGTACCTATTTATCTACTTGCACTGGCGTGCTTTCGAACTGCTAGGTTGGCAGGAGCTGGGACAGAGTGACAGGAGCTCACTCCGTCGTGGGGATTTGAACCTCTGACTTTCTGACCAGCAAGCCCAAGAGGCTTAGTGGCTTAGACCACAGAGCCAAAGAAAAGATGGGTGATTGTCCAGTGCACTGAGCCTGCAGGGGGTTCTAGGCTAAGGGCAGACATTTGTCATGAGCCAACTGAACTGTTGACTCAACAGCTGAAACAAAAAGTACACACTGTTCATCTTTTACTTGTAAAGTTTACAGGACTGACCTAGGTAGTTGTCAGCACTGCATTCATGTTTGGTTTTTATTCTCGGCGAGTTTGCCCATTCAACAAATGGTGTGTGTGTATGTTAGCGATTATGTGTAACCATGGTCAGACCCCTGCCAGGAAATGCATCCTCTGATATGTAACAGGGATAAAATAAGCATTCAGTTTGTTCGTGCATGCAAACCAAAGTTGGGAAACGGTTGACAAATGCAATTTTTAAAAAAACAATTAAGGTACAGTGGTACCTCGGGTTAAGTACTTAATTCATTCCGGAGGTCCATTCTTAACCTGAAACTGTTCTTAACCTGAAGCATCACTTTAGCTAATGGGGCCTCCTGCTGCCACCGCACTGCCGGATCCCGATTTCTGTTCTTATCCTGAAGCAAAGTTCTTAACCTGAAGCACTATTTATGGGTTAGCGGAGTCTTTAACCTGAAGCATATGTAACCTGAAGCGTATGTAACCTGAGGTACCACTGTATTCACAAGTTGAACAAATCGAAGGGATGCTGAAGATGATTCTTTCCTGGAATGCTATGTAGTCGAAGACCACTTTTGGAAAATTCAGTGTTCCAGTTTGACAGACTGACCTTGGGTATTTTACTTCATTGCTGCAGAATTGAAATACTGGAATTTCCTTGCTTCTACTGATGTTGGGGTGGTGGTGGTTCTTATAAGATACCTGGGGAGAAGATAAGAAAATATAAAAGGGGGAGAATGTCGGGGGTGGGTTTTTAGAAGAAACTGAATGGGATAACTGGAAAAGCAATCTTAATAAATTGCTTCAAGCATTCCTAGTGTTGGCCCAAGACTGTTACACAGGAATTTAACAGGCATATAGGATGTATTCAAGTTTTGCAAGGTGAAAGAAACCTGGACAGGCATATACATATAAATTTTGTAAATATCAGAGTGAGATGCTACTGTAAAAGGAATAAGGACAGGGAAACTTCTAAAGACGTACGAACATGAAGATTGAAGCCCTTGCTGTACTCTCCGAAATCCTGAAGAAAAGAAAAAAAGTGATTTAATATATTTGTTCTTGTGCCTAAGGAAGAGAGATATTCCTATTCTTCCATTCCATCAAGAAATAATAAGATATTGTACTGACAAGGAAATCATGACATGTTCAGAAACAAATGTTAATTTTGGAGAATCTTTACAGCTGTAAAATACAGCTGGAATTACTAGATACATATAAAGCACTTATAAAATGATACAAATTTCTGAAATAAACAAAAACTTCCAATGGGGAAATAAGCCAGGCAGATGACCTGCATATAAATATTTTTTCAAAACAAGAAACAAATCCCTCAATAAAAAGAAAGAAGAAGAAGAAATATTTCACGAATAAAGAAAAGCTAAAGCAGTTCCTGAAACGAAACTCTCATATTTAACCTCTGTAGATCAACAAGGATTAGATGATCTGGTTTTGGAAGCTGAAATGTTAGAGGCTACTGAAATTGTTTAAAGTAAAATAAAATAAAAACGAAGCAAAACTCCTAGAACTGATGGATGTTCCTCAGCTTATTATAAAACCTTTGCTGATATATTGATAAAACTTTAAGGAAGACAATTAACAGCATACTGAAGAGTTTTATGGCTTGCCAAGAGTTGTAATCCCAAAAGAAGGAAAGGATCCATCGCATGTTACATTTCGAAAGACCTCTCTTCTTTCTTAGCACTGATTATATATATTTAAAAATGGTAGTATTTTAGCAAGGAGACTGAATAACATCATGCATAATCATATAGATCAGGCTCAAACTGGCTTCATTCATTATCGTCACATGAGGGATAATATTTTAGGGTTGCAATATTCCCCAAAGTGAAAATCCAGACAAAATTGTGGAAGATGAAATGATAATCTTACTTTTAGATGCTGAATGTGTTTTTGATTATACTGAGTATCTGATTTTATTTAAGGTTTTAATTTGGCTTAATCTTTAGGAAATTGATTCAGTCCTAAAAGAAAGCAAGGATTACTGTCAATGGGATTATATAGTTGCCCTTCAGTTTGACAAAAGGTACATGACAAAAGTGTCCTTTTATTTGTAGTTTTATTTGGTCTAGCTCTGGAGCTGTTAGCTGTAAAAGTTACAGAAAAACGACACTAAAATTTGTGCAAGACTCAATAAGAATCTGGAAAAATCACAGAAGAAGTAGCTTTGAGAATTAAAACAACAACAACACAATCATTAGAACAGTTAAAGAAGTTGGCAGTTAGATTATTTAAAAGGTATAAATGAAATACAGGGAAAACAGTAAAACATTGGCATTAATATGGAGACAAACCAGTGTACAGTTTGGATATAACGGCGGAGGAACCAGTATGAAACTTCAGAACAAAAATAACAAAAAGATTAAGGATTTCTCTATTGACAACTACAAAGTGTCGTACAGGCTGTTATCATTCTCAGTAGACTGTGAGAAAAATAATATCTTTTTCAGATAGGATTGCTTATGTAAAAAATATGATAAAAGTTTTCCTTAATTTCTTACCAATTACCACTGTGATCCAACAGATCAAGCAATTCCTGCAACTCATTTCAAAACACATTGGGGGGGGGGAGAGACCTAGAATTGATGTCAAGTCAAAATACTTTGGGGGGGGGGATATTGGTCCCTAATGTAAAACTATATTACCATAAATAACAACTGCACAGACCAGATATTCAAGTATAATGCTCTATTACGTTCAATCTTGTGAAGTAACAACAGTTGCAGAGCTACGCACAAAGTAATTTTTAAATATAAAATTGATTGAAAATAAGGGACCAGCACGGCAAAATCCTGAAGCCTGGTCAGTCACCACTGAAATCAGTTTGCAATGATCTAGAAATAAATATGGGGATTTTTTTTAAAAAAATATGTAAAAAATCATTGCATTTATAATAAAACGATTTAAAGTATCAGGACAGGATGAGAACCTTTTCTGAGATTTAAAAAGTTTAAACAGAATTAATCTTCCATGGCTTGAATTCTTTCAAATCAATTCTTTAATAAAACAAAATATAATAACTAATCAAGATATACAAGATGATGGTGATTAGTGGTGGGGGAGCAATCTAACATAACCTCATATATTTCTACATCTATTTTATATGCAAATAAAGAGAGACAACAAATGGAGTAGTTAGAAAAATGTGGGAGTTCATCTGCCTTAATGGCTAAAATAGTGTCTTTCATAAGTTAATAGGCAATAATCTATTTCTATTAGCAAGAAGAATCTAAGTAATTTAAAGTTCTGTTCATATTCTCAAAGACTTATGATGCGTATTATATATTAGTATTGTGTTTCTTCCCTGATAAGATGCATATTTGCTTGTGTTCATGATTATTTGTGTTTATTTTATTTAAAAAATTATCAAAAAGGTTGTTTCAGCTATACTTAACTATTATTTAAAAAATGAAGTTTTCAACTCTACCTTAGTGAATAAGCATTTCTCATTCCATTATAAGTCCGTGACAATTAGCCCCTTAAAGCCAAAAGGCAGTTTTGATAACTACATAATCTTTATACATGTCCTTAGAGCCAGGAACCATATATATATATTGTATGGACACATTTACCTGAAACTTCCCATCAAAATGCCCCAGCACTTCACATCACTGAGGTCTTTCTTCACTGGTTAATTTATCTCCCACCATGGCCGTTTACCGCCTTCTCTTGTGGCCCGCCATGGCACCTCCTCTTTGCCCAGCCATGCCCGCCATCTTGGCTGTTCCCATGTGCTCCTTGGCCACCGTGCAGGCTCACGGGTTCTCACCAAACCTATACATTCAAATGAGCCAATCCGTGGTATTGTATCTATATTTTCCATATTGCCTTTATATGCAGATACGGGTCAAGCCTTGAAATAAAATTATTTGTCAGCATAACTTTTGTGAAAATTATTTACTGTATATACTTACTTATTTATAAGAGTTATCCCCAGGGTAAAAAGGGGGGCACATTATCTACCTGGCCAGAGCCTCTGACTGGCTCTGCAAAGCCCTGGGGGGCCATCCACGTAAACCTATGTTTTGCGATGGATCCACCCCCCCAATAGACTCTGTCATGCCTCAGTCCCCCAGTGGTGGGGCTGAGAGTGCTGCATTCCCAGTGCCTATGCCAAGGCTCCCCACATCTGAAATTAATAAAGTTGTGTCCATTTTAAATCCCAGGCAGTTGTCGTGATCGTTCATTTGCCACTTTGCAGGTGGGCGGGGGGTCTGCGGCTGGTCACGCAACAACCTTTCCTTCACATCCCTGGGGTTTGTCCCAAGAATGCCGCAAGAAATTCAAAACTTCAAAAATAAAATAATTGATATACGAGTTTGCTAACTCGCTTTTGAAGGGGCTGAACCTTGAAAGCTGACAGCGAGCAAATATATGCATGGCCTGCTGCAGAAGTAGGTCCAAGGTCCCAGGAGACTTTCGCATTTCACAAAATCTTTACGGTGCAGCCAAAGATCCTCACCAATCGTACAATGGTGCAATAAAAAATGGTGTGCCGCTTGAAATGTGCTTTTTTTAAAAAGCGAATAGCGCAACCCATTGCAATATCCGATATCTTTTAAAAAATAGTCAGAATAATAAAGACGATCATACTCAATGCAAAAAAGGACCTTACTCACTTACAATTTAACTTGACACTGCAACAACAGTCCCTTACTATGTGACATTCTTCATCCACCTTCATTATTCCAAATCATGCTGGCAATCAATCATTTGAGATTTGGTCCATTCCTTTTTTAATAGGCATAACTGCAACTAGAAAGCTAGCTAAGCCAAATATGATCCTATGGGTGTCGTTTGCTGGCAAGTAGACCTACCTAATCCCCTTCTACCTAATCCTTTTGGTCCCTCAACCACTGTGCTATAAATTTCGGTCTAGCGCAATTATACAGACCACACTTATTCGTATTTTATTTATTTTTTATTTCATACAGTTTATATACTTCTTGATATTTAAAAACCCTTCCAAACTGCCCTAGCGTAACTGCCAAAGGGAAACAGTGGGACTGTCTCCCTCGGGAGGTTGTGGACACTCCTTCCTTGGAGGTTTTTTTCCCCTCCTTAAACAATATTTTCAACAATACAATAACATACACATTTACTTTCAGCTCTGCCAAGCCTGTGGCTTCCCTTCCTCCCTCCAGCAGCTTTCCCACTTTCAAGTCCTATCTCGCACTTTAGCTCTTTAACCTATCGTCCACGTTGTAGGATTTATTTCAGTCCTGCTAGTGTCTTCAGATTTTTGCAATTCTTATTCAAGTATACAATAAATTTACTCCAGTTCCTTTGAATTTTTTTGATTGTCCTGGTCTCGAATCCTGCAGGTCAGTTTGGCCAATTCTGCAAAGTCCTTCATCTTTGCCTGCCGCTCTGCAATTGTTGGTAATTCCTCCTTCCTTGGAGATTTTAGAGCAGAGATCGGATGGCCATCTGTCATGGATGCTTTAGCTGAGATTCCTGCATTGCAGGGGGTTGGACTAGATGACCCTTGGGGTCCCTTCCAACTCTTAAGGTTCTATGATTTTATACCAGGGGTCAGCAAACCTTTTCAGCAGGGGACCAGTCCACTGTCCCTCAGACCTTGTGGGAGGCTGGACTATATTTTGAAAAGGAATGAACGGATTCCTATGCCCCACAAATAACCCAGAGATGCATTTTTATAAAAAGGACACATTCTAACCATGTAAAAACACGCTGATTCCTGGAACTGTCCAGTGGCCAGATTTAGAAGGCGATTGGGCCTGATCCAGCCCCTGGGCCTTAGTTTGCCTACCCATGTTCTATAGGTCTACCTGTATGCTTGTTCCCAAGAGACAAATACCAGCGTCATGAGACAGTTAAGTGTGAAAATTGCGCTGGGAAAAGCGTTACATCCCTTCCTCCTCCACAGTCCCTATTTGATTCCTAGTCCCTTCCCAGAACTGCTATTAAAAACAGTGGAGATCATGGTCTCGGATCTCTTATGTTGTGTAGTTGTGCCCCAACTACTACAGTTGCAATCCTAAGGACGGGGTTCTGCAATACGCTGCATTTGCCTTTGAAAGTGACCAGGGGATTCAGCTGGTGGAGAATTCCACTGCGCATTTCACAACTATCAGTCATTCATCACAGTGGGGGCATATGAAGGAGAACTTCCTCATGGATCATGCCAGTGAACTACCGTATTTTTCGTTCTATAAGACGCACCCGGACCACAAGACGCACCTAGTTTTTGGAGGAGGAAAACAAGAAAAAAATATTCTGAATCTCAGAAGCCAGAACAGCAAGAGGGATCACTGCGCAGTGAAAGCAGCAATCCCTCTTGCTGTTCTGGCTTCTGGGATAGCTGTGCAGCCTGCATTCGCTCCATAAGATGCACACACATTTCCCCTTACTTTTTAGGAGGGAAAAAATGAGCCTTATAGAGCAAAAAATACAGTAAATATCTGCTGATGTGTGGCATCTTTTAACAGATACACACCACACCACATGGATACGGTGAGTGCCTGGATAATTCGTGTTCCTATGAAAACATGAACAGAAACATTGGACTGTATGCACACAACTCTGAAGATGAGAATGGGAAGAAGCTGGTTGGAGGGAGAAAGAAGAAAAGACAAGATAAGCATTTATGTCTCCCAGCTGGAAAGTTCAGCTGTTGAAAGGAGTCTGTGGCTTCAAGAAAACTCCCTGAATGAAAGCTGACAAGGCAATAAAATCCAAAATTATGATTTTTCGCTTTGTGCTCTAAGTCTAACAGCTGCCCCCCATGTTATTCCCAATGTGGTTCTGATTTAGGGATCTGCTTCAATCTGCTTACATAAAGGTGACAATTTTATTGCACTAGATAGCACTGAGCTGTAGGCGCACAGGCTCCGGTCTTGTCTCTCACCAGTTTTCAGTGGGAAACTTTAACACATGCTTAGCACTTAGCCCTGTGATATTTGTCACTTCCTTTGTCCTTTGTTTTAGCTTTCCACCTTAAATTTATTTAGGGTATGGTCACAAGTCGGCAATCCTCTCAGCAGTTAAGCACTTGTTTCATTAATAATAATAATAAATTTATACCCCGCCCATCTGCCTGGGTTTCCCTATTTTGCAGTACCTCCCAAGTAACAATAGTTTAACCTGCAAAATAAAAACCAGAAACGATTGGCAAGAAATGGGGCGTGGAATGTAGTCAGAAATGTGTAAAACAGAAAGGTGGAGCTGGAAAAACTGACCAAGAAAACTAAGGAGACATCTAGGCTAAGCATTAAGCTTCATGCGCTGGGGGGCGGAGAGCAGGCGGGGGCAGGGCTGGCGCATGTCCTGGGGGCGTGGCGCATGTCCCGGCTCCCCCCGCACTCCTCTTCCTCCGCCAATTGGAACAGGAGCAGGTTGGAGCCTTAGTAAAAAGGCAACACGATTTGCTGCTGTTTCATGACATGTGCCCCTGCCTAATGATAGGGCCAGCCCTGCCCCCTACAGCTGTTTTGTAATGGATCCCAAAATTAATTACAGGCATCCTCCCGCTTATGTGCAATTGACTCGTGCATGACCGCCTATACATGTGGTGCCAGGATATGATTCAATAACTCAATAACTCAACCTAGAAATGGAGAGAGTTGGAGAGTCTTTGTGGGTCGTGAAGAGACCTTCCCTGGAGCCCATGGAGTACATGTGTGAGGGCAGAGGAAGCTCTGAAGAGACCGGAGGTGCAGTGGGGCTTTGTTTCTGCTGCTCAGCCTCCCCACCCACAAAAATGCAAACATAACAACTGCTAGTGAATATATTGTGATGTCATTCAAAACGTACAAATAAGCCACTTCACAATGATGTGAGCACTGATCCACTAGCATGATACCCACTAGTATGAATATTTCATTGATAATTATTTGCTGATGAAGACTTTGTTACAAAACAGTTGAACTATTCCAGATATAATGTCCTTTTGAGACTTCGGACAGACGTCTTCCTTTGAGACTTTTGTGAGACATCTTCCTTGGAGAGACGGCTTGGCGCTCCTCGCTATTCATTGTTTTGACTCTGATACATATAACAACTTGTAAAGGTAAAGGTAAAGGGACCCCTGACCGTTAGGTCCAGTCGTGACCGACTCTGGGGTTGCGGCACTCATCTCTTTTTATTAGCCGAGGGAGCCGGCATACAGCTTCCGGGTCACGTGGCCAGCATGACTAAGCCGCTTCTGGCAAACCAGAGCAGCGCACGGAAACGCCGTTTACCTTCCCGCCAGAGCGGTACCTATTGATCTACTTGCACTTTGACGTGCTTACGAACTGCTAGATTGGCAGGAGCAGGGACCGAGCAACGGGAGCTCACCCCATCACGGGGATTCGAACAGCCGACCTTCTGATCGGCAAGTCCTAGGCTCTGTGGTTTAACCCACAGCGCCACCCGCGTCCTGACTTGCAGTTGCTTGTATATTTTGTGAGATGTGTTGTATGATATATACATCATTTTGAAGTGGCTTATTCGTACATTTTGAATGACATCATAATCAACTATATATTCAGTAACAGTTATTAGCCAGCGTGTTGCGTTTGCATTTTTGTAGATCGTTACATTTTGCAACACAGGGGTTTGTGTTTGTTCAGCCTCCCCACCTAGCAGCTGACACCTGGGGAAGCGCAGCCGCCGCTGCTTTCCTGCTTTCCCACACATCCTCCAGCCAGCCCCAGAGCTTCAATTCCAGTTGTGGATATTTTTGGATACAGTATTTTGGGCAGGGATTGGAAAGAGAGTGGCAGAGAGGGCATTTGAAGGGTGTTTAGAGGGTGCTCCCCACTTTACATGATTTTACCTATGCGCACAGGGTTCTAGAATGTAACCCTTGCAGTTTTTTTGGGGGGGTAGGGTGCTTTTGAATTATGCTTTTGAATTCTGGTGCTGGAGGAGACTCTTGAGAGTCCCATGGGCTGCAAGAAGATCCAACCTCTCCATTCTTAAGGAAATCAGCCCTGAGTGCTCACTGGAAGGACAGATCCTGAAGCTGAGGCTCCAATACTTTGGCCACCTCATGAGAAGAGAAGACTCCCTGTAAAAGACCCGGATGTTGGGAAAGATGGAGGGCACAAGGAGAAGGGGACGACAGAGGACGAGATGGTGGGACAGTGTTCTCGAAGCTACCAGCATGAGTTTGACCAAACTGCAGGAGGCAGTGGAAGACAGGAGTGCCTGGCGTGCTCTGGTCCAGGGGGTCACGAGGAGTCGGGACACGACTAAACGACTAAACAACAACAACAACAAGGGTGGGATGCCTGTATATATGAGGCGCTTCCCTAAGAATGTAAAAGCAACAAACTAATTTCCTTTTTATTTATGTTCTAAATCTGCCTCGCTGCTAGGAAAATTAGAGCAAATTATATAGCCAAGGTAGCCATCAACTGTAAAGGAGATGAATTTATTTGACCCTATCTATCTATGCTCTATCTTTGTCACCAAACTCCGAGTATAAATTGCACACTGTATTAATTGACATTGTTTTTTGAAATATTAGTGGCCATGTGATGATTTTAGCTTATGAATTTTATTGTTTAATATCTTGATTTGTATATTGGGGTACTTTTATAGCTCTGTTTGGAGTACGTAATGTTTTGATAATATAAATGTTTTAAGTCTTTTGTATCAATCCAGTATATTTTCTTTTAATTGTCAAATGATTCTGTGTACATTGCAGCAGCCTTTGGCTATGTGCAATAAAACTGACTGACTGGTCCTGCAAACGAGGCGAACATTTGCACTGCACTCTGTCTGGGGCCCCCTAGAGAAGACATTCTGCTGCAGAGGGCATGCTATTTTGTGTACATGTTTGAGAAACGTGCTTGACTCCATGCTAGCATTTGAGTGACAAAGGAACTAAAAAGAGGTGGACAACAATTAAGGATTTATTATGTTTTCAGAATGTATTGGAAAATTTACATAGAAAGGTCTATTGTTTTGTGTACATTCAAATGTAAGATGAAATATATGGAAAGGGAATTGACAGGAAGTCAAAGTTGAAGAAAAGATTTTGGAAGGGGGAAAAATATTTACTTTCATTATTATCATTTTGTGTGCGGGTGTGTGGGTGTCTGCACACATGTGTGTTTTTGTATGGAATGTTTGGGAGGAAAGAAGACGGTAAATAACAAATAAACTAAATATTGATGTATGTAATTTCTAATTCTTAATTATATTTAGTGGTAGTATGGCTGTATTTTTTTTGTAACATAAAATCATTCAATAAAAATTATTATTATTATTTTTAAAAAAGAGAAACCCGCTTGCTGGCTGTTCACAGATAACTGTCTTCTCTGTCCTCATCCTTTTGCTTGTGGGCTTCCTGCTCCCTTCCTTTCCATATCTCCTGCGCATTTGTCAGCATCCTCTGTCCATATTAAGCCATCCTGCCCACCCAATACCCTCCCCCCCAACAGCATACAGCTTTCCCAAGTGCCTCTAGATCCTGTGTGAAATTTTTCCTCGCACTCAGAGGGATCATCCCCTTAGGAAGCCAGCCTAGTACATGTTCTAGAAAACGTGTCATTCGATTGACGTTGGAGAGAGACTGAGTTGAGAAATAAGACCAAGGGTACATATTGATATAGGAATGTATTAGATAGAATGTAAAGAAATATACAATAATAAGAGCACATTCATTTGTAAAAAAGGAATATACAACGGGATAGACAGGAAGTCCAAAGTGTTGGTACATATATGATTTTGGAATAGTTTTTTGTCCTTGTTTCTTTCCTCTAGGTATATAAACCTTGTATATAAACTTTGCATACATGCTGAAAATTATATTATAATAAGCCTTGTGATGTAATATGATAATGTTTACCGATGTAACATAAGAACGTTAATAAATAAAACTCAAAAAAAGAAAACAAGAAAACATGTGATTCTTCTATGACATCACAGCAGTTCCACCAATGGGCTGGAAGGCAGGCTGGGAAGCATCCAACACAATAATTACATTCCAAAATTTACAATACTCATAAAAGGAACTAAAGTCTCATGGAGTTTAATTAGTTTAGCTGAATTAACTGTCCTTTTTGTAATTAAAATGATTTTACCAAAACAAAATGGTTGTATAGGTTGGGCTCATGCCTTTCTTTAGAAACCTCAGCAAATGTCAGTTAATTATTTGTCACCCGAATCTAATACTTTCCACCCTGTGCCAAGAGGTTTTCATGCAATCCACATGGTGGATGTGGCTACGAAATGCCTTTGCCAGCCGTCACTGCTGAAAATCACTAGAGCTGGATCCATCTGCCTTTGTTTACCTAGCAACCAGAGTCGTGTTGCTAATGTGAAGGTCGCCCCATATGAACCTATCAATCATCAGGCATACCATTTCAGCCCCACATTCATATCACCATTTAATTCAAGAGAGGTGATTTAACTCTCTCCTGCATGCTAGTGGCTGTACATATCTATATTTCATAATGAAGAATTCTGAAGCTGAACTCAACAGAAGGGAGGGAAACCCCACAAAATGATCCAAAAAAAGGGGGAGGCATGAAGAAAGCCAGATGTAATTCTTGGATATGGCTTCCCTCTTTTATTCCTTTTGAAACAATGTTTTTTCTATATATGCCATGCTGAACTGCAAGAGTGGTAGTGAGTGGCGCTGTGGTCTAAACCACTGGCTTGCCAATCAGAAGGTTGCCAATTTGAATCCGCACAATGGGGTGAGCTCCTGTTGCTCTGTCCCAGCTCCTGCTTACTTAGCAATTCGAAAGCACACCAGTGCAAGTAGATAAATAGGTACCGCTGTGGCGGGAAGGCAAATAGCGTTTCCGTGTGCTCTGGCTTCTGTCACGCTGTCCCGTTGAGCCAGAAGTGGTTTAGTCATGCTGGCCACATGACCTGGAAAGCTGTCTGTGGACAAATGCCGGCTCCCTCGGCCTGTAAGCGAGACGAGCGCTGCATCCCACAGGCACTTTTGACTGGACTTAACCGTCCAGGGGTCTTTTACCTTTTTTACCTTACCTTACCCCCATCTCCCCAGGTTGCCTTCAGAAGGGCTTCACATTTTCAATGAATACTTGTAGGGGATGGATCAGCTGTGATGCCACCGCCCCACACGCCATGTGAAGACCCAACTACACTTCGGAGAGCCAGTGTGGTGTAGTGATTAAGAGCAGTGGACTCGTAATCTGGGGAACTGGGTTCGCTTCCCTGCTCCTCCACCTGCAGCTGCTGGGTGACCTTGGGCCAGTCACACTTCTCTGAAGTCTCTCAGCCCCACTCACCTCACAGAGTGCTTGTTGCGGGGGAGGAAGGGAAAGGAGAATGTTAGCCGCTTTGAGACTCCTGAAAGGGAGTGAAAGGCGGGATATCAAATCCAAACTCTTCTTCTTCTTCTTCTGAATGGGTCCACCAACCTGCAGCACAATCCGCTGCAGGTTTACGCAGATATAAGATGTTCAAGGCTTATTCTCCATGCAAGAGGAGGTCTGATGCAGGCAAGGGTCAATCAAGTCGGTACTGCCAAATTCCACAGATAAATCCATTTACGACAGACTCCTCCTCCATCCTTCGTATTTGATTTTGGCTGACGTCCTACCAGAGTTCAGAGAACTTCAGTCTTGCTTCTCCGGGGTATCCACCAGGGTAGAGTGGCATGTAAAATTAAAGATGAATCCATTTCAGTTGACATCTCCCACAGCTGCAGAAGAGATCCTTTGGATTATGCAGCCAACCAACTGGGCGTGCAACTTTGAATAAGGGACTCTGTTCAAAGCTAGGGGAGAAATCAAGTTAAGAAATGTCCAACTGCAATCATTGAAATTCTCGTCACCAAATTTCCTCCCAATATTTCCCCATTCCCATTAAACGAATCTGCTTAGAAGTTGGAACTTCTTCCTATGGTCTTGCCTTGCTCCCATTCTACTGGGTTTTCTTTTTGGCATTGCCTCCCCCCCCCCCCCTCCGTGGTGCCAACTTAACCCGCTCCAACTCTTTCCTGTCAGTTCTCTCCCTCCTCACCCCATCCTACATTTGCTGGCTTCTCATACTTTTCGCCAGATCTCTGGATTCAGAATTCATTTTTATCCCTCCCCGGGGAAATTACTTAATGTTTTGGCTCTCACAAGCAGCTTGCGAGAACTTCAAGGCTTCACTGTTGAATATATGTGAGCTGTGTGCACCAGAACACAATCCCTCCTTTACTTTCCCCTCCTCTTGCCTTCTCGAAACTAATGTGGGTGGGGAAAGCGTTGAACGATTTCAATTTTGATTTTTGAACACTTTTGTCCGAGTTCGCTTTTCAGACTGAGAGTTGGTGCCTGGGCTGTGGGAGAATTCAGACCTGCGAGGCTTTGCATTAGGTTTCCCCGCAGTGGGAATGTTTTCCCACTCGTTTTATAACTGAATTAAGAAGTTTACGGATAGCATATGTTTGGCAACATGCAGGCTCTGTGCGTAAAGCACAGTCTGATGAATGGCAACGAACTGTTGGAGCAGGGGGATGCCTGCGTTGTGGCCCGGAGACGGAGACTCCATAATCAAAAGGCAGCTGTGGCAAACGCAGGAAATTGGCATTAGCTGGGGAGGAAATGGGAAGTTGGCAATGAAGGCAGCATTTAGGGGCTAGAAACAGCCACTCTAGGGAAAATCCTGCTGGAGTGTATCTGGTTCCCAGGAAACTGAGCAGGGGAGAAAAAGGAAATACAGTGGTACCTTGGTTTAAGAACAATTTGGCTTACAACTCTGCAAAACTGGAAATAGTGTCTTGGTTTGAGAACTTTACCTTGGAATCCGAATGGTGCAAGGGCACCGGCAGTGGGAGGCCTTATTAGGGAAAGCGCACCTCGGTTTAGGAACGGACTTCCGGAATGGATTAAGTTCGTAAACCGAGGTACCACTGTATGAGTTCTGTTTAACCCCTTTTACCCTCTGCTTAGAGGGACATGGGTGGTGATGTGGGTTAAAGCACAGAGCCTAGGACTTGCCGATCAGAAGGTTGGCGGTTCGAATCCTCGCGACGGGGTGAGCTCCCGTTGCTCAGTCCCTGCTCCTGCCAACCTAGCAGTTCGAAAGCACGTCAAAGTGCAAGTAGATAAATAGGTACCACTCCGGCGGGAAGGTAAACAGCATTTCCGTGCGCTCTGGCTTCTGTCAGTGTTCCATTGCACCAGAAGTGGTTTAGTCATGCTGGCTGCATGACCTGGAAAGCTGTCTGTGGACAAACACCGGTTCCCTCGGCCTGAAAGCAAGATGAGCACCACAACCCCATAGTCGCCTTTGACTGGATTTAACCATCCAGGGGTTGTACTTTACCTTATGCATCCTGCCAACCTAGCAGTTTGAAAGCACGTCAAAGTGCAAGTAGATAAATAGGTACTGCTCCGGCGGGAAGGTAAACGGCGTTTCCGTGCGCTGCTCTGGTTCGCCAGAAGCGGCTTAGTCATGCTGGGTCTTAGGTCTGCCTATCAGACTGGGTTGCCCTAGACACTTTGGGCAGCTTCCAACATATATAGTAAAGGTAAAGGTAAAGGGACCCCTGACCATTAGGTCCAGTTGTGACCGACTCTGGGGTTGCAGCGCTCATCTTGCTTTATTGGCTGAGGGAGCCGGCGTACAGCTTCCGGGTCATGTGGCCAGCATGACTGGCGAACCAGAGCAGTGCACGGAAATGCCGTTTACCTTCCCGCCGGAGCAGTACCTATTTATCTACTTGCACTTTGACGTGCTTTCAAACTGCTAGGTTGGCAGGAGCAGGGACTGAGCAACGGGAGCTCACCCCGTTGCGGGGATTCGAACTGCCGACCTTCTGATCAGCAAGTCCTAGACTCTGTGGTTTAACCCACAGCGCCACCCGCGTCCCTTACCTTTACCTTACCCCCTGCTTAAGATTAGAGAGAGCCCCAGACGAAGAACTCAGCAATCTCTAACAAGTCCTACCTCAATCCCCTCCCTGCTCCACCAGACAAACCTTACTTTATTGGAAACCCATCTTTGAGACTATTAATATGTGGACATGTCAGCTCTGACCCAATTCCCTTCCGCGTTATTAACATAGTATTTAAAAGCCTTAAGGAGCACTCAGCTGATTTACTCTGTTCAAAGTAAACAGGCATTTTATGGAAATGTTAGAGGCAGCGAGGGACCCTTTTCTGAAGCAAATCTCCTCCACCTCCTTTTTGCTAAAGTAATCTTTCTCAGATTTAAATCTTTAGCTCTTCAGCTTATTTTTTTTAACTGTAGCTCTTTCACCATCCCCTTAAGGTCCCAATGCCAAGTAATTGAAACACGGCATAATAATGACATTTCACATTTACATTGTTGTTTGAAGGTGTTGAAAGTGCTTCTTGTGCATTATCCTGCAATCCTTACGACAAGCATTTATGGTAGATCAAGAATTATAAACCCCATATAGCAGACTGGAGCAGGGTGCTGAGGCTGAGAAAGAAGGACGAGGCCAAGGCTGCTGACAGCGTTTGTGACAGAGGTGAAATTGAACTGGCTCTTCAAGACCAATCCAGAGAAATGCAGGGGGTAGCCCAGACGCTCAAAAGCTAAAAGGAGCTGCTGAGAAATTATTTTATTTATATCTCACTTTTCTATTAAAATAATAATCAAAGTGGTTTACAATAGGAAATGAGCTGGTTGTGCTCACACATATACTAAACCAGGGGTAGGCAAACTAAGGCCCGGGAGCCAGATCTGGCCCAATCGCCTTCTCAATCTGGCCTGTGGACGGTCCAGGAATCAGCATGTTTTTGCATGGGTAGAATGTGTCCTTTTATTTAAAATGCATCTCTGGGTTATTTGTGGGGCATAGGAATTCGTTCATTCCCCCCCCCCCAAAAAAAAATAGTCCGACCCATCACCTGGTCTGAGGGAAAGTGGACCAGTCCATCGCTGAGAAAGGTTGCTGACCCCTGTACTAAACTATGGTTTGTTTTAATCATGGTTTGTTTGTTTGTTTGTTTGTTTGTTTGTTATATTATTCATTCATTCATTCATTCATTCATCGTGGTCTGTTGAGCCACCCACAAGAAGAAAAAAGACCCCACAGCTTGTTTCACTAAAGTTTGTTTTGTTCTTCTGACAACTATACAATAGTATTTCTGATATTCTGAATACCTTCGTGATGATCCCGTAATGGCATGGCCTCACTGCATCACCAACAACCGTACCATTGGCTGGCTGCAAAAAAGAGAGCGGGGAATTCTCATTGGAGAATGCAGCATGCCCCCTTGGATAGTCCAGCTTCCCTGCTTTCCCCCCCACCAGAGATGCAGCCAACTCTCTCTCACTGCCAGAAATTCTTAACCCATCAAAGTAAAAGGATTTTTCTCTGCAGGACACCTACCTGTGCCTCCTGTTGTTGATATTCGCATGCATTTCCTGACTGAAAAGATGAATTTGTAGAGCTGAAAGAATTTGATTCCAGATTTCCTAAGGACACTCAACACATCCCACCAAGTGTACCAAGGGAAACTGTGCACAACCCACAGCCTTGTAAGCAATTCACAATGCTGGACCTCCTTCAAAGCCTTGTGTGGGATATCTTTTTTCTAAGTAATAATCAAAGACCATCTGTAAAATATACTCGGAGTCGAGAGTGGATTTCATGCTCTTTATTCAGTTCATAGTGGGAGGAGGAATGAATGTTCCCCCAAAGTATCTGCTTTATATACATTATTTACACAATGGGCTGCACGTGATTGGCTAATTCCGGGATTCTCCTGTAGGCCAATCAGGTTGTGGATTCACTTCAACCTGGAGCTGGATTGGGTGGCTCCGGCAGACCAATCATACTGCTGTATTGTTCTAGGACCAACCAGACTGCTGCATTTTAGATCCTATTGTTCTAGGACCAACCAGACTGCTGCATTTTGGATCCTATTCAACTCAATACATAACAATCTGCAAGCAGAATGCAGGACTTGATGAGCTGTTGGTCTGATCCCACAGCACTGTTCTTATGACCCCAGGACTGAGAAGATGGAAACGGCCTTCAAGGAGCTGCAGGGACCAGATGTGCCAGATATATAGGAAGCCTTGGACAATGCAAAGTTCCTCTTTGGCATGTGAGAGAAGGCAAAGCCTGTTAGGTGGTTAGCTCATATAGTTTGTTCTGCCATGGAGTTGCAGCCAGGTCTGGAAGCTGGGCCTGTTAAGGGTGACCTCATTTATGAATGCTGGGAAAAAAGCAACACATTTCTTTCCTTTTACTTGTTCTCTCTTTTCTTAGGCCATATAAAAGAAAACCCAAAACCCCAAGAGGGAGAAGGAGGTATATTTTCCAGTCACAAGCAGATTATCGGAAGCCAACTGGCCCATTGAATGACCGGGGCTTTAGAGCTTTAATTAACTGTATTGCTTTTCCCTTGCAAAACATGTAAGAGAGAGAGAGAGAGAGAGTTCATGGGGATGAGGGGACTTGGCTTCCAAAGCAGGCTTACCTAATTAGTCTGGTTGGATCATGAACCGGCCTGAATCACAAGTCCATATCTCAGTCCCAAGTCCTGCAGGTCCTTATAAGAGGTGGTTCAATGGCTGCAGCAGTGCTCCCTACCTTATCACAATATGGCCACTGGTCCCATCACCTCCTGGCAAATAGAAGGGGAAGAAATAGAGGCAGTGAGAGATTTTACTTTCTTGGGCTCCATGATCACTGCAGATGGTGACAGCAGCCACGAAATTAAAAGACGCCTGCTTCTTGGGAGAAAAGCAATGACAAACCTAGACAGCATCTTAAAAAGCAGAGACATCACCTTGCCAGCAAACGTCCATATAGTAAAAGCTATGGTTTCCCCAGTAGTGATGTATGGAAGTGAGAGCTGGATCATAAAGAAGGCTGATCGCCAAAGAATGGATGCTTTTGAATTATGGTGCTGGAGGAGACTCAAGAGTCCCCTGGACTGCAAGAAGATCAAACCTCTCCATTCTGAAGGAACTCAGCCCTGAGTGCTCACTGGAAGGACAGATCCTGAAGCTGAGATTCCAATACTTTGGCCACCTCATGAGAAGAGAAGACTCCCTGGAAAAGACCCAGGGAAAGATGGAGGGCACAAGGAGAAGGGGACGACAGAGGACGAGATGGTGGGACAGTGTTCTTGAAGCTACCAGCATGAGTTTGACCAAGCTGTGGGAGGCAGTGGAAGACAGGAGTGCCTGGCATGCTCCAGGGGGTCACGAAGAGTCAGACACGACTAAACAACAACAAATAAAATATTGCAACTCCCTGGGAAGGAGAGGACTTGAATGTGTGCTCTTGGGGACAATGTTTGTCTTGGCACCTCTCTGTCTCAAGAGACAATGGAGTGCACCTCTGGGGTGAAGACAAACTGCTGTGGCTGCAGAGACCAGGAATTGCATTCCAGGAAGATGGGGTGGCTTTTGTAATTCTAGGACTGTCCCTGGAAAATTGGGACAATTGGAGGGTGTGCAACAGACCCGAACTTCATACTGCCCTCCCTGCCACTCCCATTTATTCACTGGTTCCTCTCGGCTTGTACCCTTTGAAGTTCAAGCCCCTTTCAATCCAACCACATCAGAATTTCCCCTGGCAATGCACTCTGTGCTGAGCAAAACACAATGGTATTTAACTTTTAAAATATTACCCGTGCCAGTATTACTAAGTGCGAGCCAGAGGCCATCCCGAAACCAGAGTTCAATTTGGTAGAAGCTCCTTTATCTGGCTACGTCTGATTTTTATTCCCAGAATATACCAAGGTCTAACCGTAATGAGACCACTCGCTCTCGTTTTCTTTCAATTGCACCCCTTGTGCTTTCCACTACCCACTTTTCTGCAGATTTAATTTCTGTTTAAAAAATTAGTTTCCATCTCAACCGCCAAGGTATACAAAATATGAGCTCAGCTCCCAACCAGGATCGAGCTGGAAAGGAGCTCGTCTGTTTTGTTGTTCTTCGCAGGCACCCTTTAAAAAGAAAGAGGTGTTGCCGTGTAAGGGCCAGGAACACATTTGCCAACCATCAGTAAATTTACCGACACTAGCAATAGTGCCTTTAAAAAATTGCTGTCCTTGAAACCAATAACTTAAATTACCGGTGGATTTTTTTTTTAATAGGGTTAAAAACACCCACACTGTATGAGATTTGCAAATATGATATTAGAAAAATGTCATAATTTTAGGAAATGTCTTCAAAATTGTAATAGGAGGAAGATAATAATGTTGTAGAGAGACTTTCAGAATTGGGATGGAGTGTCTTGAGGCCAGAACAAATATTATATTCCTTCTGATCCCCGTTCCAGCTGTAAAGTGCGGAATTACTTACCGCATAGGTCACCACAAACCCCCTATTTATTTATTTTTCATAATTATAGCCCACCTTTCTTTTTCTTGAAAGAAAAACTCAACTCAAGAAGTATAAGATGAAATTGGCACCATTAGCGCAACAAAAAGGGATTCAATGTCTTCCCTGTACAAAACTTCACTGCACTAAGGTAGCAGTCCACACAATCATGGTACATGTTTTATCCAGGACACTATTTTAAGGAACATCCCCGTTGTCATGGACTGGTCGGATGCAGAGGGATGGTGGGAAGAACCAGCTGGGGAACCACCAAGAGAAGAAGACTCAAAGCCTTCTTGGTGGTGGGACAATGATAAGGGGTCAGAGGGAGAGGACTGGGGAGAGGAAGTTGCAGAAGCTAAGGAGGTAACAGAGCTTAGTGAGCTGGAAGAGTCTGTGGCAGAGAGCAGTCCAGAATCAGAGGCAGAAGTGGAAGCAGAAGATTAGGAGGATGGAGGCCAAGAGGCAGAGGTGAGTCAGGCTGATGGAGAATCAGGGGTGTCTCCCCCTACTGCTGTGACAAACTCCCCTCTGCTGCTGCCTCCCAGAACCAGAAGAGGGCTGAAAAGGGTGGAGCAGTGACAGGCTGCATGCACGTACAGTCTCCAATTGCTTGAGAAAAGCCCTGGAGAAGAGGGGACTTGGATGGCTATGGGGAGACGGGACTTTCAGTCTTGGCAACTGATGCATGAAGAAGAGTTTGGATTTGGATTTGATATCCCGCTTTATCACTACCCTAAGGAGTCTCAAAGCTGCTAACATTCTCCTTTCCCTTCCTCCCCCACAACAAACACTCTGTGAGTTGAGTGAGGCTGAGAGCCTTCAGAGAAGTGTGACTGGCCCAAGGTCACCCAGCAGCTGCATGTGGAGGAGCGGGGAAGTGAACCCGGTTCACCAGATTACGAGTCCACCGCTCTTAACCACTACACCACACTGGCTCTCCGGTGAGGTAAGACTTACTGGGGATGTGCTACTGTGCTAATTATGGTAGGCCAGGCACTCAGCAAAATCTGTGAAGATCGTGCATTTGCTAATAAAAGGTTAGCTCCAACTGCCAACTCGCTCTGTGACACTCAAGCAGAACCTGTTAGAATCTGAATCACCTGAATGCAGATATATGCATATGGAATGTAAATTGAGCAGATCATGTATAGAATAACATTGTTCACCAGGTTTAATGGAGAATGTGCACATAATCCTTCCATAAAGAGGGAATACTGAACACTTCCCAGTCAATATACACAATCTCTTGGGAAATGTACATAACTTGGCTGTGTTTTGTACAGTCTCGGGCCACTATGCATAATCTCCAACAGGCTTTGGGGAAAGCATATATCTTGATTGCATTTTATACATTATATGGGCAAAATGCACATTCCCCAAGAGAAATACCATTTTTTTCTGTTTCTTGCTCAGAAGTATGCAAGAAACTTCTGTGCCAGGGGAGCCAAGTTGGGCCCCAGGTTATGGGTGCCCAGTGTGCGTGCCGTCATGACCTCTCATTATGACATGACATCATGACATAACACACGCGCCCTAGTCTCAGAACCTGACTTCCAGTGGCACCAGAAGTCAGGTTCCATGACCTCGCAAGACCTCAGAAAGCATCTCTGAGGTCTTGCAAGGCCTCAGATATGCTTTCAAGGTCTCTCAAGGTCTTGGACAGCATCTCTGAGGTCTCATGAGGCCTTGGACATGACTTCCGGTGCTTCCAGCACTGGAAGTTGCGTCAGGGGCCCTGTGGTGTGGGTGCTGAGCACCCACAACAAAAATTTTGTGGGTGCTCAGGTACCCAGAGCCCCCTATAGCTGGTGCCCCTGATCTGTGCTGCTTCTGACCTGCTGCCCATCTTACACAGCCCACGACATCCCACTGACCTCAGTCAGGCAAGCAGCAGGAAGAAGGAGGACTCTAGATCAACAATAATGAATGAATAAGTAATCTATTAAATTAATACCCTGTTCATCTCATCCCACTGGTTTTGGACCATCTGCTGGTGGAGTTACACCAGTGGTGCAGGTATACTGGCATGGGGTTGCACTAGAGAACGTGCAAAGTTGTTTAGCTCTGGAGATACATCCACTTTGGCCATATCCTTAAAGCCACTGCACCTGTTGTAACTGGAGTGCAGGATTGTGCATCCCTAGGTTGCTTGCAATCCTTTAAAACACTTACCATTGGACCAACCCTGTTGAGTCCAGGGATCATGCCGGAGAGAATAGTTTAAAGAGTTTAATCCTTGAGGTGTGATCAGATTGAACTCCTATGCACACTGAGGTCCAAAAACACTTTGTAAGGACTCTTTGGTAGGTAGGCAATTTACAGCTAATTTAATTATCACTTTTATATTAAATAGATGCAACAGTTAGCTAGGTATACCACAATCTTCTAATTTTGGACCCTATTTGTTTTTTTCAAAGGCCGTTCTAATGCCGTTAGCAGATGGATGCACATTATTGCAGTAGAGGGAACTGGAAACTCTCCATATACCCAGCTATAAATATTTTCCTGACATTTATTATCCTCACTTGAGTTCAGGTGCTAAAATACTTGGACTGAAAACATGACTGTAGCAGAAAAAAAGTAGATATTGTTCCTAATAATTTATCAGGCGAGGGTGGAGATCAAACGCAGCGGGGAGGCGGAGGTTACTGAAACCTTGAATCAAATTAGCCAAAATTTAGGCTTGCTTCTTGGTTCCAAGACCCAAAACCACACAGAGCTGCTCAGATAATACAGCAGATCGCATCTCAGGAGCTGTAAAAAAAGGTTCTGCTTTAAAAGCCTCCAGTATAAACTTGCATTTGTGGTCACGTAACCCAGTACTGCCAGCTGCGCAGGATTGTAAACTCACCGTTCTGTGCCTCTGGGTTCTGATTGCCCGGAGGGAAGTATAGGGATTATGTTAACCAGGAGATAATAGCCCTTATAAAATCCCTCCAATAAAATAAACTCAAGGTGTATGTGTCACAGTGGATTACGAGACTTGTCTTTTCAATTTTAAAAAAGATATTTTCAGTCTACTGAAAGTGGAAGGTTTGAGCTTCATAACAATATGTCAAGGGTTCTCATCGCCTCCAGATCACAAGTGCTAGAAACAATTCTTTTGCACAAGCTATGAATCTCCTGTCGTGTAAAAATTCACCGTCCTCCGTTTTATTTCTTATTGGTTGTGGGAGTCGTATGAGGTAGATAGGAACTGCTCTCCAAACTGGGTGAATGGGCCGTCAAATGACAAATGCAGTTCAATGTAAGTGAAAAACAGGAGCATGAATAACCTTTTTTGGGCTGTTGGGCCAAATCCTTATCTGCCCCCCAGCCCCGCAAGTCAACTTTTAAAGGCGGGCGAAACAGCCCACCTGTCACTCACCTGTTGTCATTATGATTTCAGAAGACTGACAGATGGTTGTCCTGCCCACTTGGGAAATGCTGCACAAGTGACTTTGACAAGTGCCCAACATCCGACTGGCTGTCGGGTGTTGAGAAAGTGCTTTGCAAGCCCTGTGCTCAGCCTCTCTGGTGTCCTGACTCTCATGGTAGAGTGAAGAATGGGAACTCTTAACAATGTTTCTGCCAAAGGCTTTAATTTGGACATCAAATTACAAGGCACGGGGTCAACTGGGTCAAGCAGGTAGACCAGAGATTGGAAGACATGGCTAGGACATTGTTACAACAAGGAACATGCCCCCCTGCACCTTCCTTTTGATCTGTGGGGTGGGCAAGCAGTCTGTTGAATAGGCTGGCTTTACAGCGTGATTTTGCCACGTCCATGGAGATTGGGCAGAATCAGAACTGGCTCAGCATCAGACTTGCTTCCAGATTTACAAGAAGGAAGGGCCTCCTTGCTGACAGCGCAACCAATCGACTGCTTGATGTGGCAGCAAGACTTTATAACAAGGCTGATGCAAGTTGTATCTCAAAACACTGGGAGGGCACCAGGTTGGTGACCTTGCCCAACCCCCTGCCCCATGCAGGATCTGAAAGGCAGGATCTGCAACAACCAATGGCATTGTTACACTCACTGTAGCTTTATCCATGCTGTCCACACAATAATACCACAACCAGGCAGTTGAAAAAGCTGAAGAAAATTATTAGAACCAAGGCCTGGCTTTTTCTGGTGCCTGCCTGGGCTTACCAATTAGCAAGGGGAAGGAAAGTGAATAAAAGCTAAAGTAACTACATTGGTCTGTGCAGTTGGGTAAAGGTAAAGGGACCCCTGACCGTTAGGTCCAGTCGCGGATGACTCTGGGGTTGCGGCGCTCATCTCGCTTTATTGGCCGAGGGAGCCAACGTACAGCTTCCTGGTCATGTGGCCAGCATGACTAAGCCACTTCTGGAGAACCAGAACAGTGCATGGAAATGTCGTTTACCTTCCCGCCGGAGTGGCACCTATTTATCTACTTGCACTTTGACGTGCTTTCGAACTGCTAGGTGGGCAGGAGCTGGGACCGAGCAACAGGAGCTCACCTCGTCATGGGGAATCGAACCACTGACCTTCTGATCGGCAAGCTCAAGAGGCTCAGCGGTTTAGACCACAGCACCACCCGCGTCTCTGTGCAATTTGGAAACAGCTCCAATTCCACTATGCCAACAAGAAATGCATATCTATCACGAGATAATCTGTCTATTTCAGGGGTCCGCAAGGTTTATCTTGCCTGGACTGGATCGGTCCCGCAGAGATCCCTCTGTGGGCTGGATTGTGTGCACGCATGAGTGCGCCCGCCTGTGGTTTTTGGCATCTGCGTCTGCGCAGATGTGATTTTCAGCACCACGGGAGTGAGTCCCCACGCCACGCTGTGCCAGTTTAGCGCAGCACGCAAGAAGGTGGCTCGGTTCGGGGGTGGCTTGTGGGCCAGTCAAACGACCTCCGTGGGCTGCTTCCAGCCCATGGGCCTTAGGTTGCTGACCCCTGGTTAAATTAAATTTCTTCCTCACCGTAAGATCCCAGGGCAGCTTACAACAATTAAAAAATTCAGTATTGAAACCAGTATAAAACAAATTACAGTTATATGATAGGATGTGGATCTAGCCTTTCGTCCTTTCTTTGTTCTAGCTCCAAACATAGCTGGAGAAGCCCTTTCTGTTTATCTTAGCACCCCTGACCAGCCTCGGCTCATTTTGTTCATCATCATTATTTTTTATTCCTCACTGTTCAGGAGTATAGCCTGCAGATGAACTGTCAAGAACTAGCCTGGGTTGTACGGAAGTCAAATGACATGCAGACTGTGAAGTACAGCAAGGTGCTGATCCTTCATTTGGAGGGCGGGGGACTGCCAAGAATTAGCATTCCAGTACATTGACACATAATGAAACATATAATAGCATAGCCTTGAAAGTACCCCGATGAATAAACTGTACAGGAAGCGCAAGAACAGCATCTCCATCTCACATTGGGAAGGGATTGGAAGTCGCCTTTTAAAACATTATGCTTTCACCATGGGAAATATTTCAAAGGGTCAGCCCCCCTGAGTATCAGCAGTATATATGGCATGTAAAGGTGGGGGGGAAGCTACCCCACAGACCTATTTGTTAGCAAGGCATCAATTAAAGGAGATTTTAGCAAGTTCAGCAGCAGCTTGGAAAATTAGCCCTCTTGCTGTGCCAATGACTTTTCTGGCTTTTTCTAAGTCCATACCCTGCAAACATTTATTCTACATTGTATGAACAATTCTGTTCTCCACAGCGCATGCTACTAAAATGAGGTCCTTTACTGCCTCACTGTCCTTTTCTTCTATAATGTCTCACAGCTCTCTATCTCTTGAACTACTTCCCTGGAAATGCTTTGCTGGTGTGGGTAGAAGAAGCACCATCCAAAAGCTGAGAGGGTGCAGGAGGTAATGAACCAATGAGAGAACCCACCGCCTTTCACCTGGGAAAAACCAACAGGAGGGGAGCAGGGGTCTCTTAAAAACTCTCAGCACCCTTAACAAATCACATCTCCCGTAATTCTTTGGGGGGAATGCATGACTGTTTAAAGTCGAAACATACTGCTTTGAACGTATGTAGTGAAAGTGGCCTAACTGCTTTATTTGAGAGGTTTGGAGAAAAATAACAGCCTACCACTGCCCTGCCCCAGTACCAGTCAGCACCCCTATAAAATTAATGTTATCTCCGTCATCATCATCACCACTCATTTCCCGTCAGTTCCTCCTCAAAATCAAGTCAACTTCTGGGATGAACTCTCCCCCACCAAAAACCTTTTTCTATATTGTTACACCAATCTCCAAGCAATGCAAGATTCCACGGGTACCAGGCACACTTATCAGGCCCTGTGTTTCCTTTTGGACAATGTGGCACAGCAGAGACTGTGGTGTCCTTATGATATATGGTTTATTTACACATATATACAACCCAAGTATAGACAGAGTTCCCAGCATTACACTCCATGAGGGCCTGTTGCTTTGTATTATTTGTTTCGTTTCATTCCTGAATCACTTCCTATGAAATCTCCCTCAGGATGCTATTTTCCTTGTGGGAGAAAACAGAGGAGCCATTAGCAAAAAAAAAAAAAAAAAGGCTAATGCTATATTCTAGGCTGAATCATCAGAAGCATAGTGCCGAGATCAAGGGACATAATAGTAACCCTTATTCTGCCTTGGTCAGACCACACCAGGAATACTGTGTCCTGTTCTGGGCACCACATTTTAAGAAGGATATTGACAAGCTGGAACATGTGCAGAAGAGGACAGCCAAGATGATCAAGGGTCTGGAAACCAAGCCTTATGAGGAGCAGTTGAAGGAACTGGGTATGTTTAGCCTGGAGAAAAAGAGATTGAGTGGAGATTGGCTAGCCATCTTCAAATATCCCAATGGCTGTCATATGGAGGAGGGAACAAGCTTGTTTTCTTCTGCTCTGGAGCGTAGGACTCGAACCAGTGGCTTTGAGTTACAAGAAAGGAAATTCTGACTAACCATCAGAAAGAACTTCCTACAGTGGAACTGTCTCCCTCAGGAGCTTGTGGATTCTCCTTCCTTGGAGGTTTTTAAGTAGAGGTTGGATGGCCATCTGTCATGGATGCTTTAGCTGAGATTCCTGCATTGCAGAGGGTTTCACTAGATGTTGCTTAGGGTCCCTTTCAACTCTACAATTCTCTGATTCTATGAAACAAGATGCATGTTTCAGTGGGCGATAACCATCTCATTGAGTCTTCAGCCGGCTCTAGAATTGTCGTAAACCATGACATTATCTTCGAAAAGCTAAAGGACTAGACCAGGAATAGCTAAAAATAGTGGAGTGAGAACTGAAGTGAAACAGTACAGGTGAGGAGTCCGTCAAATCGGATTACGATCCTAGACACAAACTAGTGTGCTGCCCTTCTCCTCCTCAGTTCAATGGTGCCCGTACAGGAAGACTTCATGGTCCATGTTTGCCTAAGGCTTACAGCATTACCAACTATCTAGAAGGTGCTTTCAGGTGGCATGCTGATGGGAAGGCAAGTCAAACACTTTAGAGACACTTAGGTGAACAGATTTGCAGCATGATAGTGTGCAGGAATGAAGATGAGTGTGATGGCTCTCTGAAGCACACTGAGATTCAGCTGTCTTTGCACCACTTAAGTATAGAGAGCATCAACGAAGTAACTGGACAGGCAACAGATGTGGGCGATAGCTTTAGCCTCTTTCCAAATACTCCCGGCAAAGACATTATTTTTTTGCTTTGCAGGGGAGGCTCACAGGCATGTTCAGATGCATAATTTCTTGATACGAACAAGGAATTTGCTGTTTGCCCTGGGTCCACCTCTTAACAAAGTTAGGCTTTATTTTGCTAGCATGTTCTCTCTCACCTGGGTTTTGTCAGAATTCTTCTAGTACTTGCAAAATCCCATGAGCTTTTTTTTTTTTTAAGGATTTGCAAAGAAAGCTTGAGAAACCCATATAATTTTTATTTATTTTTCGGAATATGTTTCCAGTGTTGTTGTTTTTGGTGAGTTTGCAGCCCTGGGAGGAAGGGCAGGATATTATTATAATTATTGCTACTTAAACACTTCAAGGCCCTCTTAATATTCCTACTGCCTGAGTTAATGTGTGCTTGCTCAGAAGTGTGTTCCTCAGAGCTGAAGAGAGCTTACTCTCAATTGAGGAATGAGAAGGAAGCTTCAACTGTTGCCTTGCCTTTGTTTCTATATTCAGTGACCATAGACTCTACTTCGGCAAGATCAAGGAACTCTCATTCACAGATAGTATATGGCTCCAGTTCTGCACCTGGGACCTGAGCATACAACGTTTAGATGGTTTAAGTTTTAAACTATATCGCTGCACCCAGCTGAAAACATTTAGGGAATCTAAGTGCTCTTGGAAAGGCCTCCTTAGGAACAATCACATCACCCTGATAACTGAACATGTGGCACACAGCAAATCTGCCAAAATGGAGTCCATTAACCTTTGAAAAGTACTAAGGGAATATAAAAAAGCTAAAAGCTTCATGCTGGATTCAAAATACCTTTTTCTTAAAACGAGGAAGTCAGTGTCCATTGGCTCAATCTCTTTCCCCCAGAAGCTATATGGAAAACTTAAGGCCAACCTAATGTCTCAAGTTTTGCTTTATTGTGAAATAAAATTACCAGTAGGTATATTTCTGTACTTCAGGCATAGAGATCTGGTTTCTTCTCACCTGACCGCACACATTTTTATTCAAAAGTAAGTACGTCTGCATGGGACGCGGGTGGTGCTGTGGGTTAAACCACAGAGCCTAGGATTTGCTGATCGGAAGGTCGTGGTTCGAATCCCCAAGACGGGGTGAGCTCCTGTTGCTCAATCCCAGCTCCAACCAACCTAGCAGTTCGAAAGCACGTCAAAGTGGAAGTAGATAAATAGGTACCGCTCCGGCGGGAAGGTAAACGGCGTTTCTGTGCGCTGCTCTGGTTTGCCAGAAGCGGCTTAGTCATGCTGGCCACATGACCCGGAAGCTGTACACCGGCTCCCTCGGCCAATAAAGCAAGATGAGCGCCGCAACCCCAGAGTCGGTCACAACTGGACCTAATGGTCAGGGATCCCTTTACCTTTAAGAACGCCTGCACAACTCCCGTTGAAAACAGGGTCATCTTCACATCTCTAGGCTATGCTAGCGATCAATTTACCAACTGATTGTTTCCATATTAAGTTCCAGCCTGCTGTTCTTCTATGCAGCCCTGTGATCAGCCTTCCTTGTTGGGCGAAGCAACTACATTTCTAGACAGGGGTTTTTTGGGGTGGTGCATAAAGGTAAAGGTAAAGGTACCCCTGCCCGTACGGGCCAGTCTTGACAGACTCTGGGGTTGGTGCACCCATCTCACTCAAGAGGCCGGGGGCCAGCGCTGTCCGGAGACACTTCCGGGTCACGTGGCCAGCGTGACAAAGCTGCATCTGGCGAGCCAGCGCAGCACACGGAAACGCCATTTACCTTCCCGCCGGAGCGGTCCCTATTTATCTACTTGCACCCGGGGGTGCTTTCGAACTGCTAGGTTGGCAGGCGCTGGGACTGAGCAGCGGGAGCGCACCCCACCGCGGGGATTCGAACCGCCGACCTTTCGATCGGCAAGCCCTAGGCGCTGAGGCTTTTACCCACAGCGCCACCCGCGTCCCTTGGGGGTGGTGCATAGCACTAGACAATCCCCCTGTACTCGTGGGGCGGATGTAAGGGCCAGGCCACTTTTCCTCCATGCAGAGAGCATCTTAACATACATATTAGGCTATGCAAAGGTCAAGTTAACAACAGCAACAAATAGAGTGAATACCAGGAATTAGAACATATTTTTTAATCTTGTATCAGAACATGACAAACACAAAAGAGGACATTACAATGCAATCATGGTCAAGAATTTGGGGAGAGAGGCGTTGAGAATAATTTGCATAACTTTCTTGTTGAAGTCAATGTGATTGAGTTGGAGAAATCAGAAATTTGACCTGAGTTACAGCCTGGCCAGCCAGCTAACCATAGTGTGCACACGACAGTGTTTCTGTTCCTCTAGGGCTATTTTCGTTCTTTGCCATCAAGTACTCAAGAAAAAGAAGGGAAAATAGCCTATGGTTGTGAGTGTAGTGAATGCTTTAAAAGAATAAAGAGAAATTTAGGGTAGACTTTTTTTAGATCACTTTAAGTTATCTTTTTATTTCACCCTTTAGCGATAAGTTTCCAACGATGATCAATTTAGCACAATATCTCCAGAATAAACAAACTCTTCCCACTACAGGCAAACAAGCAAACTTTTACATCAGGCCCAGCAGTTGTTGTTGGACTCCAACTCCCATCAGCCCCAGCAAGCATGACCAATGATGAGAGATGGCGGAAGCTGTAGTCCAACAACATCTGTTGGGGCATAGGCTGCCCACTCCGCTTTCACATAACCTTGATTTTCACTCTTTCACAATGGGCAATAAGACGTTTATGAATTGTTAGCATCAAATGGATGATTTTTGCATGTTTGCTAAGAACAGCTATTTCAAATTTCAGAAGCTTGTGCTTATTTACAACAGAAAATAAGGAAAACAATATGTTTTTAGTACACCTGTGGAGTTAGTCCTCACAAATAGGCCAGGGAGATAATCATTCAAGGCTTTGTTGGCTCAATGACAAATAAAATAGATATAAAAAGAGAATTCATGGAGGCAAAGATCGAAGTTTGTGGCAAGTATTATTTGGTGAGAGATCACCAGCAGAGATTTAATATCACAAAATATGAAGCAAAGTAAAGCATAGAAATATAGACTGTAATATCTTTAAAATATGCCTTTGTGAGTTCCAAAACTTCCCTTTCCCCAGCATAGGAAAAGACCACATGTTAGGTAAGTTAAAATTGGCTTACTTACAAACTCATCAAAGGTCAGGTTCATGTGCTTCAGAACACAGAGAGTAAAACTTGGCTTAGTTATTGCAGTGGTGAAAGTTCCTACACTCTTGGTATAGGATCTCAAGTGTGGCTTGTAAGAACCATGCAGTCTGAGCTTCAGACCACGACACACATTGAGCTTCTTAGGTAGACTGGAAGTGGAACAAACGTTTGATTACCCAGTTCCTCCCAAGGTGAGCTAAGCCTTGGCAGAACAGCTTACTTTATGGTCTTAACCTTTTCATGCATTAATTAAATCTAATGACTTAAGTATGTTGGTTAAACGAGGCTGGCTATCACACAAGCTTCTCCTTTAATCAAATAGAAAAGGTGGTATTTTAAAAAAAGATAATGAACTTGCAGCTCTTTACCTGTACACCTGCACTTTTAGGATTGGATTCCAGGACGTTAGTCATCATCATCATCAAAATGTTTATTCGGCTTTACGCCCATCATGAAACACAACAAAACAAATCAAATAAAACAGCGGACTCGTACAAACCACAGACGTTAGTCAAAAGAGCACTTTTTGGATCCATGTTCATTCTGCAGATGCAAGAATGAAAAACTACGAGGCATTATGGTCAACCCGAATCTACAGTCAGAATACAGGCTCATTCCCCCCGTTGACTAGCCAATCCATAATACCTACTGCGATTTCAAGAAAGTAATATAGTAACCTGTCTCGTTCCGGGGGAAAGATGACCCTGCTACCTCCTTTTATATTCTCTTGAATTATAACATTTTCTTCTTTTTTCATCTGGCTTTTCATCAGGAGACTTAAGTGTTTTTCTTTCTGTGCACACAACTGTACAGGTTTTTCATTCATTATCTACATTAGGCCCAGCAAACAGAGAGCCCATCTGCGATCCTTCCTTTCACCTCCCCTAGGAACCTCTTAGGAGAAGATTTTTCTAATTTGGAACAGATTCTCCTTCAAACAGACTCTCCTTCAATTGCTCTTACCAGCATCTTGCAACATGCTGGAACAGATGTCATCGTATACATATGCCATTTGAGAAACAAATGAGGAACCAAGCAAATAGTAGAAGCACCCAAGGGTGCAACCACTAAAATTAAATGGCAGTGTGGCAGGCAGGTTGAATGATATTTTAATCAAAGGGGAAAGGAAGACATTTCCACCATGTTGTCTTGCTTTTGCCTTCTCCCCTAAATCTCTTGCCTTCCTTCTCCATTTTGTTTCTGTGGTGTATTGCTCAGTTCATTGGCAAACCTGGTATGGAGTTATCCGACCCCCCCCCCCCAAGCCATCTGAAGGCAGCCCCATATAAGGAAATTTTAAAATGTTTAATATTTTATTGTGTTTTTATATATGTTGGAAGCCGCCCAGAGTGGCTGGGGCAACCCAGTCAGATAGGCGGGGTATAAATAATGAAATTATTATTATGGAATAGGAAGTTCCTATTTTCATTGGATAAATGTTGGAGGGCTCACACAGAACAGTATTCTTTACAATATTTTCCTTGAACATAGAAAACTGGTGTGTCAGGGAGAAGAGTCATAATAGAATCCAATTCCATGACATGATCAAGTTCTATATGGAAAGGAAATTCTTTTTCACCCATTTGACTGACTGGTATGTCTGTGATATGCTCAGTGACTCCAAACCTTACTGTGTGTAGGCCCATTAGCATCACTGTAAGCCGGCTCCGTCAGCCAATAAAGCAAGATGAGCGCCGCAACCCCAAAGTCGGTCATGACTGGACCTAATGGTCAGGGGTCCCTTTACCTTTTTAAGTAAGATACAAAATTGTCACAGAGCAAAAGCCACCGTAAGTCAAGATCAAAGACACTCAAATACTAAACACCATTGTGTATCATATACAGTGGTACCTCTGGTTAAGAACTTAATTCATTCCAAAGGTCCATTCTTAATCTGAAACTGTTCTTAACCTGAAGCACCACTTTAGCTAATGGGGCCTCTTGCTGCTGCTGCACCGCCGGAACACGATTTCTGTTCTCATCCTGAAGCAAAGTTCTGAACCCGAGGTACTATTTCTGGGTTAGTGGAGTCTGTAACCTGAAGCGTCTGTAACCTGAAGCATCTGTAACCCGAGGTACCACTGTATTGGACATCAAAAACATTTTTACAGAATCACCTGCAGCTTTAAAACACTGTCAGTATCACCCATTAAAATAAATTGCAATGTTGTTGTTGTTTAGTCGTTTAGTTGTGTCCGACTCTTCGTGACCCCCTGGACCAGAGCACGCCAGGCCCTCCTGTCTTCCACTGCCTCCCGCAGTTCGGTCAAACTCATGTTTGTAGCTTTGAGAACACTGTCCAACCATCTCGTCCTCTGTCATCCCCTTCTCCTTGTGCCCTCCATCTTTCCCAACATCAGGGTCTTTTCCAGGGAGTCTTCTCTTCTCATGAGGTGACCAAAGTCTTGGGAGCCTCAGCTTCAGGATCTGTCCTTCCAGTGAGCACTCAGGGCTGATTTCCTGCAGAATGGAGAGGTTTGATCTTCTCGCAGTTCATGGGACTCCTCCAGCACCATGATTCAAAAAAATTGCCTTATGTTGTCCAGTACAGGAATCAAGTATCCAGATACTGGTCAGCAAACATTGATAAAAATTTGTAGAGGATAATTTTGGAGACCAGATTTATTTCAGCTCTTGGTTATCTGCAGGCCAGGATCTAATTCAAATCCCCCCCCCCCTTTCCTCCTTTTTTTGGTGCAGAGGTAATTTAAATGGCAAGCACTCTGGTGCTTTCGCCTCATTCCAAACAACCCACAACTTTCTCTTCTTTTCTAGGCAGCAATACAGTTAGGGAATTTGAAACTTAATGATCCCTACCACAGCCCTTAGAGGGGAATGTATGCTACTTGACTTGCTTCAAAATGTAGCAAGCCAGCCGTGCTACTTTGGGGAGCCCTCCTGCTCCATCTGCTTCCTGGGCCTGTCAACGTCTATCCCAAAGTCCTGCCCTGATGCCATTTAACTGTGCTGCCCACAACAACTATGCTACATATGCCAGTGCGTGAAATCTTGGTGCACCACATAAAGGAATGAAACAGTCTCAGATTGAAATGGTAGCTTTCTGATTTAGAGGCTGTACTGACCCCTTGGTCAACCTCCCCTATAAAGCTATCTGAGGCCTGCTGCCATCACCACACCTGTGGCAATGAATTCAGTAAGTTGGTTATGCATTGTATCAATAATAACTTGTTCTCCATCTGTCCTGAATGTAAAGCATCAGTTTCCTTTGGTAAGTCCACATTCCAGTGCTCAGAGAGAACAAGAAAATACTTCTTTCTATCCCATGTCCAAATAAAAAATTTCTGTACTGACCCCCTCAGACACATCAAGGCAATCCATGTTTTCCATATTGCTAAAGACACAACCCTCAGACCTGTAGGTGATTTTCTTTGTATATTTTCCCAGCGTTATTGTCTCTGCAGCTATCACAGTCTTTTATACTCTATTTAAAATGGTTCCAGTAATCTTTCCTCTGCTGCATTACCTACAAGCCATAATTCAGCCAGTGATTTCCAGCTGTCCATTCACATCAGACGTGTTTTGTGCATAGCGCACATCTGGAACAGGGCGTCCATGTTTTTCTTTTTAAAGAAATAATGGGGCCATGTGTTCAGCAACAAAGTTCTCCAGCATTAGATTAATGGGGATCTCTAATTAGGGTTGAATCAACTAAGTCCCTAAACTAGAAAGAAATGCTTTTGGAAAGACAGAGTCATAACCTGCAGCGTTCCTCCAGAGAACTACATCTCCCATAGGCCTCTGGGCTTTTGCATGCTGCTATCTGGTGTGCCTTCCTCGGTCCCTGCTCCTGGGAACCTAGTAATTCGAAAGCACGTCAAAGTGCAAGTAGATAAATAGGTACCACTCCAGTGGGAAGGTAAACGGCATTTCTGTGCGTTCTGGTTTCCGTCACAGTGTTCTATTGCACCAGAAGTGGTTTAGTCATGCTGGCTGCATTACCCGGAAAGCTGTCTGTGGCCAAACACCAGCTCCCTCAGCCTGAAAGCAAGATAATAATAATAATAAAAAAATAAATTTTATTTATATCCTGCCCTCCCCAGCCGAAGCCTGGCTCAGGGCGGCTAACAACAATCAAATAATCAAACAGTCAAATAATCCAACATTCTAAAAATATTTCATCATAAAAATTAATTAAAATCAAGTTGATGGCAACTGATTAAGCAAAATTCTGTGCAGGTTGCCAGAGGAGGGAGTCAGGCTGCGCCCTGACCAAAGGCCTGGTGGAACAACTCTGTCTTGCAGGCCCTGCGGAAGGATGTCAGGTCCCGCAGGGCCCTAGTCTCTTGTGACAGAGCGTTCCACCAGATTGGAGCCACAGCCGAGAAGGCCCTGGCTCTAGTTGAGGCCAGCCTAACCACCCCTGGTTAGCGCCACAACCCCATAGTTGCCTTTGACTGGACTTAACCATCCAGGGGTCCTTAACCGTTACCTTTACCTTATGCATCCTGCCAACCTAGCAGTGCGAAAGGACATCAAAGTGCAAGTAGATAAATAGGTACCGCTCTGGCGGGAAGGTAAACGGCATTTCCGTGCGCTGCTCTGGTTCGCCAGAAGCGGCTTAGTCATGCTGGCCACATGACCCGGAAGCTGGACGCCGGCTCCCTCGGCCAATAAAGCGAGATGAGCGCTGCAACCGCAGAGTCGGTCACGACTGGACCTAATGGTCAGGGGTCCCTTTACCTTTACCTTTACCTGGTGTGCCAGGGTGATGTGTCCCTACATGCAACCAATGTTGTTACATCCCTACTTGAAAGGTAAATAGAGAGACAGAGAAGCGTTTTGGGGTTTGTTGCAGGAAGGAAGCTATTTTGCGGGACCACAAGGGCTGGTAGGGATGAGGTGGGGCTCAAGCTGTTTGCCTGGCTCACAAATATAATATGAGATTTTCCTGATTTGTCAGAGGAGCTAGGATTATCTTCAAGTGCATATGAGTTAAGCTTGAGGGAGCTCAGCCATCCTTAGCCACTGGTAAACAAGGTACTAGCAGCTACATTCTTTTATATTTGATACTTCCAAATTAATAATGGCATTCAATAATACCCTAGACCTGGAGTGAGCATGCTGGGATTACATTGTTTGCATTGATCTTCTAGACATGAATGTTCCCCATGTTCAAGCCAGCAGCAGTTTAGTTTTACTTGCTGGAAAGGAAGGCTTCCCTCAAAGAGTTGAAAAGACTTAAAGGGGGAATGTACCTATGTGGCTGTGAGCATCACTTATGAATAATGGTCCCAATACTACTTAATTTTGATGTTCCCTTCATTCTTCACCCTGATCCTGGATTTTCTTTAAGGATCCTGCTGGATTTTATGTAAGGATTTTAGGGGTGATTTCTGAATCCTGCTTAGATCCATCTGTAGCAGGTACTCCTAAGGTCAAGCAACACAGGTTACAGCACCACGGAAAGCTCCAAGTGAGAAACTTGCACCAGCAAAGCTTGCACACGAACTGTGGCTTTTTGAGTCCCTCCATTTATCCCTCCCAGAGTCTACCTGTGCGTATGAAGAGTGTTAACCCCTGAAGTGACAACCCTCTCCACACATCTACCACACCCACCTGCTTCACTACTTGGGAAAAAGTGGCATGATTTTTTCATCTTTTTAAAATTTTGATAACATCACAGTTTTCACTAGCTTTTAATTTCTCTTTCTTTCTTTCTTTCCTCCCATCCTCCCTCCATCCCTCCTTCCTTATTTATTTCCTTCCTTCCTTCCTTCCTTCCTTCCTTCCTTCCTTCTAACATCTAACTAACTGTTTGTTGTGGGGAAAGAAGGGAAAGGAGAATGTTAGCTGCTTTGAGACTCCCTAGGGTAGTGATAAAGCGGGATATCAAATCCAAACTACTACTCCTCTTCTTCTAATGACATGCAGCCTGATTCTAAGCATGCTTGCTTAGAAGTAGGTCCCAGTGTTTTCCTATTTCTTGAGGCTTAGTCAGAATATAAATATTTGGAATGAATAAATATGTCACTGAGAGGTTAATCTTCCACTTCACCTTCCCTTGCTTAGGTCTCATGGCTTCACCTGCTTGGAAGTGGGACAAGTAGCAGTGTAATGATCTGGTTTGTACACTCCACCATCTCATAATATGGAGAAATTCCCAGCATATGCAAACTCCATGGACAATCTCTCACCTTTCTTGTATCCAGCTACCTATCAATGCTTGGTTCTCCAGAAGATGGTCATCAGCTGCGCACATCACCAAGCAGCAGGTAAGGGTTTTCTACCTAATAAACCTAGCACTTGCATAGGTCTCCCCAGTGGAAGCTAACAGCGTGTATTTGCCATGCAAATGGTCCCAGGTGCAAGTGAGTGATAGAAGTGGTGGTGAAACCACTGCCTTAGAGCTTTGAAACTCACCATCACCAGTGTGGGCAATGCTAGACTAGGTGGAACAACATTCTGAATCAGTTGCAAGGCAGCTTCATGTGTTTGGGGGAAGTCTCCAAGATAGAGGAGGCCTGATGACCTAGTCACACCCTACCACCACCACAACGTAGAAAAACAGTGCAGAAACTGAAGCAGGCTAAATATCTTGTGATGAGGATGTAATGTTCAGCCAAGTTCACAATGCAGACAGGTTGTTTTACAAGCGAGCCCTCAGAGGCAAGTAGACAGACTGAGCCACCAAGATAGCTTCCTTCATATATCTGGATACTATTTTTAAAAAATCTTTATTGAAAGACAAAAACTTGATGATGTGTATATATATAACTTTTCATCTTGCAATAAAGAATATTTAAAAAATAAATAAATACCCAGATGTATGAAGGAAGCTAGAAAGAGAGAGAGAGCGCACAGGGTAAAAAAAGACCTAAAAAGGGGGGGAGAAAATAACAACAACAACAACAACAACAACAACAACAACAACAACAACAACAACAACTTATTTATACCCTGCCCATCTGGCTGGGTTTCCCCAGCCACTCTGGGCGGCTTCCAACAAAACACTAAAATACAATAACCTATTAAACATTAAAAGCTTCCCTAAACAGGGCTGCCTTCAGATGTTTTCTAAAGGTTTCGTACTTATTTTTCTCCTTGACATCTGCTGGGAGGGCGTTCCACAGGGAGGGCGCCACTACCGAGAAGGCCCTCTGCCTGGTTCCCTGTAACTTGGCTTCTCGCAGTGAGGGAACTGCCAGAAGGCCCTCAGTGCTGGACCTCAGAAAATAAATAAATAACACCCATATACAATACAAAACAAAAACCAGCTTATAAACATTAAAGGATTGTTATTGTAGTTAACCTACATTTAACATCCTGAATAGGGTAACTGTGCCCCTGAAGGACCAGGTGCGCAGCCTGGGAGTCATTCTGGACTCACAGCTGTCCATGGAGGCGCAGGTCAATTCTGTATCCAGGGCAGCTGTCTACCAACTCCACCTGGTACGCAGGCTGAGACCCTACCTGCCCGCGGACTGTCTCACCAGAGTGGTGCATGCTCTAGTTATCTCCCGCTTGGACTACTGCAATGCGCTCTACGTGGGGCTACCTTTGACGGTGACGCGGAAACTACAACTAATCCAGAATGCGGCAGCTAGACTGGTGACTGGGGGCGGCCACCGAGACCACATAACACCAGTCTTGAAAGACCTACATTGGCTCCCAGTACGTTTCCGAGCACAATTCAAAGTGTTGGTGTTGACCTTTAAAGCCCTAAATGGCCTCGGCCCAGTATACCCGAAGGAGCGTCTCCACCCCCATCGTTCTGCCCGGACGCTGAGGTCCAGCGCCGAGGGCCTTCTGGCGGTTCCCTCATTGTGAGAAGCAAAGCTACAGGGAACCAGGCAGAGGGCCTTCTCGGTAGTGGCGCCCGCCCTGTGGAACGCCCTCCCATCAGATGTCAAAGTGATAAACAACTACCTGACATTCAGAAGACATCTTAAGGCAGCCCTGTTCAGGGAAGTTTTTAATCTGTGATATTTTAGTGTATTTTTGGTTTCTATGGAAGCCGCCCAGAGTGGCTGGGGAAATCCAGCCAGATGGGCGGAGTACAAATAATAAATTATTATTATTATTATTATTATTATTATTAACCTGATACAATGTTTATAAAAATGAATTCCAAATATCGTTAAGTTTATCTCGATTCTTTAGCACTAACTACTCAAACTGATTACAAGACAATTCTATTGCAAACCCTAATGTTACTAAAGACACTCTCTGTATGTACCAAGGTGCCTCTCATCTTACGGACTGCGCTCTGATGTCTCTTCATCTTTTGGGGAGGGGAGGCGGAAGTCGCCCAAGTCGCTCCTACAATATGAGAAATTGAGGTTAAAATATTGGACAAGCTTAAAATCAGGCTGAATGGAGAGCCATGTGCGAAAGTAATATCTGAAGCCCCTTCACACAAAATGGACGTAGTAATCAAAAGGGAAGCGCAATGGGATTCAAAACACTCCCTGGCTAAATAGCTTTCATCAGATAATTATGAAAAACAAGCGTGGCACATGTGTGAATAGTTTTGAGGCTACCAAAGGGAAAGAGAGTGATTCCAGAAGTTACAGAATCAGCAAAACACACACCCCACCATAGTTTAATGATGCTAAATTATGTTTTCCATGTCATTATTGCAACTGATTGCACAATTCCTATTCCGAAAGCCTATTTACAGGGGATGAGAGCATGACCTTGACCAAAGAGAGGCGTCTCGGTGGGGTAGTTGTGGGAAGAGCAGAAAAAGTCAGTTGCAGTAAATCACTGGGACCAGGTGGAAGTGCAGAAGAATGAAAGCACCCAGGGTGAGAAGGGGGCGGGGGGCAAGGAGCAGAGACCTTGATCCAGCCACACTTTTTGCTGAAGAAGTGATTGATTCTGATTCTGGGTGAAAGCTCAAGAATTCTTATTTGGAAATTACCCTATTTTTCGCTCTATAACATGCACCAGACCATAACACGCACGTAGTTTTTGGAGGAGGAAAACAAGAAAAAAAATATTCTAAACGAAATAGTGGATATATGATTTTTGTGGTTCATGCTGTGGCCACAGACATGTGATCTGACAGTGAGTTTGGAGTAGCCCAATGCAAAAATCCTGAGGATCCATGTGGATCCATGCTTTGTAACCACGGAGGAGGGAAGGAAGGGGAACCATGGATCCTCTGCTCACGACTGCAGCAGATCCCCCCCCTGCCACCCGTAGGCATTCGCTCCATAACACGCACAGACATTTCCCCTTACTTTCTAGGAGGAGAAAAGTGAGTGTTATGGTGCAAAAAATACGGTAATTCTGCTGAAGTGTGACTTACTTTCAAAGCATCTTACAACTTACTCCCCAACTGTTCTGTAGGGTTTTAAAGAAAGCAGAAGTCGTATCCTTCGTCTGATACCTGCATACAGCAGCTGCATACAACAATCCTATTTTGCAAAGGCAGAAGTGCAAGATCCTAAAGAAAAGCTCATCTTTTGCAAATACTGCTCCTTAAAGTTGTTACGTTTGACACTTGTATTCGCTAAGACATACGTGGAACACAAAAGGCTTTTATTTGGACATTGCATTTAAAAAAACTGATTCATTTGTACATACGTGGAACACAAACGCTTCTATTTGGACGTAAATTGTAGCAATAAATACTTAAAATCTCTGTCCACAGACTTACATTTTGATCTGGTTTAAACAATACAGAAAACAAATACCAATTGAAAATCTGCTGTAAAATGCTGAACACTCAAAAATCTTTTAAAATCCTTTTTCAAAATCTCAAACCAAAACATTTATAGGCCATTAAAGGTAAAGGTAAAGGTACCCCTGCCCGTACAGGCCAGTCTTGACAGACTCTGGGGTTGGTGCGCCCATCTCACTCTATAGGCCGGGGGCCAGCGCTGTCCGGAGACACTTCCGGGTCACGTGGCCAGCGTGACATCGCTGCTCTGGCGAGCCAGAGCCGCACACGGAAACGCCGTTTACCTTCCTGCTAGTAAGCGGTCCCTATTTATCTACTTGCACCCGGGGGTGCTTTCGAACTGCTAGGTTGGCAGGCGCTGGGACCGAGCAACGGGAGCGCACCCCGCCGCGGGGATTCGAACCGCCGACCTTTCGATCGGCAAGCCCTAGGAGCTGAGGCTTTTACCCACAGCGCCACCCGCGTCCCTTATAGGCCATTACAGATGAACAATTCTCTGCCAAAATGAAAGAAACATGGACTTCAGGTAGGGGTTGGCAGTGGGGGGGGGATTATCAGGGAATGGGGAGGCAGAAAAGAAAGGGTGTATCCAGTGTGGTAGGAGGAGGGAAGGGGTTCAATGGTGGTGAGTTCTTGCTTGGTCTTCTTTGTTGTAGTATTTTTTACTCTTTCTTCCTGGGGGAGAAATCTCTTCTTGGGTTGTGAGAGTCTTTTGCAAAATGAGGGCTTCAGTTTTATTTTTGTCTTCTTCTCTGGCAGAGGAGCTGGTGCTTCTTTCGGAAGCTTTTCTCTTGTCTCCTTTTTCATTTCCATTTTGGCCATTTCAAAGAGGATGTCTATTTTTTCCCCTTCTACCTCCAATATTCCCTCTGATGTCACAATTGGCACATGGGCCCTTCTGGGTATTCTTCGTGGTCTTTGCGGTGCTTGTGGAGCCGGTGGATTTGAAGGAGGATCAGGTTTTTCTAGATCTGCCTGGCTCCCGATTCTGCAGCCCATGACGTAAATGTTTGGCAGGTGGGGGAACCTTGTAGGGGAGATTTGGTGTTTCAATTTTGGTTCCTTTGAATTCCCCCCCTGTCCTTTCATCTCTGTGTGGAGGGAGCGCCACAACCTCTGCTTGGCCATTCTGAGCTGCCAACCCCTGCTGATTTCAACAGAAAAAAATACCTCTTTTGATGTCTCTTCTCAAACTGACTCTTCTCAACTGCCTCTTTGGATGTCATCTGATGTCATTGCATTCCACAGGTGCCCGGTGTTCCTTGTGTTCTAGATGCAATTCTTGAGCACTGCGATTTGATTTCGCGAACCGGGGCACAATTTTAAACTTTTGGAGCATTGAGGGAGGATATAGAAAAAGGTTTATGTTTGGAATAAACCAATTTACACCAGATATTTAAAAAGAGCGGAAAACCTCTCTGCCTATTAACCCCAGGAAGCAAACATTTTATTAAACGGAATGAAACAACATAGTTGTTTGGATACAAGCAGCCTTCGTTATGGGGGGCAGGAAAGAAAGCATGTATCCAGTGTGGTGGGAAGAGGGAAGGGGTTCAATGGTGGTGAGTTCTTGGTTGGTCTTTGTGGCATTTGCCTGTTCATTTAGAAAATGTTTGAACAGGGGGGACAGATAGGGTTAAAAATATAGACCAATAGGAAAGCCAGAGGCGGAGCCTACCTGCGTATAAAAGGGCTTAGCCCGAGGTTTGAGTTAGTTGCTGTTGAGAGTTGTTGGTGGGTAGTTGGTTGGTTTTCATGGGTTGGCTGGTTGGGAAAGGCAGTTTGAGAAGCAGTTGGTAATAGACAGACAGGGCATGTGGTAGGGGGAGGGAAGGGGTTCCATGGTGATGAGTTCTTGGTTGGTCTTCTTCTTTGTTGTAGTATTTTTTACTCTTTCTTCCTTGGGGAGAAATCTCTTCTTGGGTTGTGAGAGTCTTTCCCAAAATGAGGACTCCACTTCGCTTTTGGTCTTCTCTGGCAGAGGGGCTGGTGCTTTTTTCGGAAGCTTTTCTCTTGTCTCCTTTTTCATTTCCATTTTGGCCATTTCAAAGAGGATGTCTATTTTTCCCCCCTTCTACCTCCAATATTTCCTTCGATGTCTCAATCGGCACATAGGCCCTTCTGGGTATTCTGGGTATTCTTCACGGTGCTGGTGCAGCCGGTGGATTTGAAGGAGGATTGGGTTTTTCTAGATCCGCCTTGTTCATGATTCTGCTGCCCATGACGTAAATGTAAGCCTTCAGTAAGCCTTCTTGCTTGTTTTGCTGAGTGAGGTCCTGCCCCAATGCGCTGCCCTGACAGCAGCGCCCTGCATCCTGCTGTGATCCCAATTCATTTTTGACTGCCGCTTCATCACAGCAGATGTGAAATATCAAGTGTGCTTGTCCTTATAGTCAGAGATGTGCAGTGGTGTACAATGGGTTGCTAGGGCCCGGGGCTCCGCAGAGGAGGGGATGGAAATGGATAGAGTACACATGCGCATTCAACTACCTAATGGCACCCGCATCACCCAGGAGATCACAGCCGCAGAGACAGGAAAAGAAGAGTCATTCCGCTTTCTGGAGAAGTCACTACTTGGTTCACATGGAGAAGCCGTTTTCAACAGAGCCCAGCAACGGAAGCACTCAACTGTATTGAGGAAGCACCAGGTGTTCAAATTTTGCACCCCTAAAATTTTTCTACCCAGGGCAACCACCCCCATGCCCTCCCCAAATGCTACACTACTGGGGATGTTTAAATCCTCTCTTCGTTTTTGTAGCATTTTCTGCTTTTCCATTTCACAATCTTGGATAACCACAGAAACTCTTCAGAGCATCTCAGCTATCTTTGCTCTTAGGAACTGTGCTGTGTAAATATTCCACATGCATGGGAATGTGCACCCCAAATATCACACCCTTCAAGTGTCCCCATTGTCCAGGGACATTCCCCGAATTGCAGAAGTCATCCCAGATTCTGTTTGATCCTGGAATGTCCCATTTCCCCCCTCCAGCGCCACTGCCGCTGAGTTTGGGGAGGAGGGTAAACTGGCGTTTGTAACTGGTGCTGATTCTTGCAATTGTGCCATGCTATTGTGTGAGTCAGCTGACTCCCACAAGAGTGTGGCACTAAAACACATGTGTCCCAATTTTCATCAGAGGAATGTTGCAGGATATGCAATATGGGTGCAGTCTAGCTTATTTATCAAGTACACAGTTAAATATGCATGTTGTCTTTGTCCATGGAGTTTTCTTGGCAGGGATACTGGAGTGGCTTGCCAGTTCCTGCTCCAGGTGGATCACGTTTGGTCAAAACTCTCACTATGACCTGTCCATCTTGGGTGGCCCTGCACGGCATAGCTCATAGCTTCTCTGAGTTTTTCAAGCCCCTTCGCCACGGCAAGGCACTGATCCATGAAGGGGACCATAATAGCTGGACCATAAAGAAGGCTGATCGCTGAAGAATTGATGCTTTTGAATTCTGGTGCTGGAGGAGACTCTTGAGAGTCCCATGGACTGCAAGAAGATCAAACATATCCATTCTGAAGGAAATCAGCCCTGAGTGCTCACTGGAAGGACAGATCCTGAAGCTGAGGCTCCAAGACTTTGGCCACCTCATGAGAAGAGAAGACTCCCTGGAAAAGACCCTGATGTTGGGAAAGATGGAGGGCGCAAGGAGAAGGGGACAGCAGAGGACAGATGGTTGGACAGTGTACTCGAAGCTACAAACATGAGTCTGACCAAACTGTGGGAGGCAGTGGAAGACAGGAGTGCCTGGTGTGCTCTGGCCAAGGGGGTCACAAAGAGGCAGACATGACTAAACGACTAAACAACACCACACAGTTAAATGTCATGTTCCTTAACACACACACACCCATTGACTCACGCAAGATTTCCTACATGAAATCAATAGGGCCCCTATCCACCGATGGAAAGTAAATCAGGCGGCGTGTGATATAAGGGAGGTTTGGGATACTTACTGTAGGACCTGTATATCTAGTGGATTTCATCTGTTGCCTGGCCACACAGATCTGTTTGGATCTCATCATGGCCTACTTGGGATTTTCCATCCAGAATAAACAAATGTCATCTTCGAATTCATGGTTTTTAAATTATACTGCAGCTATTCCGCAGCCATTTGTCTCTAACCATTGTAATCAGCAGAGCTATCCTTCATTCAATGTTTGCAGGAAAAATGATCCAGAAAATTGACATTCCTCCAGACTTCTTTGCAACTTAATAGGACTCTGATCACCCATGAAAAATAAGTCATGTTTTATTGCACTTTTCCCTAGCCTTGACCTTTACTCCTCAAGTGTATCACATGGAAAGTGAGGTGGAAGCAAATTTCAAGGACAAAAGGCAGGTAATAATATTAAATGGCCACAATGGGACCAGCCCAATGGATTAAGCAGACTGCAATTGCCCAGTGCACCTGAATGCTCATTTAGCTGTCACCTTCTCACAGACTGTGTTCTTGGTCCCTCCGCACTATATTTCATGGTCAAATTCGGGTGCTGACATGGACAATTTAGTGTCTGAGTTCTTTTTAACACAGGACATGGTGTTGTAATTACATGCTCCAGCGCAGGGTCTACATTCCAAGATAACAAACACTGTAAAAAAGGAAACTTTAATAGAGTCGAGTGCCTTTTTCCCTGGGCTTAGGAAAGTTGTAAAGGAAACTATATGTACTCTTCAGTTGTCAGGGAGGACCAATTGGAAGCATCCATCATAACCTTTTTAGATACCCTGTTCTGCTGGGGCCTGCAAGGGAAGTAGAAGTAGACTTAGGTAAGGTTATGTCAGGAAATGTCTCAGTAAGCAGGGTCACGTCAGGTAAATTCAGATTCAGGAGAGTGTAGGACGAGCTGGGGCAGGTCCAACGACCATCTAGTATGGCAGCATTTTATTGCCATGGTGGAAACACACAAAACCCCAGAAAACATCCAAAGGGAAAAATGTTTCTCAGAGATGCTGGAAAGAATGACAGTTTGTTACATTGCCCCAATGCATTTCAGCTGAAAAGAGCCCTTTCAGGGACTTATCTCACATGGGTATTTTCCGGCTGCTCAAAATCCATCCATTTTAAAGACTGACCGGGCTTTGCCCTTTCCTCCCCTCTCCCTCCGTGGCTAACCAGATGCCTTTTTTATTTTTTATTTCATAGATATACAAGTCACCTTGCAAAAAACACACACAAGAAAACAACAACCCACCGAAACACTATAATTTTCCCAAGGTGATATCCAAAAAGTGATAATAAAAATGAATGAAAGCCCTGATCAACAAAATGAAAAACAGATAACAAGCAGATAACAGATAACAAGAAGCAAAAGCAGGAAAAGGGCGTTGCATTTAGCCAGCAACTCAGCATAAAATTTAAACTGGGCCACAAGAGCAAGATAATAATAAGCTCTTATCCCACTTAATTAAAAGGAGTCTGAAGAAAGGCCTAGCTGAAATAGAGGATGGAGGGGGGCAAACATCTATCCTAAGAGACCTAACCTTGAGACCACCACTGAAAATGTTCGCTCTCTCGTGCCCACCAACCAAGCAACCACATTTCCTGGAGGGCAGTCCTGCAGAGCTGATCTTAGGTTAGTTGGGTGTAGTGGTGCCTCTTTAAGTAAGTTGGGAAATATTTTGAATTGGGACCAGAAGCAAATGAGCATCCAGTGTTCCCTTTTTGCAGAACTGGAGTCATGAAGTCCAAACATATAGCAGCCACCAGTACAGCATACCTTGGTTCTCAAACAGAATCTGTTCCAGAAGTCCATTCGACTTCTAAAAACGTTCAAAAACCAAGGCGCAGCCTCCAATTGGCTGCAGGAGCTTCCCGCAATCAATTGGAAGCCGCAGAACCTGTGTCGGACATTAGGCTTCCAAAATACGTTCGCAAACCGGAATACTCACTTCCGGGTTTGCGGCGTTCAGGAGCCTAATTGAACGAGTACCAAGGCGTTTGACAATCAAGATACGACTGTTTCTAGGCTGCTGTGTCCTGCACCAATTGAAGCTTCCAAGCCACGTTCAAAAGGCAGCCCCACGTAGAGTGCATTCAGTAGTCCAGGCTATATTTAATCAGGGCATGACTAATTAACGCAAGGACCTTAGTCACAACTATCATATCTGCCATCACCCCAAAGGAGCCAGGAGGATCCCAAACATTCAAATTTGGCATTTCATGTGAGATTTTGATCAGCTCTGGCCCATCTTGAGCTGATACAGGCTCGTCTTATCTTGAGCCTAAGCAGAGTGTAGTCCAGCAACGAAAGGATAAGCAGGTACATGTGCTACATGCTAAAGTTTATTTACACTCTATGCTGAGAGCATACAAGCATCCATCCTGCCTCTGTGAGAGCAGAGAAGCAACTCAGCTTGACACAAAGAGAACCGAGAGAACACTGGAAAACAGGAAACCAGTGTACGTCACATCCAGTCTCCCACTCCCGTGGGAATCCTACACTAACTCTGACTGTGGAATGTAAACAATGTCTTGTGACAAGCAGGTTGCTGCTCAGTGAGGGAAATAGAAACCAACATTTCAGTAGGAGTGCAATCCCATCCAGAACTGATGGAATACCTCTGACCAGAACAACAAGAAGAAGAAGGGTTTGGAATTGATATCCCGCTTTATCACTACCCTAGGGAGTCTCAAAGCGGCTCACATTCTCCTTTTCATTTCCTCCCCCACAACAAACACTCTGTGAGGTGAGTGGGGCTGAAAGATTTCAAAGAAGTGTGACTGGCCCAAGGTCACCCAGCAGCTGCAGGTGGAGGAGCGGGGAAGCGAACCCGGTTCCCCAGATTATGAGACTACCGCTCTTAACCACTACACCACACTGGCTCTCAGCAATTGACTTCCTCACCCACAGTACCTCTTGTCTGAATTAAACCACAGCTTGTTCATCCTCAACCACCTGCAAGTGTCTGTTGGGGGGTGGGTATTTAAAAATCTGATTTGTAAATAGTATCTGTGTGGTACTATTTTCTTAATTTGTAGATATTTTAAGGAAAGTGTATATTACAAAAACAGATAAAATATTCAGTAGCAGGAAGCATGGTGTGGGTGGTGGTGGTTCCCACTTGACCCCTTGACCGCTGAGTCACTACTGCTTACCAGGAAGGAGAAGATGAGGCAGCAGAGAGACTAAGTGTGCTGCAAATGCGTTTGTGGAGCCAATCCATCTCTCCTCCCAGGATGCAACAGTGTGACTCAGCTGTTTGGAGGTGAGCAGTGTTGCCCAGTGGCGTAGCGGCAGTTGCCGGTGCCCAAGAATGAGTTTCAAAGTTTCACTGCAGAACAGTCTTAAAACTAATTACATAGTACAAAACACAATGCAATACATTGCACTCAAGTATCAGGTAGCACAGTTCATGCCTTTAAGTCCTTTAATACAGTGATCCGAGAGAGAGAGAGAGAGAGAGAGAGAGAGAGAGAGAGAGAGAGAGTGAGTCTCTATTATGCTGTAAGTGCCTTCTTCCAACACACTGAGCTGTCAATCTCTCTGCTGGCTTCCCACAACACCAAAATATTGAGCTTGTCAAGTATCTGCCCGGACGCTGAGGTCCAGCTCCGAGGGCCTTCTGGCGGTTCCCTCATTGCGAGAAGCAAAGCTACAGGGAACCAGGCAGAGGGCCTTCTCGGTAGTGGAACGCCCTGTGGAACGCCCTCCCATCAGATGTCAAAGCGATAAACAACTACCTGACATTCAGAAGACATCTTAAGGCAGCCCTATTAAGGGAAGTTTTTAATGTGTGACGTTTTAGTGTATTTTTGGTTGCTGTGGAAGCCGCTTAGAGTGGCTGAGGAAACCCAGCCTGATGGGCGGGGTACAAATAATAAATTATTATTATTATTATTATTATTATTATTATTATTATTATCATCATCAACTTCCTGCTGGCAAAGGACCTGCTCATGTTTCCAGAGATGTGCCATCAGGTAGCCTGAAATGGAAAAACACCAGTCTTCTGCTTTCACCTAGAGTGGAACCTCTCACTTAATGCAAATTTCTCTACTTTGCAGATACAAACCTTTACATAAGTTTTAACTGCAAAGCATGAAACATTACGTGTTATGCACATTAAACTTTTAACTTTAACATTCCATCCCTTCCCATCCCTGGCCTAGACTGTTATATCATTCCTCTTCTTCTATTGCAATTAACCTTCTTCTCATGGGACTGTCCATTTACTGTCTTGTGACACATTGGACAGACCCACAGCACACTTTATTCCTTACATACCCAACAGTTTCTTCCACATTTAAGAATGGGAATTAGCATGAAGTTAGGCATGGAGCTCAAGCAGGATGCTCAAAGTGTGATTACAGAAGAACCCAGATCAAAACAAAGCCACAATATTTTTTTTAAATAATAATAATAATGTAACTTACATCACCCCAGCTCCAAACTAGGCTTTGCATCTGCTGGTTTTTCCTAGCAGGATGTAGTGCGTTAATTATTGTTTATAGGCCTGCTGTAAAAATTAGTTGCCCTTGTATAACAAAAGCCCACAGTCAATATTTTATGGACAAAACCCACAAAAAAGGAGTTTGAATTGATGGCTTACAGGGCAGGAAATAACAATTAACTGGCTTCTCAAATAAGGCTGTTTGGTTTTACACCATTGTGTGTTTTTCTAGCTCATCATGAATTGAATCATTGAGATATATTTTGTGAAAATGGCCTGAAGAACTGGGAGACGGGTCTTTAAAAAACATTGTCAGATATATCATCTCATAGGAAAGCGTCTGCAATTTATGTCACAAAACATAAAACCTGCTTCCATGGGTTGTATTTATTATTTGGACCTCTCTCACACACAGAGAGCGAGCCTAAGAGCACCAATCTACACCTTTCACAGCTTGGAAAGAAAGAAAAAAATATATACCCTTGTCAGAAGACTATCTGGATAAATTAAAATTGACCACAATGCAGGGAAGTCCTGGCCAAGGACATGTTGAACAATCCAGTCTGTCCTTCCGATTATCATTGTTTGAGAGCGTTTCATTTATGTGCCTACTGCAAAGACACTAAGAGTCTGTAATTCTGGTGTTTCTTACAATTTTGTGGGTCATAAGACTAGATAAGCAAAAGATGTTTAAAGTTTTCTGCATCAAAATCTGGTTTGGCTTGATTTGGTACAGCCAATTTTCGACCGACGCAGAGAATTGTTGGTGGAGACCTAGTAACAGGAAAGCGGCTCCTGTCCATGCGTCCAACTGCTTCCTCCAAGAACAAATAAAAGCCTCTGGACCGGCTTGTTAAGTGGATTACAGGTAGCCTGGCCTTGCTGAGACTTCCAGCTTGGATTACTACAAACCATTTAGGAGCAATGAAGCAAAAGACTGTTAAATTATTATTACTAATAATTTCTGCAAGGTTTGTTTTGGGTTTAATTTTAAAAAAGCGTTATAAGAAAAAACTGCTCCTTTTCCCTTATGGGGTCTCCAAGAGCCCATAAAGGGTCCTTAAGTGGGTTCCCTATCGGTAGGAGAAAATAACAGAGGCCAACCAGAGAATATTGAGAAGCAAAGCAGCTAGTAAGCCTGATCTTTATTAAACTGTTGCAACAGGGTCCCCACTCACCACACACAGGAGGGAGGAGAACCCAGAACAGTGGTTTTCCCTATCATCTATCTAGCTATCTAGCTATCCATCCCATGGGGCTGCCAGGTTCTGGTGTTTTAAATTATGTGCTTATTCCTATAAAGAAGAATAAAAAAAATGATAATAAATTCATAGCATCATTAATAATGTAAAAAATGTCAATATGACTGCAACTTTTTTTTGCAGAAGATTGGCCCTGTGCCTTTTAGAAATGCCATCCCAACACAGCAGAAAGGATTTCAAGGCATTTTGTACAGTATCCTTAACACACAGTTGTGCCCAGACTACAGCTGCCTCAGTTGTCTATTTTGTGTGCATCTGTATATGCGTACAAGTGTGTACATCGGCACAAAGTGTGTGTTAAACCAACGGTGATCTTGCAGATGCAATCCCAAACAAGATTTAATGCTCTAGTGGCTAGACACCTGTATAAGGCAGGAAATAGATACAGGAGAACTGAGTTCAAGTTGGTGTCAGTCCAGTCCTGTTTGGAAAGCTGTGCATTGAGCCCTCTTTGAGCTATGATCCATTTCTCATTTATACACCAGCTTCTCTTGCATTCGGTTCTTTCCTTCCTCTGGCTCAGTGGCTCTCAAAGCAGGTGGGCCACCACACTAGTGTGGCAAGAGAGGGTGGCAAGTGTTGCAGGAAGATTCAAGGACAATCAAAGAAACAAACGTTTCAGCATAGCATAGCATAATAATAATTATTTTTACTTGCAGAATTACTGTATATACCTGAAGGAGAGTCTCCACCCCTATCTTTCTGCCCGGACACTGAGGTCCAGCTCTGATGGCCTTCTGGTGGTTCCCTCACTGTGAGAAGTGAGGTTATAGGAAACCAAGCAGAGGGCCTTCTCAGCGGTGGCGCCCTCCCACCAGATGTCAAGGAGATAAAGAACTACACAACTTTTAGAAGACATCTGAAGGCAGCCCTGTATGGGGACGTTTTTAATGTCTGGTGTTTTATTATGTTTTTATATGCATTGGAAGCTGTTCAGAGTGGCTGGGGCAACCCAGTCAGATGGGCAGGGTATAAATAATAAAATTAGTAGTAGTAGTATTGGTATTGGTATTTGTATTTGGATAAATATCTTTTCAAAATGAGAGAAAGAGCATCAAGTGATACTGAGGACAATCTTAGATGCTGTATATAATTATATTTTGAGAATAATTTATGTATAATTCCATTGTTTTATTGTTTCTGGATGTCCCATTATCTTATTATAAAGTAGTTGTGTTCTATGTTATAAATTAAGCACTGCTGGGATCTGTTTCTTTTTGTTTTCTGATGTATTCCTTAGCAGTTGAAAAATTTGGTGTGGTGCCAGCAAATTTCTATTCTGGCAGCGTGTCCCAGCAAACAATATTTGGGAACCGCTGCTCCAGTTGATCATACTCATTTTACCTCTCTGTAAAGTGGGCACAAGGCATATCCAGTACCATACTGCCACCTGGTGGGTCATGCATAGGTTGAGAAGGCTGACGTAGATAGAAAATACGGTCTGAAGGGAGAGGATTAAGCTTCGCCTCTTCCTCTGGAGCTTTTTCATTCAATTTTTCAGCCCCGTGACAGGTATTTTATTTTTAAGAATTGGGAAGTGAAGGATAAATTCAGTTTGTTTGCATTTTAATGGAAAACTACCTATTTTGTCCTTTCTGAAACAATATGTGAACCGAAACACAGCTATCCTTTGAAATTGACACTTTTTTGAATTATGCAATGTAGTTTTCCACTGAAACAATATATTGGGGGAGGGCAATCATATTTTAAGGGGAAATGTGCAGAGAAAGCATATATTAGTGAAAATGACATGTAAAATTCTTCTAGGGGTACTTTCATTTTCCTACTCATATTTAAATACTGTCCCTCAATGAGGCCAAACTTAGATTCACAAAATGTTTAGGAGTATGTGTACCCCTGTGTAAAAGGTACAGGGACCGCTGACCATTAGGTCCAGTTGTGGCCGACTTTGGAGTTGCGCCGCTCATCTCGCTTTACTGCCTGAGGGAGCCGGTGAACAGCTTCCGGGTCATGTGGCCAGCATGACTAAGCCGCTTCTGGCAAACCAGAGCAGCGCACAGAAACACCATTTACCTTCCCGCCAGAGCAGTACCTATTTATCTACTTGCACTTTGACGTGCTTTTGAACTGCTAGGTTGGCAGGAGCAGGGACCGAACAACGGGAGCTCACCCCGTCGCGGGGATTCGAACCGCTGACCTTCTGATTGGCAAGTCCTAGGCTCTGTGGTTTAACCCACAGTGCCACCTGCGTCCCGTACCCCTGTGTACCCCCAGAAAAAAAGCACTGCATATTTCTATCACATTTTGATCGTTCAGGCTGCACTCTTAGCTTGAGGCTTACTGCATCTCTTGATTTAGAGACTGCATGGGAAGTATAAATTTCCCCTGCCCTCCAGTTTGGGGTTTGGCCCTCTTGGTGGGTGAGTTTTGCGTGACTTTTGCATCCTCTCCCTGGATCGCCTAGCGCCACCTGTTTGAATTATGAACATACAGCTCTTGCTTTGTGGTTCTGACATACTTGGAGTCTGGATTGTGTTAGGTCGATCTGTGTGGGCCTGATAAAATGTTTATATAGGTAATCTGATGACAGGAGACTTGCAAACATATGCAGAAGCTTGGGTCAATTGTTTATTCTGAGCCCTGCCCTTTTGCTGATATGTTCTATGGTATAATTTATGATTAAATGATGCAACTTCTGTTCAGGGACAGAGCAAAATCATGAGAGGTCTTGGGATACTGGGCTGTAGTGGGGGCTCTTTTCTGACCCCCCCCCACTCTGAATACGCTCTCCCGAAGAGCAAGAGAGTGTGTCAAAGAAACTAATGTGATGAAACTTGCCCTCCAGTTTATCAAAAGTTTTCATTCCTCACGAAAGAGGCTTCTGTTTTTCTGCCTCCTCCTCAAGGCAGCTTAGAATTCCTTTATATTTTTGCTGGATGCAATATTCAGCTTACCTTATTGCTGGGAGGTAACAGAGGGTGAGGAACACGGGTGGTGCTGTGGGTTAAACCACAGAGCCTAGGACTTGCCGATCAGAAGGTCGGCGGTTCGAATCCCCGCGACGGGGTGAGCTCTCGTTGCTCATTCCCTGCTCCTGCCAACCTAGCAGTTCGTAAGCACGTCAAAGTGCAAGTAGATAAATAGGTACCGCTCTGGCAGGAAGGTAAAGGGTGTTTCCGTGCGCTGCTCTGGTTTGCCAGAAGCGGCTTAGTCATGCTGGCCACATGACCCGGAAGCTGTACGCCGGCTCCCTCGGCCAGTAAAGCGAGATGAGCGCCACAACCCCAGAGTCGGCCACAACTGGACCTAATGGTGAGGGGTCCCTTTACCTTTACCTCTTAACAGAGGGTGACGTGTGCACTTTTATTTTTGATATTCATCTATCCACTATTCTGCAGTTCCCCGGCAACCTGTGTTTCCTGATCTGAAAAAGTCCCATGAGGTCTTCCACTGGTTTTTAATTAGCAGGGTTTCCCAAACTTGGGTCCTTAGCTGTTTTTGGACTACGATTCCTATGATCCCTGCTAGCTAATGATGATGGGAGTTGTAGTCAGCTGGAGACCTAAGTTTGAAAAACACCGAATTAAAGCACGGGAAGCCAGGGAGGCTACTAAGCACTTGAACTAGGTGTGCATCCTGATTTTGTTTTTAAGAGAACTTCTTCCTCTGCCTTAGCTTAAAACAAATCATTCCACAATCCAATTTCTGCATGGGCACTTCAGAAAGTTGCAGAGTGCAGACCACTTGAGAGGTGTCTTGTAGGATGAAATAAAGAACACTCAGGAAAACCCCTTCAAATAGAGGAGAGCCCGTGCAAAACAGGACATGTGGCCAACCCAATGTGGTGTAGTGGTTAAAAGAGCGGTAGGCTCATAATCTGGGGAACCGGGTTCGCGTCTCCGCTCCTCCACATGCAGCTGCTGGGTGACCTTGGGCTAGTCACACTTCTCTGAAGTCTCTCAGCCCCACTCACCTCACAGAGTGTTTGTTGTGGGGGAGGATGGGAAAGGAGAATGTTAGCCGCTTTGAGACTCCTTCGGGTAGTGATAAAGCGGGATATCAAATCCAAACTCTTCTTCTTTACTCCATTTCCAGCAACTGACCCTAGGGACCCTTGCTTAGAAAGAACACACCCTCCCAGTTCTGATTCAGATCTAGGTGTCCATAACCCTGGCCTGGCCTGGTGCTGACTAGAATAAAGCATTTTGCACATGCAAGGTTTGACTTGTAGCTGGTCGCAATAAAAGTATTGTGATGTTGCTGCCGTCTGGGATTTCTCTAACAGGCCAGCACAGCTGCTTGTCTGCATCCCTCCCCCCCCCCAATAATGTTCCTAACTCCTGTCCCTGTGTTGTTACAGTGGTTTATAGCGTGGTTGGTGAATTATGCTCCGCAATGCAGACTGCAGAAGATCAAGCTAAATCCATGCTGGCAAACATTAAATCCCAGCTCTCTCACATCCATTCCCCACCCTCGTTTCAACACAGCAAAGCAATATTTGAGACAAGTTCAGATCCTCGCTCGGGTGAAATAGCAATTTTGAGGAAATTGAAACCATTTCAGACGAGCCAGGGGCATCCTTTGAGAAATGTTTTCAGCTGAGATAGCCCTTCCATCTCTCAGGACTCCCGAGTGGCAAGATAATCTCTGAATACAGTGGAACCTCGGGTTGCGAACATGATCCGTGCAGGAGGCACGTTCGGAACCCGCAATTGTGACGCAATTCAGCACTTCTGCGAATGCGCAAAGCGCGATTTAGTGTTTCTGTGCATGCACGAGCGCTGAAACCTGGAAGTAACCCATTCCAGTACTTCCAGGTTCAGCGCGTCCATAACCCAAAAACACACAACCCGCAGCGTTCACAACCCGAGGTATGACTGTATGTGTGAAGGGGTTGAAAGACAATGGGAGGATAACAGCCAAAGCGGATAAAAACACTTCTTTTCTTCAGTCTAAAGGCTATCTAGACAGTGAGCTCCTTGCTCTGCCTCTCCCAGTTCTGTGCCCTCCCCAACCCCACCATGACGTTCCTTTTCTTGACGGACACGTTTGCCGAAGGAATCCCCTCCTCTGCAACCCTCAAAAACATGCACTTCATTGTACTCCAGCTCTGTAACAGCGCCAAGTTGATTTATGAGGGGTGCATTTCTTCCAGTGATCCCTGCTGGTACCGGACTCGCTACTTCCTTTTATGTGTCTGTGTCAGAGGGCAACTGGCAGCCAACTGTTTGGAACGGGTTTTTCAAAACACTGTTCTGAATTATTGCTGCTTTTATGGCGGCGCTCGGCTTGTCTAACGCTGTGAAGCCCTAAGCTGTGCTTACACGGATGTAAGCTCCACTGAAAGCAAGAAGAAGCAAGAAGACTTATCTCCAAGTAACGCTTAAGAATTTAATTTGACACTCAGCTACATGTGTGTGTGGAAGCCCACAAACGTCAGTGGGCTCAAGGTTCAGGAACTGACCACAGGGTCTACTTGGATGTTATATTTTGCCTCCAGAAGGCGGTTTCTTAGGGATGCCGACCCATAAAAATGTTAAGAGGGGGATGTTTCATTTATACAATTTGTTCAAAGATTATCAATTCAGCTGGGTCTAGCAAGATTCCAGGATCCACCTCGTGGGGTTGGCTTTGAACAAGTTCAAAGTGAGTGTTTCCAGCTGTTCTGCCCCACCCCCGCCTTTGGAAGACTCTGGAAGAAGTTGCTGCCTGAACTGGAGCCGAGCTGAACCATTTTGACAATTCAGGGTGCGGCGCAAAGAGATAAATTTCTTAGAAATTTCCTACAGCGGGTGGATATGATGTGGTTGTTTAGTGGTTTAGTCATGTCCGCCTCTTCGTGACCCCATGGACCAGAGCACGCCAGGCACTCCTGTCTTCCACTGCCTCCCTCATGCTGGTAGCTTTGAGAACACTGTCCCACAATCTCGTCCTCTGTCGTCCCCTTCTCCTTGTGCCCTCCATCTTTCCCAACATCAGGGTCTTTTCCAGGGAGTCTTCTCTTCTCATGAGGTGGCCAAAGTCTTTGAGTCTCAGCTTCAGGATCTGTCCTTCCAGTGAGCACTCAGGGCTGATTTCCTTCAGAATGGAGAGGTTTGATCTTCTTGCATTCCATGGGACTCTCAAGAGTCTCCTCCAGCAGCAGAATTCAAAAGTATCAATTCTTCGGCGATCAGCCTTCTTGATGGTCCAGCTCTCACTTCCATACATCACTACTGGGAAAACCATAGCTTTAACTATGCGGACCTTTGCTGGCAAGGTGATGTCTCTGCTTTTTAAGATGCTGTCTAGGTTTGTCATTGCTTTTCTCCCAAAGCGGGTGGATATAGGATTGGCTTATCCTAGCCAAGACTCAGTGAGGTGATTGAAGGTTCCCTCCTTCCTTCCCTTCTTCTCCTTTTTCTTTTTTTTTAAAATAAAGGTCCATCAAATCCTCTTCACTCACAATACAGTCAAACCTCGTTTTGTGGATGGGATCCGTTCTGCGCACGCATACGGCACAATTTAGCGCTTCTGCGCATGCGCGAGGGGTGAACCCGGAAGTAACCTGTTCCAGTACTTCTGGGTTTGCCATGGACATTCGCCGAAGCGGACGCAGGCAGAGGTGGATGCAGAACGAGGTTTTACTGTATACCCTCCAACATTTCTCCAATGAAAATACAGTCAAACCTCAGTTGTTGGACGTATTCTATTCTGGAAAACCGTTCGACTTCTGAAACGTTCAACAACCAAGGTGCAGCTTCTGATTGGTTGCAAGAGCTTCTTGCACTCAAGCGGAACCGCGTCGGACATTCGGGTTCTGAAAAATGTTTGAAAACTGAAACATTTGCTTCCAGGTTTTTGGCATTCGGGAGTTCAAAAGTTCAAAAACGGAGCCATTTGAGAACTGATGTTTGACAGTAGAGACATTCCCTCCAACATTTCTCCAATGGAAATAGGGACGTCCTATTCCATACCCTCCAACATTTCTCCGATAAAAATAGGGATGTCCTAAGGAAAAGCAGAACATTCCAGGATCAAATCAGAAACTGGGGTGGCTTCTGTAAATTCGGGACTGTCCCTGGAAAATGGGGACAATTGGAGGGCAATAACATGGGTTTCCATGCAGGCTGACATCCTTTGTTTCCCAGGGGCCAGGATGGAAGAATGTAGAGCACAGACTTTGGGGAGAGCGCAGGCATATCTTAAGGGAGGTAAGGGAACCCAGAGCCTGCAATGGACCCAGCCGAGTGAGTGATGTACAGCAGTCAGAGCAACGTGAAGCAAACTGAGATTTTAACTCAGTTTTTGTTTTTAGAGTCCAGCCTGCATTAAAGGGGAGTTGGGGTGTCCAAAGGGAGTTGTGAGGGGCCTCCACAGATGTAGTAATGAGCAAAGGGTATTATAGCAGTGAGGGGAAAGTACTTGAGGTGTGGGGAAGGCAATTCCATCCTCTAGCCTGGTCACTCTGGCCCCCTTTCTGCCATCCCCCCAAGTCCCAAGGTGTTGCTGATAAGCTCCAAGTCATCCAGGAGGAAGGAGTGTGTATAATCTGGTCCAGGAAGGGAAGGCTGGCCTGATGTGTGCAACAGAGATCTAGTTAGATTAAAGGGGAGGTTTTAAAAGCCCAACATTTGCTTGAAGTGGCGCAGGACTGTCTGTACACAGATTTCAAGCTTGGAAACACTTTATCGAATGGTCATGCGATGTCAGGTGGTCACACAATCCTTCAAGGAATTGCTGGTGGACCTCGAACCTTTGCCCAAAGGGCTGTGTTGAATTGACAGGGATCATTTCTCAGCTGTTCCACCCACTTCAGCATTAACCATTTTATTTCAGCTCTGTTTCAGTGATGAGGTGATTTATTAATTTTTTAATCCAAGGAAGGGAATTGAACTGGACGCAATTCTGTTTTTCCCCAAGACGTTCTGTTGGGAAGTCCTTTCTGAAATTTGGGAAATTCAAAATGGCTGCTGTTATGTATACAGGCATTGTGGGCCAAAGCCAGGCTGTATGCATGAAATGGAGCTCAGGAGCTTGATCTGCATAACATAAAAAAAAACAGAGAAGATTCTAAAACCCTCCAATCACATTGTTAGTAGCTGACAGGCAGCCAATCCCTGCTGAGATAGGGCCAGTGTTGTGATTTGCTAATTGCAGCATTAAGGCAACCTATCACAGGGCCGGCTTAAGGTATATAAACTGACCCCAGTTTGTCATTCTTGTTCTTGATGTTCCAATAAATCCTTTCTGAGCTGAATTTCGGTCTTGGGCCATTCCTGAACCCACCTACACTTCAGGTGCCACCACTGAAAACAGCTGCCTTTTGCCTGTCATTAGGGGCCACCATTATAATGGACAGTAGAGCAGTTGGATACCACACACTTTCACAGAGCTGGTAGATCATTCCTCTGGGCACTCATTTTATTTGAGAGGTGCAGTATTAAATACTCCTTCAAACATTGTAGGGGTCTTGTTAAAAATATAAAATCACAGTGTGCCATTTTCAGCAACCCTATAAACTGGAAATACAAGGGGAAACTTTTTCCACATTTTGGTTTTCTTTCTTTAAAAAAAACACACATAAAAGAGACTGGCAAGAGCCCAAGGATGCTTTATCTGAAAGCAGATGCAAAGGTTTAAAAAGCATATTCTGCTGTCTTTTGCGGGGGGATGGAGGGGAAAACCAGACGTGAACTGTGCAGTCCTGTATTTGTCTATTAAGAAGCCATCACCATTGAGTTCTTACTCTCAAGTAAACATGCTGATACCTGTAAATCAGTGAAATGCTTTGTTGAAAGAAAGTTGCGGGGAACAATTTCACAAAACTATTTCCCCTTCAAATTACTATGTCAAATCCATGGTTTTATGGTTGAAACAGTTTCTCTAAAGCCCTAATAAACTGCTACATGACAGCTTTCAGGTATTTGTAGGCCCCTATCCTGCCTTCTAGGATGCGGGTGGTGCTGTGGGTTAATCCACAGAGCCTAGGGCTTGCCAATCAGAAGGTTGGCGGTTCGAATCCCCATGATGGGGTGAGCTCCCGTTGTTCGGTCCCTGCTCCTGCCAACCTAGTAGTTCAAAAGCACGCCAGTGCAAGTAGATAAACAGGTACAGCTCCGGCGGGAAGGTAAATGGCATTTCCATGTGCTGCTCTGGTTCGCCAGAAGCAGCTTGGTCATGCTGGCCACATGACCCGGAAGCTGTACGCTGGCTCCCTCAGCCAATAAAGTGAGATGAGCACAGCAACCCCAGAGTGTCCGTGACTGAACCTAATGGTCAGGGGTCCCTTTACCTTTACTTTATCCTGCCTTCTCTTAATATTCTCTTTTCCAGGTTAACCAAACTAAGAACTTTCAACTGTTCCTCATAGGACTTGGTTTTCAGACCACTCTCCACCATGGTTGTCCTCAGCTGAACATGGTCTTCTTAAAATGTGGCTGCCATAACTGGACATGGTGGTTTGCATTGTGCCTAGGACACATTGGATCAAAACGACGGTTTTAAATTGTGTTAACAGACTATTATTGCAATCTAGCTGGTCATTTTCCTGCACAGGGCCCATGGAAATGAATGGGAACAAGAATATCATTGTTTTTCTCACCTCCAGTTTATTTCCATGGACCTTTCACAGGAAGAGCTACCTTCCCAGTTCATTTCAGCTTGGTCAATTCTTCATTGGCAAGAGAATGCCCATACAGACAAGACTTCTCTATATGTACAAGGAACCCTGTTGGAAATCATAGAATCATAGA
>JAXCMG010000032.1:2330583-2346069 GCA_034642415.1 Podarcis siculus | reverse complement strand
GGGGTGGAAATCTCCCTACTAGAACAGTGGCCTCGGCGGGCCGCGCCATCGGTGATGGATGGCTGGTGTGTGCAAGACATTATTATTTGTTATGTGTGTGGGGGTAGATGGCAGGCGCATTGGGCAGTACACCTGCTGAGCCCCAAGAACCAAGAACAGCTGTGTGCATTGATTTAGAAGCTTGCTACTTGGGGCTGCAGGAACGAATCAAGCAACAGCTCATAAAAAAGAGGGTTTTATGATTTCCCCCCTTCTTTCTACAAACAAACGGCCACATCATATGTTTTTCTAATGCTGCCATAAGTCAAAATTAAATCCCAGCCCAAGGTGTCAGCTTGGTACCATGTCAGAATTGTAACGGCTTATTTTAAAGGTCATTATGTGTGTGCCGGTGAGAAACACTGGAGGTTGGGATGGCCGGGGGTGGGGTGGGGGCAGGTTTCGACACAAGGGTGCCATTTCATTTCACTTCAACTCAGCCCGGGCACTTAGGAGCAATTAGCTTTGCTGTTTAAAGAAAAAAAATGAAATGAGAGTGTTTTAACTGGTGATTTTATGCTAATAACAACCACTAATTCAAACGGTCAAAAGAGAAAGTTGAAGCTGCAAAAGCACCGTGCGCCATGCGCTCTGGGGCCTCCTCGTATCCCAGGGGTGCCTCATGTCAAACGCGCCACGGTGCGGTGTGCACTGTGTCATGCAACAAGTGAGGACCGAGCGTGATAAAAAGAGAACATGCATTTCAGCTTTCATGATTGTGGTCGAGAGAGCTACCATCTCCCTTTCCTCTCCATTTATGCAGGCAAAAGCAATACATAACTATTTGTTGTTTAGTTGTGTCCGACTCTTCGTGACCCCCTGGACCAGAGCACGCCAGGCACTCCTGTCTTCCACTGCCTCCCGCAGTTTGGTCAAACTCATGCATAAACTCATACATAACTATATACATAACTATAGTTCATAAACTCATAAACTCATACATAACTATAGTGATGGGTATTTGCCAGCACAAAACTTGTTGCTTGATTTCATTACTTAGCCTATTTCTCTAGGCCTCCCGGTCAGATATCTCCTCTACCTCAGAACTGAATGCCCAGTAAAAGGAAATAGAGGGTGCCCAAAGGTTCAAAGCTTTGGATATTGTTTGCCAATATCCAAAGCTGGAGACTGATGTAGATCTTCACTCACCCTTTCTTCCCTGGTGCAGGGCAGTGCCATTTTGTGGTGTGCCTCAGGTGCCAAAATGTATTGGGCTGCCACGTGTGTGTGTGTGGAATCAGCTGGCTGGCTGGCGAAGAAGAGGGCATGGCCCTAGCAGTCCAGGAGACTTCACAATGCCCATAAGCAGTGCTTTTTCTGGGAGTGCTCAAGGAGTACCAGCACCTTTCCTCCCCCCAAAAAAATGTTTTAAGTGTGGTACTTAGTGTAACAACTTCATGGTGAGTAACTGCACATTTTTTCCTATATAAAAAAGCACTGTTCCTAACTAGCTGACAAGTGTGCAGGAGAGGCTAGCTGTAGGAGAAGATCAGGAAGAGAGAGGAAAATAGGTAGTTCTATTGATGTGTCTCACATACTTAGGGTAAGATTGCCATACATCTGGAAGTTCCCAGACATAGCTGGTATTTGGTCCTTTTTAGCAGTGTCTGGAGGGGACACGGGTGGCACTGTGGGTTAAACCACAGAGCCTAGGACTTGCCGATCAGAAGGTCGGCGGTTCGAATCCCCGCGACGGGATGAGCTCCCGTTGCTTGGTCTCTGCTCCTGCCAACCTAGCAGTTTGAAAGCACGTCAAAGTGCAAGTAGATAAATAGGTACCGCTCCGGCGGGAAGGTAAACGGCGTTTCCATGCGCTGCGCTGGTTCACCAGAAGCGGTTTAGTCCTGCTGGCCACATGACCTGGAAGCTGTACACCAGCTCCCTCGGCCAGTAAAGCGAGATGAGCGCCAAACCCCAGAGTCGGTCATGACAGGACCTAATGGTCAGAGGTGCCTTTACCTTTACCTAGCAGCGTCTGAGCATAAATCACTGAAATGTCCAGGAAATGTCCTGGAAAACCTAGATGCATGGCAGCCCATGTCGGAAGTGTAGATTTTGGTGAATTTTATTAAAAATGAAAATGGATAGTGCTTTAAAAAGCAACAACTTTGCAACAAACAAAAAAAAAGGTCAACGACTTTGGTGTCCGGATTCTCACTTTTCGAAATCCTCTGTTTGCTCCATTGATCTCCTTCTCTTTCTTTTGGCCCCCTCCAAAAGAAATGAACAAAAGCGTATTGGAGAACACGCACACAGTCATGAGAACCATTGAGTTGTCTGGATATGTCATTTCCTAGCTCACCCTGAAAAGTGACGTAAGACAGTCCTGCAGTGTAGTTCACAGTGCATTACTGCTGTTTGGCTCATTATGCTCTCTTTTATGGAGAGACAGACAAACAGACAGGGCTGCTGGCTGCTTTTTGCCCAGAAGTGCTCTTATATTTGCTGTAGGGGAATGGCAGTAATAATATTATAAGTTTATCATTTACCATATTTTTTGCTCTATAAGACTCACTTTTTCCCTCCTAAAAAGTAAGGGGAAATGTGTGTGCATCTTATGGAGCGAGTGCAGGCTGCGCAGCTATCCCAGAAGCCAGAACAGCAAGAGGGATTGCTGCTTTCACTGCGCAGCGATCCCTCGTGCTGTTCTGGCTTCTGAGATTCAGATTATTTTTTTCTTGTTTTCCTCCTCCAAAAACTAGGTGTGTCTTATGGTCTGGTGCGTCTTATAGAGCGAAAAATACAGTATATGCTGCCTATCTGACATTGGGTGCACCCGGCTGCTCTGGGTGACTCCCAACAAAATACAAGGTGTGACCGGAAGGTTCGGTGAACAGTCACAGAAATCGGACAGCGAGAAATATTCGAACATACAATCGGCATCAGAAACCCACAAAATGCTCACAATTGTGTACAGAGATGAAGCTGTAACTCGAAAGACAGTGTATGAGTGGTTTAGATGTTTCCATGAAGGGCGGCAAACCATCGAAGATGACCCTCCATTCAGCGAACTTTCTGGTCACACCTTGTATTAAAAACACAATAAAACATCAGCCATTAAAAACGTCCCTGAACAGAATTGCCTTCAGATGTATTCTAAAAGCTATTTATCTGTTTGAAATCTGATGGGAGGGCCTTTCACAGAATGGGCACCATTACCTGGAGAGAGAGAGAGAGAGAGAACCCTTCAGGGGCAGAAGGGGCAGAGTACAAAACTTTTAAAAACACAAAGTATTTTTCCTATTTGCCCCCCCCCCCCCAAAGTAGCCTTCCTGCTTTTAGCCACCCCCATAATTCCCTCTTCTACAAAACTGTTAAAGGTACAAGATGCCCGTTCCCCCTTTCCTCTCGGAAGTCAGGGAACAGTGGGAAATAGACATGGATAGTTAAAAACTTAAAAGGGCCCCCCCTTGCTGTTAAAATTATGCTAAGTGTTTGAGATGTTGAAAAACCGCTGTCCGTTTGTGCGCTTCTGTGGACCTGCTCAGAAAGGAGCTAAGCTGCTTCCTTAAAAATGCTAGCTTTTGGAGAAGCTTACATGCGTGCAAATAAAAATCAGACCTGTAACCAGAAATTTTATGGTGAGGGAGCCTAAGGGTACACTGGGGGGCCATTGTAAGTCAATATGAAACAGCAAAAACCTAAATATACATCTGATATGTTTAAATTCACTTTTTATTACTTTAAATTGAATTACGTTTTAAGTGCCAGGTGCCCAAGGACTCCATCTAAGCCCTAAATTCTTGAATGACCACAAAATGGTTCCATTCAAACGAGGGAGGATGCCTCAGTCCACTGATGCCTTATCTGACAAGCTGTTTTTGCATCTTGCAAACATAAAGGGACAGTGCTAACATTCAATCCAGCTATACGCAGAAGCAGAAATATATCATTTCGGATTCCTTTTCAGCATTTGCATATGAAAAGAGCTGGGGCTTTCAGCTAAAGGAGAGCAAACAGGGTCGGGCATGAACTTGGTCCTAGAGCATATCATCCAGCTATGGCCTTTATTCAGTTGTAAAATGCGGGTGGCGCTGTGGGTTAAACCACAGAGCCTAGGACTTGCCAATCAGAAGGTTGGCGGTTCGAATCCCCGCGACGGGGTGAGCTCCCGTCACTCGGTCCCTGCTCCTGCCAACCAAGCAGTTCAAAAGCACAGCAGTGCAAGTAGGTAAATAGGTACCGCTCCAGCAGGAAGGTAAACGACATTTCCATGAGCTGCTCTGGTTGGCCAGAAGCGGCTTAGTCATGCTGGCCACATGACCCAGAAGCTGTACACCGGCTCCCTCAGCCTATAGAGTGAGATGAGCGCCGCAACCCCAGAATCAGTCACGACTTGACCTAATGGTCAGGGGTCCCTTTAGCCTTTACCTTAAAATGCCTAAAGCTTTCTTTGGTGACTGGGTTTGCAAGAGGCTAGCCTATGCAGTTCTATGAAACCCCAAAAGAGCACAAAGGCAAGCTTTGGTTCAGATTTTGATTCTGTGTTTCAGAAAGGGGGTCTTAGGTCCAAATCTGAGGCATGCTTTGGAAATCAGAGGCTTCACATGTCTCCCCTCTGACTAGCATGAGGAAGTGAACAAGTGACTTTAACTTTTTAACTTTTGCATGGAATTCACAGGCTTAGTAGCTCCTTGTAAGCCTACCAAATATCACACAAATATGCACAGAAGTTTCTGTACTGTAGGGGTACTGTTATTGGAATACAACTCCCATCATTTCTGACCATTGGATATCCTGGCTGAGGCTGATAATTTCTAAAGGGTCATGGGTCCTCACCCCACTTTACAGCTTCAGTGTTGGGGGATTCATTTTTTTAAAGCACATACACAAAAATAAACAGGCAGATGCGTACATACAATGCTTTCTTTCTTTAAAAAAATGTTTAGGGGTACTCTCATTTTGACTCAAGAAAACCACCATTTTATAATTCAGATTGCGAAAAAATAAATACAGTAAATGGACAAAAGTAGAAAGACTCACGAAATGTTTAGGAGTATGTGTCCCTTTGTAGAACTGAATGAAATTTGAAGGTGTGGTTGCTCTTTTTCATAATGATAAGTGTTGTGGGGTGTTATGCAAGGGGAGTCTTGTGTGAAAGTTTCACCCAATTTTTTTAGGGCAAATGTTGTGGAGGTGCCCCTGTGTAAGCAACCTGCACAATTTCAGATGAGGGATTAGGAAACTATAATGGATGAAAAACTGAGTATTTTGTTTTGTACTCAATTAACACCAACTATCTTCATCCTTCTGAAAATCTGTGTGATTTGGAAGTATAAAAAAGGACCCCTGTAAACAGCTAGAGCTGTTAGTTACAAAACGACAACCCTCCTCTTAATAATAATAATAATAAAATATATATTATTTATACCCCGCCTATCTGGCTGGGTTTCCCCAGCCACTCTGGGTGGCTCCCTTCTTCTTCTTCTTCTTCATCATCATCATCATCATCAAATATCAAACATTAAAAATTTCCCTAAACAGGGCTGCCTTCAGATGTCTTGTAAAAGTCAGATAGTTGTTTCTTTCCTTGACATCTGATGGGAGGGCATTCCACAGGACAGGTGCCACTACCGAGAAGGCCCTCTGCCTGGTTCCCTGTAACCTCACTTCTCACAATAAGGGAACCACCAGAAGGCCCTCAACGCTGGACTTCAGTGTCCGGGCAGAACGATGGGGGTGGAGATGCTCCTTCAGGTATACTGGGTCGAGGCCATTTAGGGCTTTAAAGGTCAGCAACAACACCTTGAATTGTGCTCGGAATGTCCATGCCTGACATTTTCCATCTATGGAGACCTTGGAGAGCAAACGCAACCATTTTTGAAAGGCAGTCTGAGGCTGCCTGATTCTGTTTGCACCCACCAAATCTCCAAGGCAGACCTGAGGCATCAAGAGCTTCTTTCGTGAAGTCTTGCTTCAGCTTAAACAAAGCCTGAATCACTCTAAGGCAGCCCTCCTTTTGGATTCAGGTTTTGTATGAAGTGGATGTACATTGTTAAAATATGAGGACTGGTCTCCTTTCATTTAATTCCAGGAGCTTTGCTCAGTTTGGGCAGGGTGTGTGTCAAAAGTTTCCCAATGAAACAAAAAGGTGCAGAAGTGCCAAAACAATTTGGGAAAGGGGGGTATTTTTTTCTTAGTTTAAAACTTTTTAAATATATTTTAAAGCTGGCAGCATGACTGATGACTTTTGTTGGTGCTTCAGCAGCTGAGGGCTCCTAATGCACTGGTTCCACTTTGGAAGCAAAATAAGGTAAACATCTCCATTCTTGATAGAATGGTAGAAGCCTCCCGCTATACACTTGGAGCATTGGCATAGTTAATCATTTGGAAAACACCTCATAAACGGAACAGACATTCAGATCAAACAGGCATGTGAAGAAGAAGAAAAACCCTTGGTTGCTTTTGCTATACTAAGAAACGAGCCACTGCTATCAGTCAGTCATAACTTTTGAACTTTGCTTACACCCCCACATCGTCTAGGCTCCTTCTTTGGCCACCACCTGGACCCCCAGATGCTTATATTTCTACCCAGGTGGCCCTGAGTAACGTTTGCAATGGAATTTGCTTCATTTAGCAGCGTGGGGGCATTGGGTGGTTTTGTGATGCTGTGAACAGGACACCTCTAGCAATAGACAAATCTGCCAACCACGTCGATTCCTTATTGAATCCATTCCACGAAGCACATTAATTGAAGACGACAAGATAGATTCAGGTTCCTGGTTACAGAGCTGCTGCACCCAGAGGCACTGAACACCACCCACCCAAGATGTTCTGGCAGCGCTAGGTGCACAGATTATCACCATACTGAAGAGTCATTTCAGAATACAAATCCCTTAACGGCCCCAATCTGCAAGATGCTTTTGCAGCTTAGCTTGGTTACAGAGCACAACTTTCTTTCTTTCTTTTTATTGCTCTTAGATGTAGAAGAGGGAAAAGCCATTACTCACTCTGCAGGATACAGCACTTAAATGCCTGGAGTTGTTGAAGGGGTCTGGTCAGCATCAGCCGATTTTTCATTTCCTTTCAATGGGGACAGTGTGGTGCTCTGGAATCCCCAGAGCCGGGCAGCATGAATGCAGGTATTGAATTTTCTGGGAAGAGACAATTAGCCCCAAACATGTGACAGAGACATGTTCTTGTTAAACTCCCATTCATTTGGAAAGGGCTTAAACAGAAGTTCATTATCTCTGCTACTTGTCCCTAGCCTTCAAGACCGGCGGAGTCTTGGGCATAGGAAGTGCGAATGTCAAATCTTTGTCTTAGAATTGTTCGGTTATTTGCTTTCTCCTGAGAGTTGTCAGTGCTCGGTGTCTGCAAACATCATTAAGCGTTCAGGTTGTCGGTTCATGCAAACTTCACCGTGCAACACAGAGGCACGCTGGCTAAGGCAGGGGTGGGGAAGTTCTGGCCCACAGGTCTAATTACGCCCCGCAGGAGTTCTAATTTGCCCCACGAGTCTGCTTTCCTGATGCCATGATCACCTATCCCACCCCTGACATAATCTGTCTCTAAGCACCCAGCAGCTGACGGAGTGATCAAGTCAATGTCCGTTTCCATCTCATCGTTCCATAGTGCAACTGGGGACTCAAGCAAAGTGACCGCCATGACAACTGTTATCTACTGAAGTTCTCACCCTGGGCCAGCAGGGGGATACTGTAGATAGTTCAGGTCCACATATGCAAATAAGGGATCAAAAGTGACATTCAGTGATTGGATAGTTACAGAAAGTGGTTACTGTTGCATTCTAGTGGAGCTCTATATAAGCAGGCTGGCTGAACCCTTCAGTTCAGTTCTGTTCTGGCCTGTGAATAAACAAGAGCTGTTTGAAGAATCACTGTGTTGTCTGATGTGTTCACCCACAACTTAACACTGGTGACGAAAGTGGGATCGATGGACATCAGAGCACAGCCAGATGAGGCCACTCTCTGAGCTGAATCACTGAATGCCAGATTTAGATGAAGAGAGGCCCTACTCCACTTGTGAGGCCCCTCCCCATCCCCCACCCTCACAACTAGAAGGAAATGGAAGCTTGTTATAAGCAAAATTGAGTGAAGCCAGGGATGATGACGGGTATTTAAAATTCTAAAATTCACAATTTCTCCTCTAAAAGACATAAGATATTATTGTTAAATACCATGGTGATTTTAAAAAATGCATAAAATGAACATTGAAAAACTTTTGCAATTACTGAACTTTGTAAATCTTTTGTGGCCTGGGCAGGCCTGGAACTGGTTCCCATGTCTTGTTCCTCTCTAAGGAATCAAGTTCAGCCATCATGGCATTTCACCATGGCTCAGCGTCCTCTGAGGTTGGACTTTGGACCTCTTGGAAGCTTGAAGGTTCCCAAACCTTCTCTGAGCTACTAACAACAGCTGTATCTGCTACGACTGTTTTAGCAAACTCTTCAGCATATCTTTTGGGTGGTTTACCCTTTGTGGCCCTTTCAGATCTGCGTACTATACACAAGTCTTCCATGCTAGGCTTCTCCTCTTTAGGAGAATGGTGGGCAGGCCGGGTCGTCCTCTTATATACCTGCTGGGATTGACAAGGCATCTGACTCGCACCTGAATCTCATAGCTCTCCTGTAGCTGCCTCTGATTAGTTATCATTTAACTCTTGGGGGAAATAATTAGCATCACACGTCATGTGCATGGAAGTTGCAGAACCAATTAACCAGCTAGAAGGATTACTGTTAATAGCACCAGTTTTCCTATAACTTGATATTGCTGGATAGTTTTGATGAACTGCAAAAGCATTTTTAGTTTGCTTTCTGTTGCCACCCCGGAACTTTTCTTTATTAGTGCCAATTTATTTTGTATGATTCCTTGCAAATGAAGGAAAACAACTTTTCTGCTTGTATATGTTGATAATATAATTTTGGTTACTGAGGACAAACAAGATTGTACAAAAACAAGATTAGGTGCAGGCCTGGCCAGGACATAGGCATCCTGACTGTGACACAGGTGACCTGTGTGCTTGCTTGATTAACAGCTGCTGGGAACTTCAAGGTCCCTGCTCTCCCTTCTTATGGTCTTTGTACTGGACCTGGAGACTCCAATAGAGAGCATTCCATGCCAAGAAGGAGGGTAAGTGGGCACTCTATCAAATGGCAGGGCAGGAGTTACACAGAGCAGGGTCTTTTCACTGGTGGTGCCCATTGTATGCCTCTCTCTTCCCAGACCTGCTCTCTTTTGGCCTGTATTTTGGAGCTTTATAATTTAGGAAGACTTTGGAAGAACTGGTTGACAAGTCTTATCAGTTGCTGACGTATGAGCAGATTTCATTTGCTGCTATTCTGGTGCACCAGGGTTTACACCAGCGTAATAGAGTTGGCCAGGATGCCAGAAGGGATACAGTTTACGAGCTTTCTCCATTATCTGCACAGCAGGAGGTGTTCAGTCAACAGTGCAAAGGCTGAGCTGAAGCATTCCCTGCTGGTTACCTGCTTTCAGCAATAGGGATCGCTGTTTGGTAGTACCCAATTGGTTAGCTGTCAGATTCTAGAGCTCCCTATTGGTGGCTCTTAGGTAATTCACAAAATACAGAGTCCATTCATAAAACACAGTGTTCATTCATAAAGCAGTAACATAAATCTCCATTGCTACATATTAGGTGTATATTTCAGCAGTTGAATGTACAAGTTTATGGCCATGCTGTAGTGTAGTGCTTATGAGACTGTGAATAAAAGGTGGCTGGGCTCATTGTCTCAGGGTTTTTTTGGGGGGGAAGAGGTGACAAAACCAATAGGTTTCCCCCCCCCCCTTTATTTCCATAACAAGTCTTTGAGTCTGCACTCTGAATGGTGACACCAGGGACCTCGACCCCTTTCCCTGCCCTCCATTTTTGCATGATCGCTGGAACGTAAGACGGAGTTTTTGCTGTGAGGCAGATTGTTTCCATAGCGGTATTTTGGTGAGCCACTAATCCCCTTTCCCATTTACTGTAGTGTGACAACTTTGGCCTGAACCCCCCCCCCCCAAAATGGAACTTTCCTCCCTAAGAAAAACAAACTTTGACCTGACCCCCCCCCCCAAAAAAGGGGTAGATCACTGCCAGCCAGCCCCCCCCCCCGTGAGTAGATCGCAGTCTCTTGGGAGTTGGACGTCCCTGCTCTAGAGCATTCAGGAACCCCTCTGGTTCCAAAAGTTTCTGGATGCAGACCATCCTAATAGACCCCCTACCCCTGAAGGAGGGAAGAACTGCCACCATCAATCTAAACCTCACCAGGAAGTGATCTATCAATGACACCCGGGTTATTTGAGCATCACTACCACTAATACTGGGGCACGTTCCCTAGAGGCCAGATCCAGCTTACTGAGGATACTAGACAATGAAATACCAAAGAAAGCCTCAATGGTATTTATGTATGTGACTGCAGCAGCAAGGATTCTCTATGCACAGAAATGGAAAAAGAAGAGAACACCCTCACAGGAATAATGGTTGATGAAAATCTTGGAACAGAGATGGCAAAACCGGCGGCACTGATAAGAGACACAAATTTAGAATCCTTTAAAGAAGACTGGAAACCCTTCCTAGTCTATTTTAAGTTATTTCCCATATGTGAAGACCACGGTGGGGTTTGAAGTGTATGAAAATAGCAGAATATATTAAGAAACATTTTAAAGAGGATGAAATTAGATAAAACAGAACCTTAAAATGCATTTGTATGTAATTTGGGTTATAAACATCAGTGTTGGGTGAGTGGGAAGTCCCCAGTTTTGCTGAATTGGAATATAACTGTTGAGTAACAAATGTAACTTTCAAAATGGAAAAAATAATAAAATATTATAATATATATAAGAATGAACAAATTAAAGGAAATCTGTTATGTTGAAATTTCATGTGGAGTTTGGCCGGATTTTTTGAGAGACATGGACACTTGTGTCTGTCCAAAGTGCAGGAGATGCAGAAATTTGTGTGGAGGGAAATAAGGATGTCAGCTGTGTATTTGCGTCCATATCCAAGGGTTATCAAAACCACAAAGTGCACTCCTGGCTCTCTATGATCTCATGCAAAGTTCCTTCTCACCCTTCTACTGAAAGGGACCAATTGCATCTGGGACTTCCTAAGTGCAAAATATGAACACACCATGTACCATCATCTTGTGCACAAACACAATGCTGTGGTGTCACATTGAGAAAACAGCATCTTCTCTATGATGGGGCACCCTATTTTCAGGCACAGAACTTAGCAGTTAAAAACCAGACCATGGACAGCTCCCAGTGGGCCCTGCTGGCTGGAGATCTCCTTCCTGTTACAGCTCTACAGGAGTGTTATCTCAGCAGAGAGCTGAAGTCACCTGAAGGCTGGCTTTATGTAGGCTGACAAGGAACCTCGTCTGATTTTGTATCTGCTAGATTCTCAGAGGTTGAGGAGGTAAAAGTCGAGTTTGAGATACATCTTCTGACTCTGAGGATGATGGTAAAACTGAGCGTTCTTTCTGAGTGTACCTCATTCTCCTTGGGTCAGGGACCATAGCAACAAAGCCTTCTGGAGGCATGCCAACTTTGGAAGGGCCATTTCATGTTTACTTGGGTATGAAATTTGCTAAGAAGTCAGGGATATAAGCATAGACATTTTTGGCTTGTTTCCTCGAATATTCTGTCCTCTTCTGTAGGACTTGACGCTTGCAGGGGAAGTGGGCATGGTCAAGTCAGGTCTCTTTTGGGCCAGCTGGGTCAGGTCACATCTCCTTAAGCAGAATCCAGAATTATGGATAGCTCCCAATGGGCTCAGCTGGCTGCAGCTCTCCCCTACTGCAGCTACACAGAGGGAAGTTGTCTCAGCAGACGGATGAAGCCAACAAAAGTCTTATGGAGACTTATAAGGCTTCCCCTGAAGTAAAAATTAAAAAGACAGAAGTTCTTCCAAGGGAGAGGTGTGGAATCCTCCAAGGGTTGGTATCAGGACCTGTGCTTTTTAACTTGTTCATAAATTAGCTAGATGTCATGAATGAGACAGCTCCCAGTGAAGGTTTACAGCCAACTGGAGAAAGCAGCCAGAAACAGAGCGAGTTAACTGTCATGCAGGATGAACATCGGCTAGTGCCAACTCCTCTGCCCCTTGGAATGCCAGCTGATAAGGGAATGACTGAGAGCGGGCGGGAACCCAGCCAAAGCTCTCGGGAAGTTCCAATAGGCGCAAACAGAGAAGGAAGTAGTCTGTCAGAACAGGAAGAGATTGGAGCTGATCCAGTCCCTCCTAAGAGTCGACTAAGGGGAGGGCTGTTAGACAGGAAGCAAAACAAGAGGCATTAGTTACGCAAGTTCAATATCTTCTGCAAAACCTGGAAGGGGTCTTCAGGAGGGTCATCATGACTGATGAGGCTGGAGGCTGTGTTAGAGCCGTCTGGAGCTATTTGTTTTGACAATAAACCATCCTTTTTAATTAACTACGCTTACTGTGTGATCAAGCTGGGGACTGGACTCCTGACACTAGAGTTAGAGGTGAGTCAACAGATTGTGAAGAGTTTGAAGAGGAACTCTCCAAACTGAGTAAATATGCTATAAAATAGGAAATGCAGTTCAGTGTAAACAAGTGTAAAGTGATGCACATCAGGACAAAAATAATAATATTAATTTCACATATACGCTCATGGAGTCTGAACTGACAGTGATCTTCGGGTCAATAAAGATTCAAATTCCATGCTAGGAATAATCAGGAATGGAAAATAAAACGGCTGATATCATAACGCCATTATGCAAATCTATGGTGCGACTACATTCAGAATACTAACTCATCACAGACCTATTTCCATACCTAGAAATTAATCAATCTTACACTGTGAATTGCAACCACAACTGTGATGCTTTACTGGTCTGGAAGAAGGAGGTCAAGAATTAACATGGTGACCAGTAACCAGCACTTCACTGGCTACTCAGTTGTTGCCAAATTTCTACACATTCACACCACTTGGGGGGCATTTGTGTTTTTATTATTACATTTCCACCCCTCCATCTTTCCTCCAAGGAGTTCAAAGTGGTGTACATTCTCCCCTGCTCAATTTTATCCTCTCAACAACCCTGGCCCCAAGTCACCCAGTGAACTTCACAGCCAAGGGGGGATTTGAACCCTGTTCTCCCAGGTCTAGGGATGCGGGTGGCGCTGTGGGTTAAACCACAGAGCCTAGGACTTGCAGATCAGAAGGTTGGCGGTCAAATCCCCTCAATGGGGTGAGCTCCCATTACTCGGTCCCTGCTCCTGCCAACCTAGCAGTTCAAAAACATGTCAAAGTGCAAGTAGATAAATAGGTACCGCTCTGGCGGGAAGGTAAACGGCGTTTCCGTGCGCTGTTCTGGCTCACCAGAAGTGGCTTAATCATGCTGGCCACATGACCCGGAAGCTGTACGCCGGCTCCCTCGGCCAATAAAGCGAGATGAGCGCCGCAACCCCAGAGTCGGCCACAACTGGACCGCCACATTGTGGCGTGAGCAACAATGGGAACCATATGAGAAACTGGTCAGGGGTCCCTTTACCTTTACCTTTACCTTTACCTTTACCTTTACCTTTACCTCCCAGGTCCAAGTCCATAAACCACTATGCCACTCAAACCACTACACCACTCTTGCCTTTAAAGCTCATTGACTTGATCGACATATCATGAGATAAGCTATTGAGCCTCCTGTGTCCTTCGGACTTAAAACATTCCCCCTCTTCATGTGATTCAGTGGCTACCCAGAGAACAAAGAGCAAAGCCTGCACTGAATTGCTACACCCCGGCAATGGTTAATCTGTATTACCCACAACAATTTGGTCAGGGTGAATGAAATGCACCTCAAGAAACTTCCATCTGCAAAGCTGTATGCAAGGCACGATCTCAAGAGGGTGGCCGTGTCATCTAACGGGTCCCACCTGTCCTTCAGTCAGCACAAACGTTAATGACTTTTCATATTCTTTTGCTAATATCATTCACACCTCTGCACCTAATGCCAGGGCTTCTGTCGCCAATTAGCTGAGATTAGGCAGGGGGAATAGCCTTGCACATACTGTACATGACAGGAGTCTATTCCTAGAGCTGTAGATCCCGTCTAAACTGAGCAATGCTGAACTCAGGATGGAAACAAAAAGCAGCTCATGAGAGCCCGTTCCAGCATGCTCAGTAGGGGGCTAGGAATTATCTCTCGGAGGCTAAGGATATGCCGTGGTGCTGATAGTTCTAAAGAGCATGCTGACAACAGGAGACTTTCAAACCCACCCGAGCCATTTCTGCACCACGGTCCCTGCAGGCGAGAGCACCTCTTGTCTGTTAGTTTTTCGGTTAGATTCCTTGTCTGTGGCGTGAGCAACAATGGGAACCATATGAGAAAGAACAAGGTCCATTTGAGCAAATCACAGTCACCTGAGGAGATTGGAAGGACAGTCCTTAACTCCAGCCATGATCCCACTGGGAGGAAACTTGGCAAGAAGGAAGTGGCTGGCTGGCCGGTTGCCTGTTTAGACAAGCCAAATACAAGCTAAAGCAATAGCAGTTCCAAAAGGGCAGGTGGTGTTGGTCTGGTTCCTGTTTGACCAAGATACTGCCCAGACTAAGCTGCTGATAGCAGGGGGGAAGGGCCGGGGGGGGGGGGGGCCTCCATTGCTAAGGGAATCAGGAGGTGGTCAGCAGGGAGAAAAGTGGCTGGAGGGAGGGTGGACAGCAGATATGGCTGGCTCAGAAGACAAGGAAAGGGAGACTCCCCAGATGGAGATGGTGTCCCTAACCAGCAAGTCCCATGCGTGCTGATGTGGGGAATGGGGGAAAAACAGCAGAAGGAGGAACTACTTTTATATCTCGATTGCCCAGGACTGGTTGGCTTCTCACGCCTGTATTCTTTATTACACTTACAGTGGTACCTCGGGTTAAGAACTTAATTCGTTTTGGAGGTCTGTTCTTAACCTGAAACTGTTCTTAACCTGAAGAACCACTTTAGCTAATGGGGCCTCCTGCTGCTGCCACACCGCCAATGCATGATTTCTGTTCTTATCCTGAAGCAAAGTTCTTAACCCGAGGTAATATTTCCGGGTTAGCAGAGTTTGTAACCTGAAGCGTATGTAACCTGAAGCGTATGTAACCCAAGGTACCACTGTATTTATATATTCATGTGTGTATAGTGTTAGAATTCCTGCTCCATGATTGCAGTCATGGGATTGTTGTCTTTCACATGACAGTATATGTTTTGACTCCACAGAGTGGGAACTGACGGAGACAGGATGTTTGTGTTACTGTGTTCCGTGAAGTGGGACTTCGTTCTTTCTCTTTGCTGTCTGATGCTAGAGAGAGAGGGAGCCATGTTGCAGTGCTCCGTGTGTGTTTATATGTAAATAAAGTCGATTAGCCAAAATGCTGAGTTGCTGAGGTCTGTCACGCATGATGCACAAACTCTGCGGATCCCTAAGTGTGCCGGTGTCTGTTGGCATCGGTCGCTGTGATGTTCGGGCTGAAGAAAGCTTATGAAGCTCCCGAAC
>JAXCMG010000032.1:2287077-2312164 GCA_034642415.1 Podarcis siculus | reverse complement strand
GGCAAGCCCAAGAGGCTCAGTGGTTTAAACCACAGTGCCACCCACAGAATACCTTTATTTAAAAAGCACAGGTCCAGTATTTGACAGCTTTTAAATCAGTTTAATAGAACTGCTGTGCTAGGCAAGACACTGTGGCACTGGAAGGCAACGTCTGATGCCAAATGTTGAGTGAGGTAAGGTATGCGAGACCGGAGTGAGACGCAGTTTACTTGCTCACAACCTTTTATAGCCATCTGAAGCTCATATGACATCCTGAGGTGATAATCAAGGCTCAGTTTCATTGGAAAGCAGAAGTGGAAAGGCCAGGATAGAAGCAGGATTTCAGGCTGACACCATAAAGGTGATTCCTGTGAATTTCTTGGATGAATCAGTGTCTCTCGTAGGCAGTTTCACACTACCTGGTACTTAACCATAAATGCATCCATGCTAGACATGTAGAATAGCCCCAGAATATCATTTCAGAAAAGAACTGTACATATGGATTAAATGCAATGCAACAAACACATAACTTGGATAAATATGAAGATGTGATTTAAAATTGTGTACTTGCTTTGTCTCCACAATTAATTAGAATGCCATGCTTTGGAAATTTAATTATGGTTAATTAATCAAATTATTGGGACGCGGGTGGCGCTGTGGGTTAAAGCCTCAGCGCCTAGGGCTTGCCGATCGAAAGGTCGGCGGTTCGAATCCCCGCGGCGGGGTGCGCTCCCGTTGCTCGGTCCCAGCGCCTGCCAACCTAGCAGTTCGAAAGCACCCTCGGGTGCAAGTAGATAAATAGGGACCGCTTACTGGCGGGAAGGTAAACGGCGTTTCCGTGTGCCGCTCTGGCTCGCCAGAGCAGCGATGTCACGCTGGCCACGTGACCCGGAAGTGTCTCCGGACAGCGCTGGCCCCCGGCCTATAGAGTGAGATGGGCGCACCAACCCCAGAGTCTGTCAAGACTGGCCCGTACGGGCAGGGGTACCTTTACCTTTACCTTTAATCAAATTATTAGTAGTAGGCAAATATATTTAACTTTCTTTAGTGAATTGTTTAATGGTTAAAGGGCAGATAATATGTTAACAAAAATTATTTGGTGATTATGATACATCCCTACATTCTCTTGTAGTTGAATAGCGTCCCCTAGAGCAACGGAGACTTCTCACGCTTGCAGTGAGTCCTGAATAGTAAATCTGAACAGAATCCTGAATAGCGAATTCAGAAGCAGTGATTTTTTTTCTGTATACCTCCAGTTAATCCTTTTTTAATATTTACACAGCCTAACTGGTCAAAACTGGTGAGCTTTGTTGTAATATGAGTTGAGAGTCATTAGATGGTGGTTGAGCTAACCAATTTTCTCACTGGCCACGGAGACCACAAACATATCAGAAATGGAGCAGATTTCATGACTGGGTCAAGACAACAATCCATCTCCAATAAAAGGACAGCTTTAAGGTTTCACTCTCATTCCTGGTCTCCTTGGAAACCTCTATATCGAGGGCCCAAATATCGTCTCCTCAAAACCTATTTTCTGCAAGGAACTCTGTGCATATTCTGAAACCCAAACCTTTGCTCCAGTAGGTAATGTGTAACTAGCTAAGTTAGACTGATCTTTTATTTAAAATAAATCTGTGTGATTGTTACCTTCTCTTTTTTTCTTCCATTACCCCATCTAGAATGCTGTGAGCAGAGCATGCATTTTAAAATACAGTAAAAACACAAAATTATGTTATACATCAGACAACTTGATAAAATAATAATTATTATTTATGTAAATATCTAATTAGGGACACAGGGGGCACTGTGGGTTAAACCACAGAGCCTAGGGCTTGCCAATCAGAAGGTCGGCGGTTCGAATCCCCGTGACGGGGTGAGCTCCCGTTGCTTGGTCCCTGCTCCTGCCAACCTAGCAGTTCGGAAGCACGTCAAAGTGCAAGTAGATAAATAGGTACCGCTCTGGCGGGAAGATAAACGGCATTTCCGTGCGCTGCTCTGGTTTGCCAGAAGCGGCTTAGTCATGCTGGCCACATGACCCGGAAGCTGTAAGCCGGCTCCCTCGGCCAATAAAGCGAGATGAGCGCCACAACCCCAGAGTCGGTCACGACTTGACCTAATGGTCAGGGGCCCCTTTACCTTTTTAAATATCTAATTACATTCCAGTTTGGTAGCCGCATTGGCAGAAACAACCTAGAGTTTTTAGGAACCTTCAATAATAGAAATCCATTGTAGCATATTATTTCATGAATTCTTGCAACTGATGCAACTACTTAGTTCCTAACTTCATGCTTCTGACCAGGTGGGATCTGGAGCCATGAAAATTGACACTACTGTGAATTTGTTAATCTTTAAGGTGCCACAAAATGTGTTGTTGTTTCTCTGATGCATGTGGAGAACAGTAGGTGAGTAATGTCTAGCTCAAGTTAACTTCAATAACTGTACAATCAGCCAACCTAGGACTAAACCTTCAGGAGGCATCATCGTAAGGTGCCTCACATTCCAGTTAAACGGAAAGAAGACACGGGATCTAGTGTTGCTCATTTTCTCAATTGAGTACTCAATCGATCAGTCAATGCTTTCATTTGGGTTTTTTAGATGTTCAGAACAGAAGATCATATTTCCCTCTAGTTGGAGGGCTTGTCAGATCCTGAAGCTGTTGTTGTTTAGTCGTTTAGTCGTGTCCGCCTCTTCGTGACCCCCTGGACCAGAGCACGCCAGGCCCTCCTGGCTTCCACTGCCTCCCACAGTTTGGTCAAACTCATGCTGGTAGCTTCGAGAACACCGTCCAACCATCTCGTCCTCTGCCGTCCCCTTCTCCTTGTGCCCTCCATCTTTCCCAACATTAGGGTCTTTTCCAGGGAGTCTTCTCTTCTCATGAGGCGGCCAAAGTATTGGAGTCTCAGCTTCCAGTGAGCATCCTGAAGCTAATGCAGTGGTTTTCAACCAGTGTGCCGTGGCACCCTGAAGTGCCTTGAATGATGCCCAGGGATGCCACGGGCAACACTGGCCTTTGTCCCTCTTTCCTTCCCTCCCTCCTCTGATGCCCTCTTGTGTCTCTGCTTCCCAAAGGCTTGCACAGCTGTTTGTTGCAGCAGCCCTCGCTTCCAGCTCTGCAGGCGAATGGGCCTCTGGGGCTGGCCAGGGGGTGCTGGTTGCCAGGAGCTGAGGTAGCCTCGGAGTGAGCAAGCAAGCGGGCGAGGGAGCCCAGCCGGCCAGTCCGCCAGCCCTTGCTGTTGGGAATAGACAGACAAGTCCCAGGCCCCTGTGGGGCAGTGTGAGGAGGCCCCTCTCTTTGGGGAAAGGGGGCAGCTCACAGACCAGGGACGGCAGCAGCAGATGCCCAGAGGACTCCCAAGGAGAGGGGAGAGGAGGCTGAGGGAACACCTGTTTGAAAAAGGGTGAGAGGCCGCCAGCTCTGCAGGCAAGGGGTGACATAACTGGGTGCCTGAGCCCCACAGGGGTGCCACAGAAAGAATGTAGTTGGCCAAGGGAACCATGGACTCAAAAAGGCTGAAAACCTCTGAGCTAGTGGATTGCCATCAGAGTTTTATATCCCTCCAGTACGCATTGCATTGTTTCTCTGTAGCCCTTAAGCTACTTCTTGCCAATGCAGCCACTTCTCTGCTGGATCTTTAAGGTGCCTTAGTAAGTGTTTCAGCTCTTGCAACACAGGGGAAAGGCTTCTGCTGCTGCTCTCCACTTCGAGTTGTGCATATGCGCACCCCAATTATAGCCTCTGAAGCTGGCTAAGTATAGCACTGCCCCTCTCACTGTTAATGTAAGTAATGGCAGAGCTAGCAGGAAATTCTCTTTTGGAAAAATGAGATAGAAGTAGTACACATTTTTATAGCTAAAGGAAGTCTGACATTTAGGAGCTTATCTCATTTGGACTTTCTGAAACAATATACTAACTGAAACTTAACTTAACTTTGAAACTTACACTTATCCGAATTTTGTGATGCAGTTATTCAGTCAAGTAATATATGCAAAAATGCATGTATTAGGGTAAGGTGTGTCTATAAATGCATATATTAGCAAAAATAACATTAAAAATGCATTATATTAGGGGAAATTAGTCTGGGAAAATGTGTATATTAAGGAAATTCGCATATAAAAATATGCATAGTGGTGTGGAAATGTAGAGAATCAAACTTAAGATTGGACCAATGGGAAACTTAGAGAAACAAAAATTGACGTATTCACTCATTCCTACTGGCATATCAGTATTGGGATTTGGAACGGGATTGACAACTTTGCTTTAAAGGAGACGTTTTCCGTCTCCTGGGGGGTGGAGGCAAATCTGAAGTGTAGGGAGGAAAGGAATATCTCTTAAGCTGGCGGTTACATTTCCTGAGAATCAGAAGGATATGGGGTGTTATTTAAAGAATTATATTTTTAAAAATCGCATGGATAGAAGGAACAAATCTGTAGAGTAGAAACTGTGTGGAGAAAAGAATGTGAATATTAACGATCTATGCATCTCTTTATTTGATACATGATAAGTCACTCTGGAGGTATCTGCTATTTTGCAAACTGAAAAGGCCATCATCTGCTTCATGGACAAATAAAACATTTGGCAATGTAATCAGCTAGCTAAAGAAGAGTTAACTCCCAGCCTAGTCCCACATAGCTTGCTGTACAGCTGGTGAAACAGATCTGTCAACACAACTATTACTGCCAGCCCAAGATCAGTGCAATGCCCTTGACCCTGAAGGTCAATTGGGAGACATGGGCTGTTCCATCCTGTCAACTTGTTTTGCAAGGGAGGAAAGAAAACGCACAAAATTAGAGCTTAGATTATCTGATAAGGAAAAACCAACCAGAAAACTCTAGAAACCCGGCAGCGGAAAGGGTAGAGTGGGAATGCACAGGTGCAGCAGCACAGAGCAGGTAGTGAATAAAGATGTGCCTATATTTCATAACAATGCAATCTTCATTTTGGTATTTGTTGTACGTTTGATTGTTTTTAAATGGGAAAGGCCGCAAAAGCCCTTAGGACAGTAAAGATGGCCAGGGGTTGTTCAATTTGATGTACATTTTGATGTTTTACTTATTTTTTATCTTAAAAAAGCAGAGACATCACCTTGCCAACAAAGGTCTGTATTGTTAAAGCTATGGTTTTCCCAGTAGTGATGTATGGAAGTGAGAGCTGGACCATAAAGAAGGCTGATCACCGAAGAATGGATGCTTTTGAATTCTGGTGCTGGAGGAGACTCTTGAGAGTCCCATGGACTGCAAGAAGATCAAACCGATCCATTCATCTGGGTCTTTTCCAGGGAGTCTTCTCTTCTCCTGAGGTGGCCAAAGTCTTGGAGCCTCAGCTTCAGGATCTGTCCTTTCAGTGAGCACTCAGGGCTGATTTCCTTAAGAATGGAGAGGTTGGATCTTCTTGCAGTCCATGGGACTCTCAAGAGTCTCCTCCAGCACCAGAATTCAAAAGCATCAAAAGCATCCCCACAGCCTGTGTCATTCAAAGTTGGAACCCTAAACTCGGCCTTTGTCTCTGTCCACTGGCACCCAGCAAAGAAAGGGCCCCATGCCCCTCTGATGGTTTCCTTGGTGGGCAATTACTGGCCTTTGTCCCCACTAAGTTAGCTCTGCCGAGCTGGCGTGGTTCATTAGCATAACTATTGTGCTGGTCCCGTGGGCTAACCGAGAGGCGAGGTCCGAGTCCAGTCCAAGGTCAAAGGTGCAGTATGGAGGCAGTCCGTAAAAGTTGAAGCTGGATGCAGGGCAGTGAGTCGGGTGAGGGCAGGATAGCAGGACAGGGTTCAGGCAGGAACTGACAACCAACGAAGTTGTTCCCGCAACTTGGGACTGAGGCTGGCTGACTTTTATCTGCCCCGAGGCATAGGGCGGCCCTGGTCCACAGGTGACTCGCCTCTCCTGGCCTGGAGGTGAGCACTCCTCCTGCGGGAACTTAGTTCCCTCCGCCTCTCTGCCCTAAGCCTCTGCAGCTCAGGAGAGGCTGGAGGATTACCGGACCCAGAGGCAACCTCAGCTTCCTCTGATGGGGCTGAGAGTGGAGGCAATGGGTCCTCCATCACCTCAGGAGCCAGAGCAGACTCAGCTGGTGCCTGCACCTGAGGATCCAGCACAGGTGAGGACCCTTCAGGCTCATGCCCCAGCCCTGGCTCAGCTGGTTCTGGAGGCAGGGAATCCTGTGCAGGCTGGGATTCCTCAGGTTCGGCATCCAAATCTGAATCCCAGGCCATCACAACTATGTACAGTGAAATATTATTATTATTATTATTAGTTTTTCTCAGAGCTCACTTTATTCAGCGGGCCTTATTCCATAGTAAGTGTGTTCAGGACTGCAGATGTTGAGCATTTTACTGAAATATATATGTGATTGTTAAATCACGGTTTTAGAAAATATTGATGCGATTTAGATGAACACAGTGGGACCTTGGTTCTCAAACTTAATCTGTTCTGGAAGTCCGTTCCAAAACCAAAGCGTTCCAAAACCAAGGTGTGCTTTCCCATAGAAAGTAATGCAAAATGGATTAATCCGTTCCAGACTTTTAAAAAACAACCCCTAAAACAGCAATTTAACATGAATTTTACTCTCTAACGAGACCATTGATCCATAAAATGAAAGCAATAAACAATGTACTGCAGTCAATCAATCAGTAGCTGAACTGGGTTCCACACAGTCACAAAAAAGAGCCGCAAAAACAGACAAGCCTCAGCGTTACACTCAAAACGGAAGTGTGGGACTCAAATCTGGAAGCATAACACTCAAAACGGAGCACGTTCAGCTTCCAAAAAAAGTTCGCAAACCAGAACACTTACTTCCGGGTTTGCAGTGTTTGAGTTCCAAGTTGTTTGAGTACCAAGGCGTTTGAGAACCAAGGTACCACTGTAACTGATTTTTATTAACTGACGTTTAAAAGCAACACAAAAAAATGTAATACAAACAAATATAAAAAAGGGAAGTTAAACGAGGGAAGGGGGACATGGAGTAAGACGTTATGACCATATAATATGTTGATGCAAATATACTAGACTGCCACCTAGGATGCAGAAGGATCAAGAGTATCTGAGCAAAAGTGTTTGCATTTCTCTTCTTTGCGCTCACCTCAATATATTGCAAGTGACATAAACGGAATTGCAAATATTACAAGGGAAAAGAAGATGAGAGCAAGTACAGTGGTACCTCGGGTTAAGTACTTAATTTGTTCCGGAGGTCCGTACTTAATCTGAAACTGTTCTTAACCTGAAGCACCACTTTAGCTAATGGGGCCTCCTGCTGCCGCCTCGCCGCCGGAGCATGATTTCTGTTCTCATCCTGAAGCAAAGTTCTTAACCTGAAGCACTATTTCTGGGTTAGCGGAGTCTGTAACCTGAAGCCTATGTAACCTGAAGCATATGTAACCCGAGGTACCACTGTAATCGGACCACCAGGTCAGGAAAGTGGAAGCTGAGCAGCAAGTATTAAGTTCTGCACATTGAAAACCCACGTTAGTAATGTTACAGATCAGCTTGCAATAAACTTGTCAGATGCACTGAGCAGTCTGACCTCGCTCCCTTTTCTATGACTGATCTTACTCCTTGATATAGATATTCAAGGTAGAATTTAACTTGGTGCTTTCATATTTCTTCATTACTTTTTGATGCTGGCAGCCACTACAGTGTATAAAGAACTTTTGGCGAACACTCTTGCCTATTTCCCACAAAACTCTGGAGTGGAACCCACGCTTTACTATAGCTGTATTTATTTTACTAGGTTGGCCCTCTCCAGTAGTGGATTTGTGGTGTTATGACGGGTGGCAGCCACAGAGGAGAATTCACCAGGATATGCTCCCATCTAAACCCCATTGAAATGAAGAGCAACCTTGTGAAGCTCCGGCTCATTTCATTGAGGTTTATGCTGGGTGACTCATATCCATCGTTTATTTATCTCAGCACTCACATGCCATTTTTCAGGGCAAACTTTCTCAAGGCACCTCACAACTGGAGGCGGATGGGTCAGTTCATGTTAGTGTTTGCATGTGGTCATTCATTGGTCTGTTCTAGTCAGTTTCTGCATCTGCGATTTTCTTAAATACAGTGGTACCTCGGGTTACATACGCTTCAGGTTACAGACTCCACTAACCCAGAAATAGTGCTTCAGGTTAAGAACTTTGCTTCAGGATGAGAACAGAAATTGTGCTCTGGCGGTGCGGCGGCAGCGGGAGCCTCCATTAGCTAAAGTGGTGCTTCAGGTTAAGAACAGTTTCAGGTTAAGTACGGACCTCTGGAACGAATTAAGTACTTAACCCGAGGTACCACTGTACTAGATGGGCCTTTGGTGAGGAAAAAGGAACTCAAGATGTGCAAGCATTCCTTAAAAGTAAGAAACTGAAGGCGCAGATAAAAGGGAAGATAAAAAACTGTTCACGTATGCAACAACTGTAGCAAGAATTCTTTTAGCCCCAAAAATGGAAACAACAAGAAGTACCGACGAAAGAAGAGTGGCAGAGGAAGATGATGGACTTTGCAGAACTGATGAAGCTGACAGGAAAAATCCAAAACCAGCACAATAAAGTATTCTGAAAGAATTGGAGTAAATTTATACGATATATTATTGTAAGCAATTAACATCATTAGCTGGGTTGTCTGAAAACTTGTAATGAGAAATTTTATATCTTTCTATATTTATTTAAATTCTGAGTCGGTCTGTAATGAGTGTAATTAGAATTGGAAAATGTATAAATTGCAAAGATATAAATGTTAATTTTGAAAGCCATGAGGCGGGAGGGAAGGAAGTCGGAAGGCTGTAAAGAGCCAGGGTGGTAAAGTGAATAATGGTGATGTATAATATTAAATGGAAAATAAATAAGAATTATATATATATATATAAAGACCATAAACCATCTAACGAGAAAGAAAATGGGAGGCGCCCAAAGAAACTGGGTTTACTCCCAGAGGAGCACAAAAGAGGAGCCGAAGCTTGTAGGGCAGGCACCCCCAAACTCGGCCCTCCAGCTGTTTTGGGACTACAATTCCCATCATTCCTGACCACTGGTCCTGTTAGCTAGGGATGACGGGAGTTGTAGTCCCAAAACAGCTGGAGGGCCGAGTTTGGGGGTGCCTGTTGTAGAGAGAGAGATAGCCAGGAGAGCTACATTATTGTTATGTACTGAGTTGAATCGGATCCAAAATGCAGCGGTCTGATTGGTCCTAGAACAATAGGATCCAAAATGCAGCAGTCTGATTGGTCCTAGAACAATGCAGCAGTATGATTGGTCGGCAGGAGCCACCCAATCCAGCTCCAAGTGGAAATGAATCCGCAACCTGATTGGCCCACGGGAGAATCCTGGAATTAGCCAATCATGTGCGGCCCATTGTATAAAGAATGTATATAAAGCAGATATTTGGGGGGAACTTTCATTCCTCTCAGGGACGCGGGTGGCACTGTGGGTTAAACCACAGAGCCCAGGACTTGCCAATCAGAAGGTCGGCGGTTCGAATCCCCGTGATGGGGTGAGCTCCCGTTGCTCGGTCCCTGCTCCTTCCCACCTAGCAGTTCGAAAGCATGTCAAAGTGCAAGTAGATAAATAGGTACCGCTCCGGCGGGAAGGTAAACGGTGTTTCCGTGCACTGCTCAGGTTCGCCAGAAGCGGCTTAGTCATGCTGGCCACATGACCCGGAAGCTGTATGCCGGCTCCCTCGGCCAAGAAAGCGAGATGAGCACCGCAACCCCAGAGTCGTTCACGACTGGACCTAATGGTCAGGGGTCCCTTTACCCTTTACCTTCATTCCTCACTACTATGAGCTGAATAAAGAGCATGAAATCCACTCTCTTCTCTGAGTATATTTCAGTTATCTTGTGAAGAACAATGGAGCCTGAGAACCAGCGTTGCTGAAAGGCTCCCTTGAACAATCGCAGCCACACAGCAGGCAGGCAGGAAGTGGCAGCCTCTTGACTTTCCAATGAAAGAGCAGCTAGCTTAGCACTCGCAGCAGCTGGCAAGCTTCAACACCCCCCATCTTCAGGTTTCCATGCATAATCCACGAGGTTCACCAGCTTTGCTCCCCATTCCCTGTTTTAACGCTGAAAACTCTAACCTTGCACCGTGACCTACTTTTCACTCCCTCTCTCTGTCTTCCACACACACACATGCACATCTCCCCCTATCAGGTTCCATTTTAGGAATTCGGGACATGCCAACTTCATAGTGCAAATGGGCAAGTCGCTCTCTGTCTCGGGAAATCCCGCACCAGAGCAGGGATGATATTTTTGAATTGTGTTTATTTGTTGGCACCCTGGTGTGAAAGTGCTTCCCATCAACTGCATATTAATCTTGTCAGTCGTTTGTGGATGTTTCCCTCTCTCTCTTCCCGGGTGAATTTATGGCTTTTGTCTCTTTTCACTTTCATCCGTTGCCATCTCCCTTTGTGATTGGAGGGAGGGAAGGCGGGAGGCCAGAAAAATAAAACCTTCTGCTGTCTTAAAAAGATTCCTTGGAAATGTAAATACAAAACCTGTACTGTCCAGGTCCTTTGGAAACAAGGTTAATAATAATAATAATAATAATAATAATAATAATAATAATAATAATAATTTATTTATATCCATCCCATCTGGCTGGGCTTCCCCAGTCACTCTGGGTGGCTTCCAACAAAATTTTAAAATACTATCATACATCAAACATTAAAAGCTTCCCTAAACAGGGCTGCCTTCAGATGTCTTCTAAAAGTCTGGTAGTTGTTGTTCTCTTTGACATCTGGTGGGAGGGCATTCCACAGGGCAGGCGCCACCACCGAGAAGGCCCTCTGCTTGGTTCCCTGTACTTGGCTTCTTGCAGTGAGGGAACTGCCAGAAGGCCCTCAGTGCTGGACCTCAGTGTCCGGGCAGAACGATGGAGGTGGAGACGCTCCTTCAGGTATAAGGACCGAGGCCGTTTAGGGCTTTAAAGGTCAGCACTGACACTTTGAATTGTGCTCAGAAACGTATTGGGAACCAATGTAGGTCTTTCAAGACTGGTGTTATGTGATCTCAGTGGCTGCTCCCAGTCACCAGTCCAGCTGCTGCATTCTGGATTAGTTGTAGTTTCTGGGTCACCTTCATATGGTGTAGTTGTGCAAAGGTCCCCAGCCTATTTGTGGACAGAGAAATTGGGGGGTCCCTTCACCAAACACCTCCAAGAGGAGAATAAATTATGCATCCAATTATTGGGAGGGCGGTGTTTCACCACAATGCCTGCATCTCTGCCTGGTTCCCTGTAACCTCACTTCTCACAGTGAGGGAACCACCAGAAGGCCCTCAGTGCTGGACCTCAGTGTCCGGGCAGAACGATGGAGGTGGAGACGCTCCTTCAGGTATACTGGACCGAGGCCGTTTAGGGCTTTAAAAGTCAGCACCAACACTTTGAATTGTGCTCAGAAACGTACTGGGAGCCAATGTAGATCTTTCAGGACTGATGTTATATGGTCTTGGCGGCCATTCCCAGTCCCCAGTCTAGCACATCACTTGACATCCCGGCTCACTAAATATGAAAAGCATCACGTTCACCATTTTCTCATGAATAAACTTCATCCAAGGAAGAGTTCTGCATGGCTGCCTATTCATTTATTTTATTTCATAAAATTCATACACCATTGGGTTGTATTTTTTAAAAAACCCTCAAAGTTTACAAGAGAATAAAACAATGAAATATCAGCAGAAACAACTCTTCAACCTTCAAAAGCAAAAAATCAGCAACAAACTAAAAACCGATTAAAACATACTTCAACATTCCACATGCTAGCAATGAAAGGAAGCCTGGTTGTGGTTCATCGATGTATAAAATGAATGAAATGCAAGCATTTAAAGAAATGTGCCGAGTGTTTTATATCAAGGTGCATGTGGGAGCCATTTGGTTGAAAGGTAGCTGTGAGCATCTAATTATGTTCAGTACAGTAACATAATGCTAATTTTTCCTTATTTCTAAATTACCAGCCACTTAAATTATCTCTTTCTGCATTAATTTAGTTTCTGGCCAATCATCATTCTATTGACAAAAAGATATCCATTTCCTACCCCATTCAGCTCATAAATTATCATTGTGCAATTTACAAGCGATGTGTCTCCGTCAGAGATTTGCCTGGGATATGGCTTCACACATTGCCTTATATGCCTATTAATCAATTATCTCCAATTCTAGTTTTCTTTCAAGAGGACCTGAAAGTGTAAAATCAGGGACATAATTATGGTCAAATCTGTAGGGAATATTGCAAGGGGAACGAGGCTATTATCAACAAATCAGGTTTTAAGTACAGAGCTGTTGAACGAGGAGTGTTTTCAATTAATTTCTAATTAAATAAGGGAAGTAATTTAGCAAACCTTGAGAGATCTTCCCACACAACGTTTATCTCATCAGTCTCAGACAGGCATTCCTCCAGAACAGGATCATTGTTTAGATCTTAGACATGTTATGTGATCTGAAATAGAGGAGTAATTTAATAAAACATCAATATTTTCCTTCTATTAGCCCATAGTGTCACAGTGAACGAAGAAAACTCTCTCGCTTCCCATAGGAGGTAGTCGGCTCCTATTCCTCTGCCTCATTGTCAAGACCAGGGCAAATGTCTGTGCTAAACAGCCTGGGGCTTCTTGGACAGAGTGGGGGAAATGGCCTATCAGTGATACCTCGGGTTAAGAACTTAATTCGTTCTGGAAGTCTGTTCTTAACCTGAAACTGTTCTTAACCTGAAGCACCACTTTAGCTAATGGGGCCTCCCACTGCTGCTGTGCCGCTGTGGCGCAATTTCTGTTCTCATCCTGAAGCAAAGTACTTAACCTGAGGTACTATTTCTGGGTTAGTGGAGTCTGTAACCTGAAGCATCTGTAATCCAAGTTACACTGTATATATTTAACAGCACTACTGACTATCAAAAATGCACACTTGAAGGTGGACAGGAAAGACTGTGAGCTATGAACGTATATCTACACTGTATAGATATGTGTGTGTATCCAGCCTAATTAAACTTCAATGACTTTCCTCAAAGAATTGTACAGTGGTACCTCGGGTTCCATACACTTCAGGTTACATACGCTTCAGGTTACTCACTCCGCTAACCCAGAAATAGTGCTTCAGGTTAAGAACTTTGCTTCAGGATGAGAACAGAAATCGCGCAGCAGCAGTGGGAGGCCCCATTAGCTAAAGTGGTGCTTCAGGTTAAGAACAGTTTCAGATTAAGTACGGACCTCCGGAACAAATTAAGTATTTAACCCGAGGTACCACTGTACTTGGGTGAGGGTGCTGCCTCCCAGAGATTCATAGCTGTCAACGTTTCCCTTTTTTTAAGGGAAATTCCCTTATACCAAATAGGATTCCTCGCAAGAAAAGGGAAAAGTTGACAGCTATGCAGAGATTGGATTGCCAGATCTTGATTTGACCTGAACTTCCTTCTCAGTGTCTTCAATGGAAAGAGTGAAATCTCAAGGTGAGAGGCCAGAAACCATAGGAGAAGGTATTCTTCACAGGGCCCACCCCATTTGATATTTCTTTCTGAAGTTTAAACCCTTCCCATTTGTGGAGGAGAGTCTCTGCTTAAGTTGGGTTCAGTAGGCCTAGCAAGAACTCAGCTTTGTTGATTGATGGCACAGGTAGTTTCACCTTGGCAGATGGTCCCCAGTAGAAGTGCAGCCAGTTGAAGAGCTGCCCCTGTTTCTCTGACACATTAGCCGTGCAGTGATGCATCCTTTCCTCCTGAATCCATCTACTTCCAACAGCTAAATAAAAATATCTGAAAGCGATAGTGTATTGATGTCTCTTATTTTAATCATTTTTATTGATTTTCCAATAAAAACAGCCAATCAACATGTCCACATCCTAATCCACTTAAAAACAAAAATAAAAAAGAGCAAATTGTAATTATTAATTTTTCCAGGCTCCCCATAGTCTGGACCTCTGAAGCATATCTCCAAATCTTCAGCCCTGCCTCCTCTCATTGTTTTCATATTTTCCACATCCCGAGCTTAACGCTTTAAAGTTCTCCGTCCCTGGCTCTGCGATTCTCAGTCATGTCAAAAATCATATATCCTTTCGTCCGTCGGCTACAGCTTTATTTGTGTATATATATATTTTCAACTGATGCTTTTGAATTATGGTGCTGGAGAAGACTCTTGAGAGTCCCATGGACTGCAAGAAAATCCAACCTCTCCATTCTGAAGGAAATCATCCCTGAGTGCTCCCTGGAAGGACAGATCCTGAAGCTGAGGCTCCAAGACTTTGGCCACCTCATGAGAAGAGAAGACTCCCTGGAAAAGACCCTGATGCTGGGAAAGATGGAGGGCGCAAGGAGAAGGGGACAAGGGAGGACGAGATGGTGGGACAGTGTTCTCGAAGCTACCAGCATGAGTTTGACTAAACTGCGGGAGGCAGTGGAAGACAGGAGTGCCTGCCGTGCCCTGGTCCACGGGGTCACGAAGAGTCGGACACGACTAAACAACAATATATTTTCAACTGCCTATTTGCCAGCGCAGCCTTCCCTGACTCCACTCCAATCCAGGCTGTTGTCCAAGTCTCGATAGTGTATTGATGTCTTAATGTGATTGTTTCGAAAACCGGAATCTTAAGGTGAGTGATAAGGGTTAAAGAGTTGGAGTACAGTGGTACCTTGGGTTAAGTACTTAATTCGTTCCAGAGGTCTGTTCTTAACCTGAAACTGTTCTTAACCTCAAGCACCACTTTAGCTAATGGGGCCTCCACCTGCCGCTGTGCCGCCGGAACCCGATTTCTGTTTTTATCCTGAAGCAAAGTTCTTAACCTGAAGCACTATTTCTGGATTAGCGGAGTGTGCAATCTGAAGCGTATGTAACCTGAAGCATATGTAACCTGAAGCGTATGTAACCCGAGGTACCACTGTAGCTTAAAACTGGACAGTTGACAGGAACTGGTCTACCTGGTTGTCAGCCTTTATATTTACCTTTATGTCATCCTATAAGTCTACCCTGGGTTTGGGGGTTGGCACCTTTGTTAAATTCTTAAGTATCACCCATATATATTTTGTGGATTTTGCAGGATCAGAGTGGTTCTGCTACACTCATGGAATCATAGAGTTGGATAGGACCCTAAGGATCATTTAATCCAACAGGGATCAAACCTGCAACCTTGGCATTTTCAGCATCATGCTGCTGCAGCCAACTGAGCTATCAGACATTTCATATCTGGGTTGCAACTGGCGATTCCCTGTGCTGGAGTCTGGGAGCATTAGGGGTTCTGGCTACAGCGCATGATAAAAGAATAGGAGGTGCCTGCCATCTTGACTTCAGTTCAGTTCATAGAAGGTTAAGGAGATGTTGAGGAGCACTGAAATTGCAAAGAAGTCAATGCAACATAAGGGTTAACAACGAGAGAGTAAAATAGTGACTTTAAGCTATTTAAAACTTACTTTTTAGAAAGGCAGCTGAATTAAGTTTAGGGCATATGTGGTTGAACAGCTCATCAAAAAATCTGGGGTGGTTTGTCCAAATATGAATGTCCTAAAGCAACAGATGGGAATTGAGTGTCTGTTTATGCAACAAGGAGTTTCCTAAGATTTTTTTGTTATAATTACTGATAATGCCAATGAAGGCAGACTTTATAACCAGGGGCCTAGAAATGTGAAACTTGATCATCAGAGATTTGCAGCAAAAATGGAAGATTGATAGGTGACATCAAACAGCTGACAAGGAACCAAGGGCAGCCAGATGGACAACAGCTGCTCAGAAGGGATTGGTGTGGGGTGAACTTCAGAGAGAGAGAGAGAGAGAGAGAGAGAGAGAGAGAGAGGAGAAGGAGAGGCAACTGTCTGCAAGAGGAATTGCGGGAGGACTAACATGGAGGAGATGCAGCCATTTTAACCGTTTTGTTTCCCTCTCTCCCTCCAGAAGATATTGCATATAGGAATGTTCCTTGTTATTTGCAGTGAGAAATTTGATTCTGTTTCCATTTAGACATAACCTCCCTAATTTGCCTTTCCCCAAACAATACAAGAACTGAAACATAGCCATCCTTCGAAATTCACAATTTCCCAGCCAATGAATGTGTACAAACATGAGTGTGCTATGGTAAAGTGTGCATGAAAATGAATATCCTAGTGAATAATGTGTATATTAGGCAAAACTGCTTTGCAAAAATGCGTAAGTTGGACACAATTGCATTCAAGTGTGTATATTAGCAGAAATTTGATTTAAATGCTGATTGATTTTCATGAGGACTTTTTATAATTAAAAAAATTGCACGCTAGGTTGGAAATATGGAGAAGTGAATTTAAGATTTGGGGGGAAATAGAACTTGAGAGAAACTGAAATTGACAGATTCTTCCATCCTTTTTCAGGATTTGTGACTGCATTTGCTAGCAGTTTGTAGGTAAACCACTGGTGTCAACTATCGTCGGGTTCAAATAGGAGGGATTGTCAACAAGGTGAATAATGTATGTCTGCTCTACAGATGTGTTTTGTACAAATGGATCTTGACATAGCTGTCAACTTACAGATTTGAAAATAAGGGACCAGCAGCCTCGAAAATAAGGGATCAGCAGCCAAAATAAGGGATCAACAATTACTTTGATAAAATACATATTTTGTTGCATGCAAATGGCTTTAGATACCTATTAGGTCCATAAATTACTATATAGCATATATTCAACACACAAAAAACAACAATTTGTTGTTGACAAAGGACAGCTGGACATAGAAAGGGCCCCATTACCTTCAGTAGCTTATTTAAGGGACATCATCAATAAGGGACAGCAGCGGGACATGGCGCTGGGATAAGGGACAGTCCCGCCAAATAAGGGACGCTTGACAGCTATGGATCTTGACAAGGAGAAGCAAGAAATACCAAAGTGGTCGCCCACAAATGTGTGACAGTTCTCTTCTTACTTCAGTCTTCATCAAGTACATCCAACCCCAAGCCTTAGGGGTGAGGGAAGAATTCAGGGGGCTCAGCTTCTGAAGGGAACTCATCTGATCTTCAACAACCAGAACAATATGTGGATCAGAATCTGCAGACCTGCTAGATTCCATGCTGAGATGGTCTGAGGCTGCTTCTCTTTTCTGTCTGTCTCTTTCCAGCTGTCTGGAATAGCTATCCCCCCTCCTGACATGATGTCCCTTTACTCCTGGGCTGGAGTGGGGAGAACTGTGGCTGCGACTGTGGGCAGAAGAGTCTCCAGGTGGCTGGTATCTGGGATGCTGTTCCCCCAGGTGCCTTTAGGTACCAGGCAAAAACGTTTCTCTTCAACCAGGCCTTTGGCTGATTATCATCCTATAGCCTTTTAAATTGTGAGAGGAGGTTTATTGATCTGTGATCTGTTTTGTTGTTGTTTTTATTATGTATTTTGTGTTTATATCTTGTATTTTTATGTTGTGACCAGCCCTGAGATCTGTGGATGATGGGCAATATGCTAAATGAATGAATGAATCCAGTTTTGTTATAATACTACTAGAAAATCAAAACAACATATTAATTTAGAGTGTTTTTAAAATAAATAAATAAGGATCTTCAGCTTTATGTGTGTTCATTTCAACTGTATGACCCAGCAGCTCAGCTTAGCTGAAAACATGTTGTGGTGTGATCATTAATAGCCCTTCCACTTTCATCACGCTGTTTATCCTTCTCCTCCACCACTGAGCTTTTGGCACCGCAGACTAAGTCCTCCTTCTCAAATGACAATTAGAAACACTAGCAATGCCAGGCCATCTGCCTTGTCCCCTTCTTTCTGATTCATAGTCATAAACAATTCACAGGCAGGTGTTCTTCCTGTATCAGCTCCCCACTATGTGAGGAATTCCTGCTCTAACTGGGTTGCCTAGTTGTGGAAACAGCTCTCAGGCGGGGTCCATGCTAGCAAGCTAAGAAAATATAACAGGTTTTGGGCATCTGAAGGAACTATAAAACATAGTTCTCAGGAAATGTAGGGCTTTTATTGTTGAAATCTGGAATTTGATAGTTCAACCTCCCACCATCTCCTTAGGCAATCATGTGCCACCTTCTCCAATGCACAGAAGTTCAAGAGTGCTGCCAGGAACCCCGGGACAGCTGCAGCGCAGCAGATTTAAATGTTTTTAGCATGCTTGAATGTGGCCCGAGTAAGGATAGAGGTGGAGCACAATGGCAAATCTCTATTCTGTCTGCTCAAGATAGCCAGCTGTTATTGCATGTCCTCATCCAAATTATTACACGTGTGCAGGGGGAAACTACATTTGAAGTTTTGGCTGAGAGTCGCAGTGTGCCACTGCTCAGATTATACATACAAGGAAATCCACACCCTCCAACATTTCTCTGATGAAAATAGGGACGTCTTCTTCCTTAATAATAATTTTATTATTTATACCCTGCCCATCTGACTGGGTTGCCCCAGCCACACTGTGTGGCTTCCAGCATATATAAAAACATAATAAAATATTTTAAAACTTCCCTATACAGGATTGCCTTCAGATGTCTTCTAAAGATTGCAGTTACTTATCTCCTTGACATCTGAATGTTTGCAGTTTTAGTTTTGGCCAAACAAGCACAAGCCTATACACACTTGGAAGTAAGCCCCACTGAGCTCACTTACTTATGAGTAGACTGGCACAGCCGTGTTCTCCAAGAGTCATCAAAGTTTAGAATTTAATAGCATGTATTTTCATAGACTCATAGAATTGTAGAGTTGGAAAGGACCTTGAGGGTCCACTCCCTTGCAACACAGAAATATGCAGCTGTCCCATACAGGAATCAAACCTCTAACCTCAGCAGTTATCAGCACCACACTCTAACCAAATGAGCTACCCATAGCACTGACCCAATGGGCTCAGGCATGCTAAATTCTTCCCCAGGACTGGGATGTAACATTTCAATCAAACGGAAAAACATAACCAGTTCACAGACAATAGATACAGTATTAAAGGTAAAGGGTAAAGGGACCCCTGACCATTAGGTCCAGTCGTGACCGACTCTGGGGTTGTGGCGCTCATCTCGCTTTATTGGCCGAGGGAGCCAGCGTACAGTTTCTGGGTCATGTGGCCAGCATGACTAAGCCGCTTCTGGCGAACCAGAGCAGCGCACAGAAACGCCGTTTACCTTCCCGCTGGAGCGGTACCTATTTATCTACTTGCACTTTGACATGCTTTCGAACTGCTAGGCTGGCAGGAGCAGGGACCGAGCAACGGGAGCTCACCCCGTCGCGGGGATTCAAACCGCCGACCTTCAGATCAGCAAGTCCTAGGCTCTGTGGTTTAACCCACAGCGCCACCCGTGTCGCTAGATACAATATTATGTTAAACTTAAAGCTAGCAAGCTTTTCCTGCCATTATAACAAACGTGGGATTATGTATTTATTTTCACAAAACTAACAGGACAGAAAAAAGGCTTTCCTGGGGCTCCAGAATCACGTGCATGAAAGCAACTCCCAAGCAGAGGCTTGCAGCACACTCTTCTGGCATCACTAGCATCACTGCCTAGCTTTTAAGTAAAAGGGAATAAGCTTTGCTGCTGCTGAAATTGCCATCTTAACATTAAACAAATCCGGTTAACGTGGGGAAAGCTGCTTACAAAGAACAGGGTTCAAATGGAGGTCTGCATCAGCTATGGAATTTAGAAAACGCCGATATTCCACAAGTTATCAAAATGCAATTTCCAAATGTAGATTGCTCAGTTTTAGCCTTCTTGCTTGGCTGAAAGGAAGCCTGGTTCAAAAGCTGATATTTGTTTACTGAGTGCTGCTATTGCATGGCAGCTGCCAGAAACTTGCTGACTGTTCTCACATGTCAGCTATCAAATATTGCCAATTGCTACTACACATCATCTGTCAAAAGCAGTCAAATGCAGATTGCTCCTGCGTGTCGTATGGCAAACACTGTCAAATAACAACTGTCAATTAATGTCAAATCAAATATTCTTAGTGGTGCCTTGACATTAAATTTCATAGAGAGTGTAAACCTCTTTTGAGTAATATGCATACTATACATACATAAAATATGCAACTCAAATATAATTCCCTGGCAGCTATTGATAACACTTATTAAATAGACACTGAATCATAATATATACCGATAAGAAGGAATGGGGGTGTTCAGTGTGTTGGTACATCAATGTAGACACTAAATCTGTAAGCCTATTTCAAAAAGTTAAAAATGACATGCACAATCCTATGTTCCAGAGACACTAGCTGAGAAGACTTAAGACTGGATGGAATCCCAGTACACTGATGTATTTCAGGATATACCTTCACTCAAAGTCCATTAATTTCAGTGGCTGGCTCCACTCTGAATATGCCTTAATTGGATATCACCCATTATCAATAAAATGTAATTTTGAACATCTACTTCACAAAAACCAGCATACAAATAAAACATAGCCTAGCATATGTTACATGCAAAAACCAGGCCACACAACATTGTTATATACTGAAGTTCTCACCCTGGGCCAGCAGGGGGATACTGTAGATAGTTATGCAAAGGAAGGATCGAAAGTGACGTTCAGTGATTGGATAGTTTTAGAAAGTTGCTACAGTTACGTTGTTCTGGAGCTCTATATAAGCAGGCTGACTGAGCTCCTCAGTTCAGTTCTGATCTGGCCTCTGAATAAAGAAGAGCTATTTGAAGAATCGCTGTGTCGTCTGATATGTTCATCCACAACTTAACAAACATCATTTCTATAGCTCAGTTTACGGTTAGCCACTAGAGACCATGACATGAAAGTTTATATTCAAGGCCTGTATAAATGTACTGAGAGAGGGGCCTTCCTGATCACATGTAAGATTGAATTCCATAGCTGTGGGGCCACTGACAAGAAGGCCCTGCTCTACGTGCCAGCCAACCTAACTGTTGCTGTAAAGCCTTCAGAGCAGATCTTAAGGTACAGACCAGCTGATACAGGTGCAGGCAGCTCTTTAAGTAGTCTGGTGCCAACCTGCTCCAGACTTTAAAGGACATCACCTGGACTTTAAATTGGGGCCTGGGGATGGCAACTATATTGCTAGAGCAATATAGGTGCCATATTCTCCAGTTGCCCAAATCCAACCCCATCTTTTAAGTCTACTACCTTTTCTGGTCAAATTTTCTACCCTCCTGCTTTTTTAAAGGACTGGTTCATCCAACTATTTAGGTGACCTTCCCTTCTTCTTTCCCTCTTTCTTTTCGTCTTTCTTTTTGCACACTATGTATCTCTCCTCCCCATTTGTACTTGACTAAAAGCGTTTGGTTGCTACTAGCTCAGGCACTTGAATGAACAGGGAAGGGCAGTATCCTCCCAGCAGAAATTTTGGACTGAATCAATAATTCAGCAAAGAGCAACATTTCAAGGCTTGCTTGAAATTTAAATAAAGATTCCTGGCTCTGAGCAGCCAGATGGGTATAATAGAGCTAGGGGTAGAGGTGGGGGGAAGCATGTGTTTTGGGATATTTTCACAGAATGTTAAATCACACAAAATATTTCACTTGTCTCCAGTGTAAGATCACAACATGACTCCCCTGTAATGAATTCTTTATCTTGGCAGCTCTCCTGCTCTCTCCCAAGCAGCAATCCTCTCTCTTCTTTCGTCTCCGTGTGGGAACATATGGTAATATTTGGAATGTGATTTCGGCCGGAGAGTGAGCCTAGCTTGCCCACACCTGTGCAGACCTCCAAGTCACTGCACAGTATGGGTCCAGGCTGAGGTCATGCTCCAACACTATTGTGCGAGTTCAGTTTGCTCACTCTTCTTCCAAGACATGCCAAGAGCCCCAGAATACTGGTTTCACGTAAATCCCATTTGGATTTGTAATTTGTTAGATACATTATAAGGCAAATCCTCCCAGCATCCTTCTGTGTAAAACTGCGGCTTTCAAATTCAGACCTAACCAACTCACTATTGATTTTGGACTAGTGTCTTGGAGAAACACTTCAAGCATAACCCCCCAAAAAGAAAGAAAAACCCAAGGATGGTAGACTTTGGTCCATAATATAGAAGGAAAGTCTTCTATTTCTTTCTATTTCCTTTTATTTCTGGTCCGTTAATGAAAGTACTACACTGAGGTCAAGCTAAAGTTCCCTGTACATGGAACTAGTGCGAAGTATATAGGCTGAACTTGATGGGGTGGTGACAGTCACATCTATTTAATCAAGTTTCTGCTCTGTTCATGTATAAAAGGGATGTGTGTGTGTGTGTGTGTGTGTGTGTGTGTGTGTGTGTAACATATTCACCTTTGCTCTCCATGACTAGCCAGCATTTCCCCCCAGCCTGTGTCCAATACAATCCAGGCTGGGCAGGTGTGTGTTTGTCTGAGTGATTGACTATGGGGAGGAACAAGGTGGAAGAGTTCGGCTCCCTTCACCCAAGTGTCCCTTCTTGATATAAAAATCAACCACCCCCACCACATTCTACACGAATGGGGCAGACAGATAATTTAACATTGCAGTGTCCAAACCTGCAGATAGCATATAATTATAATGATGTTTAAGAACAGCATTGAATACCTGGGTTGTGCAAGGAGTCACATCCTTCTCCAGAGCCTAATCTGTAAAATACTGAAGCAGGTATGAAGCTTTGCTCTCCACAGGCTATGGAAAATTGATATAAATTTTACAGCTTGCTATCTGAGAAAAGAAAATTTAATGAAGATGTTGTACCATTGGTATCTTACCCCAGTAAAATTAGCAAAGATTTATAAAAAAAATACTCAAATCTCTGTTGGAAATGCCAAACAGAGTTAGGAACGATGTATCATATGTGGTGAGGGTGCAAGGTGTTTAAGCAATTTTGGATAGTGGTAAATGAAGAGCTTAAAAAGATATTTCAGAGTTCAATCTCCAAAAAGCTGGAAGCATATTTGCTGGGCTTAATATTCAGTGACATCCCCACGGCCAGATTACTAGTGGCAAAAAATTGGAAAACAGAAAAAATACCAGAACTATCAGAATGGAGAGCTAAAATTTGTGAATTTACTGAGATGGCAAAATTAACGGCAACAATTAGAAGCTGTTCTAATCAAAAAAATTACCAAGAGTGGGAGTGTGTAAAGGAATATATGGAAAGAAATGGGATTGGAGCTCAAATTTAATATGCAATAGCTAAAGTGCGCAAGGATACAAGATGATATCATATACGAAACAATAAATACAACTTTAATTAACACAACAAGAAACAATATTATGTAGAGAAGATCGCACATGGGTGAAGGGAAGCAATGGGTCGGGGGGAGGGAGGCTTAGGGCAATACTTGGAAAATGGTTAAGGATACATAGGTGATTTAAGAGGCTAAGAATAAGGAGTTAAAAGAAGAAGACTAACATCAAAGAATAGAAAAACAAGGGAATTTGGGAAGAATTGGTACAAATGAAAATATATGAGTCATGTTTTTGCTTGTGTTCTGGTTTATTTTGGATGTCAAGTCTTCTGTTGAAAGGACTGTACATATAAAATAAAATAAAATAAAATAAAATACCCTAAAGAAACTTTGGTCTACACTGGTGGGAAAGGTGAGAGGACCCTTGAAATGCTGGGCATCTAGTGAGAAGTCTCTGATCTTGCACTTATTAGCCTGCAGCGGCTGAAGAGATTGCACCTTTGATACAAAGTACAGGTGAAGGACAAAGACCAAGTACATCTTTGCCATTATCCACGGAGGTGGACATGGATGTGCTATGCTTTCAAATAATATTATGTACTGTGATGTCAGATTATGTGATTTATATACATTTTCCCTTTTGAGGCTGCCTTTAATATGCCTGCCAAGCCTTCGAAGTGCCTTATGATACACTTTCCCCCTCTATATTTTTCCAATATCATCTCTTGAGTTGTCTCAGTGTAATAGGATCATGCGTTCAGCTTAGTGGTACATTTTAAGTGCAGGAGTTCAATGGGACAGCCCCAAAGCCGTGTCCCTAAGGGGAGTCCATAGCCATGCCCAAGAAGAGCGCAAAAATGCAGGCAGAGAAAAATAACTACCAGACTTTTAGAAGACATCTAAAGGCAGCCCTGTTTAGGGAAGCTTTTAATGTTTAACAGGTTATTGTATTTTAGTGTTTTGTTGGAAGCTGCCCAGAGTTGCTGGGGAAACCCAGCCAGATGGGCGGAGTATAAACAATAAATTATTATTATTAATCCATTATTTGACACAGAGAGAGTTGCAATGCATAGTGTAATACACATTTTTGAAGAATCAGCAGGATTGCAGTCCTATGCACTGTTATCACTGTGAGGACACACACAAACACTGAAGTGCAACATTTTGACAGGTATTTTTATTATTATTTATTAAAAGTGCACCCTTAAGACCACAGGCCGGTTTACAGCACAAAGGACAAGATGCATTTTTTTCCATGGCAGGATTCCCAATATCCAAACGTGAGCAGAATGTTATGCCCATTTCAAAGAAAAACAGCGAGCCCAGGTAGGAAAAAAGATGCTGAGAAACACGGATTAATCCGGATTTTCGTCAGTGGCGCCAAATAAATACGTGGATAAATAAAAGCAGGGGCCGTAAATTAACGCCTATTGGATTAATAATGATGTTTTGAGGCGCTGCTTTGGCGAGCCACCCTCGCAACTCCCCGCCAACCCGAAGGGCAGGCCTCGCCCGCAGGCCAGGCGGCGCTGGGGTTGCCGTGGCGACGGCGGCGGCGGCGGCTCTTTGGGCGCATGCGCGAAGGGTCGGCCATGTTCTGGTTGCCAAGGCGACCGCTCGGACTCTTCCTCTCCCTGCGGGGAAACTGGCCATGGCGCCCAAGCGGCCCAAGAGCGGCAGCGCGGCCTCGGCGCCCACCGGGACCGGCTCCAAGAACTGGGAGGCAGGGCTGGTGTCTGCCCGGTTAGAGGAGGTGCGTTGGGGGGGGGGCCCGGGGAGACACACGTGTACACACACATTCATGTGTACACGCATATGTAAACACAAACGTATATACACACATATACGTGTATACACACACGCACATGCACATACACACAAAGGTACACACAGGTACACAGATTAGGTGCGTTGGGTGGGGTAAGGCGGGGAGACACACATACACACACCCATTCATAATATATGCGTGCACACACATATGTAAACACAAACATATACACACACATATACATGTACACACACACACATTCACAATATATGTGTACATGCATATGTTGTTTAGCCGTTCAGTCGTGTCCGACTCTTCGTGACCCCCTGGACCAGAGCACGCCAGGCACTCCTGTC
>JAXCMG010000032.1:2270364-2287067 GCA_034642415.1 Podarcis siculus | reverse complement strand
CGACTCTTCGTGACCCCCTGGACCAGAGCACGCCAGGCACTCCTGTCTTCCACTGCCTCCCGCAGTTTGCTCAAACTCATGCTGGTAGCTTCGAGAACACTGTCCCACCATCTCATCCTCTGTCGTCCCCTTCTCCTTCTGGCCTCCATCTTTCCCAACATCAGGGTCTTTTCCAGGGAGTCTTCTCTTCTCATGAGGTGGCCAAAGTATTGGAGCCTCAGCTTCAGGATCTGTCCTTCCAGTGAGCACTCAGGGCTGAGTTCCTTCAGAATGGAGAGGTTTGATCTTCTTGCAGTCCATGGGACTCTCCAGAGTCTCCTCCAGCACCAGAATTCAAAAGCATCAATTCTTCGGCCATCAGCCTTCTTTATGGTCCAGCTCTCACTTCCATACATCACTGCTGGGAAAACCATAGCTTAGATGAGCCTAATGCTTTAAAGTGACTAGTCAGCATAGTTAAGCAAGTCACTAGTTTCACAGCTTTACTTCCCTTCGCAGGGTTATCTACAGTGTCTGATAGTTTCACATCCAACTGAAATTAATGGGACATAATTCAGTTGCAACTAATATTGCATTGATTTCTGCTGAATTGCTTTATTGTGCTTTTATTTTTTATATTGAAAATATATATGAATGAAATCCTAAATAAAATAAATGCCACGTTCTGCTCTTCCCTCAAGCCCCTGTAAATCCAGATGACACCTGTGCAGCTAATTTAAAGGAGATGCTGACAGAGGCTGATGTAGTGATACAGTATCAGCCATTGCTCAGTCAATTTCTTATTAAAAGGATCATTAGTATCTTAGCCCTGAAGACAGTTCAGTAATTTGTTTGGGGTGTGGCAGAGTTGCTGGAGGTCACATTTGGAGCCCCAAATGCTGCTGGACTTTATTAGTGACAACTGTGAAATGTACGATGGCTTGATACATTATTATTTAAGGTCACTGCCCGTTAATTTCATAATGGTGCTGCCAACCTTTCAAGCAGCCCTTTAATAAGCAATACTAATAAAGTGTATTTATTGGCTAACACAGGAGATGTGTATTAATTGAAAGAAGGGCCATTTACAGATAGGAACACAAGGACAATCCTGATTACTTTCCACACTGTCAAGCGTTTGTCTTACATCACTGAAGCCCTCTTTTTTATTCGGAAATCTAGCATAATGGCTTTAGATTTGAATTTTGCTGTGGCTGGTTTCTGTATTTTGGGTGGACCTCAAAAATAGGAGTTAAAGAATTAGGTGTATTTGAAGTGCAGACAAAGGATAGTAAGAATTGGCAAATGTGACAGCTCTCTTTGGAAACCATTAGCATTTAACAGCTTACCATATATATCCTGATGGAAAATACAAGGTCATATTTGAGCAATCATTTTAAAAGCGTAGCTTGTCATAGCCTTTGCAGATATTAATATAAAATTCCATTTGCTCTGGTGTGTTTTGATCTGCCACACATTTCTAAGTGTGTAAGACATTATAAATTTGAAACTTTGCTTCATATTATTTTCACAACCAATGCAAGTATGTATGTCTAAATCATACAGAGAATTGTCACTGAATTTTGCTAGCATCAAATACATTAAGAAAATTATTCTGCAGTATAATATTGCCATCTGGTGGTAAGAGAGTAGTTGTCTATACTTCTTGAATGTAAAAATTGTTTGTTTGTTTTTGGGATAGGAAAATTGGATTCCCAGTATCGCAATGGTTGTTGGGGAACAAACCGAGGATGAACTTCACACGAAGGCGCTGTCTCTTGCTGTGCAGGTGCCAATGCGGAGGCTCTTTAGCGTGGTGACTTGGGAAGGAACATTAGCACAGGTATTTGGTATTTATAATGGTGAGAGGTGGGGTGTGGATGCTGGGGTTAAAACTGAAACGAGAATGCATCTCTACCTATGACCAATAGTGATGTAAAATAATGCTCATCCCATTGCCACGGGATGGAAATGTGCTTCCTGGTCTCCTGGGATATGATTCTCAGAATAAGCTGGAGGAGAAGGATGTGGGCATTGACAGGGAGGCAGAATTTAAAGACTAAATGTAGCTGGATTGAGAGGAATCACCCTGGGGCTCATTTGCATCCCTTGAAACTGGATTGGAGGAACGAAATTGGAAGCTGTTTTACCCGCTTTGCTTTGTCAGATATCTCAGTGGAAATCTTGTACTCTCTATTGAGTCTTGACACAATACCTTACAAGAGCTTTATTAGCAGTAGTTTAAGACTTTGGTCAGGATAGTTTTAAATGTCTAACATGCAGCATGTTTATAAGCCATGTAGAGTTCAATATACTTACTTTCCTTAGAGTTCAATACATGTACTCTCCTTAGAAGATTAGGCTAGGGATTTAAGGAGTAGCAAAACCAGTTCTGTTTGCGTTCGTTGGGCATGCACATGAAAAGCCATTTTTGAGTTTCAAAATCAGATTGTGATATGGCATAGGAGCTTGCTAGTCAGAATAAAAAAAAGGTAAATTTTACCTTTCCCCAAGACTTCAGACTCATCTAAAGTAGTCTACATTAAGCAACACATCTCACTCTGAGGATGTGTGAGTATTATAAACCTAAACCTAAAGGTAAAGGACCCCTGACAGTTAAGTCCAGTCGCGAACGACTCTGGGGTTGTGGCGTTCATCTTGCTTTACTGGCCGAGGGAGCCGATGTTTCTCCGCAGACAGTTTTTCCGTGTCATGTGGCCAGCATGACTAAGCCGCTTCTGGAGAAACCAGAGCAGCGCACAGAAATGCCGTTTACCTTCCCGCTGGAGAGGTACCTATTTATCTACTTGCACTTTGACGTGCTTTCGAACTGCTAGGTTGGCAGGAGCAGGGACCGAACAACGGGAGCTCACCCCGTTGCGGGGATTTGAACTGCCGACCTTCCGATCAGCAAGCCCAGAGGCTCAGTAGTTTAGACCACAGCGCCACCCGTGTCCCTATTACAAATCTAGGGGAGCATAAAATAAATTCAGAAAATTAATTCTCTTGTCTTTGTTCATTACATTATATATGTTTTACAGATCATGGGAAGTGGAGAAGTAAGCAAACCAAAGGGCAAAGAAAAAGAAAAAGAAAAGGAAAAGGAAAAAGAACCGCCTTTGTATACTGAGGTGAGTGAAAGCACTTTTAGTTACCATTGCTTGGATTACTTTTCTAGCTCTTGACTCTTCAGAAGAGAATGCTTTTATGGTTGGGGCTGTTTGCTTTGCAGCTGGTACTGAAGAAAACCTTGAAACTTTTTTTTATGAGACGCTAGATGTAGAATAGTGTACACTATACCATTTCCAGTCAACATACTAAGGGTAAGCAATGATGTGTCAGGATGTTATATGGTGAGCAGCTAAGTGCTACTTCATAGGTCATTTCACACGTCTGCACTTATTTTGGAGTTCAAAACAAGACAGACAGCTTCAAGGCACACAACGCACAACTGGACTTGTATAGGTTTGGACTCTATAAAGTCATCATACCAAACCATGGTTTGCAAGATTTGAGCTTCCAGGGCATAAACAAATAATTGTTTAGAATTTCTGGAACATTTTTTTCTTTGGCACTCCTCTAGGTGCAGTGGACTGTAGAAGGCCACCAGGTCTCAGTCACATGAGCAAAGTTGGCATGCTTTTCCTGAATCCCATTAACCATCTTCAGGTTTAAGACTACAGACAAGCCACTAGTATTATTAAGACCTGATGTTCCTTCTCTACACTGCTATAGCACATAGTGGTATCTGCATCTGCTTCCTGAATCATTGGCCCTCTGGTCCTAGTGCAGGCCAATCCAGCATTGTCCTAAGAATAATAAACAGTGTTTCTTTATAATAATAAAAAATAAATGTAGTTAACAAGAACCACACTTGCACCCAGCCCTCCAGAAGTCATTAGAGTAGATATAAATATGTTAGCATTTGTGCTCATGTTTCACTTAACCATGGAAAGATCCACCTGTAATTATCACTTTAATTACACTCTCCATGCTCAGGAGAGCGAGACTTGGCTCTTTTCCCTTGCTTTCTTACACCCAAAGTAATACCCCCCAAAGGGATGATACCCTTTGGTGAAAATTTGCTGCATTTAGGATATCATTTAGAAGGTTTCCAACTTTGCTGACTTGTTTAAGTCCTCTGAAACTATTGATCCTTTACACAGTTCCAGTGCAGCCTGTAGTTGATGGTACAAAGCTAAAGTGACTCTCCCTCATTCACCATATGAACCCTAGCAGCTGTAGGCTAGGGACTACATAGCATCTTTCTCTGCCCTTGCATTTGTCGAGAGTGAAGCCCTTTGACTGCATTCTCAACATGAAGCTTGCCAGCTTCAGACAACATATCGACATGCAGCAAGAACAGTCGTCCATATCTGTGAAAGCAAAATCGACACCATATGCAGTTGAGTGCAATTTCTCCGGAGGTGTGAGGGTATGAGAGGATGTCAGAACTGTGGAGTAACACCTCATTCATTCAAAAGCTATAAATAGATCCAGTATGCTTAAAAAGAAAATTAGAGAAATGTTTTATATAAAGTCTTCCTTAGAAACACTCTCAACCTTGGAAGAATGTTTTAAGAGTCATTATCATGCAACACCTCTCTTTCTTCTAAAAACTATTGATGAGTTTTTGTGTCATGTTGTTGTTTTTAAGTGGTTATGTGAATGTAAGGAAAAGATCCCAGATGTTAGTAAGTTATATGAAATTTGGTGGAAACAAGCTGTAAAAAACATAGTCATAAAACAGCTTGTCAATGCCACACATCTGGACAACGTAGCCGTATGTTCTTACTGCTGTCATCACCTAAAGAAAATTCAATAACCTTATTCCACCCCAATTAGGCTACACACCAGCAGAATCAGTATGAACAAGAAAGGGGGAAATTGTACCCGGATGGAAACTCTAGTACCCGAAAGTATTTCTGAAACTGCCATTGATTAGTTTCCATTTGTGTTTGCAGGTACAAATAATAGCAAGGTTCCCATTGTTGGTTTACTATCTGAACAAATTGTACTTAAAAACAGCTATGTTATAGCAGTGCCATATCATACCTGAAATCTGAACCTGAAGGTATGGTGAAATCTATGAACACCGCTTGAATGCTAAACCAGTAGGGCTTGTTCTACTGGAATGGGACTGCATCATGGGCATATCGTTGTCCCATGTCCTAAGCATCTGTGTTTCCATGACACCCACATCCATGGTGTAATTTTGCACCAGGTCAAATATGGCAGGCTCACACTTCTGTTTGCTACACTCACCAAAATTTGCCAACACAGAATCATGTCCTGTTTTGCCCAGCTTGCTATTGGTGAATTACAGCCTTTCCAGAGGGGTTGGAACAGGCTCTATAGCTGTTTTTCCTTACCTTTGAAGACAGGCCAGACTTGCAAACCAGACTGGTACATCCCTATTCCTCATTCCCTATCTTCAACCAGTATGCTTATGTCTCCTGTTGCAGGACACCACATATATTGAATTTGATGCTGAAGCAGTAATCATTCGTTTTCTCTTTGCAGGTGTTAGAGGTGGCAAAAATCATTCTCAATAATGGAGAAGCACTTCCAGTAACTCTGATTGGAAAGCTAATTAAATATCAGATGCTCTGCATTAAACAGAAGGACCTGCAGAGAAGGGCTGCTGAAAAGAAGGTATTTTAGGATCGCCTGGGAGTAAGTCCTATTGAATTCAATGGACTTCAGAGCTGAAACATAACAAATTGTACTTTTAGTCAAATGTGAAACAAAATACCACTTGAATCATAAGCAATTTGTTGAAATAGTAATCTGCATTATTTTTTGTTGCATTCAGAGATGGATTATATTTTTCTAACTTTGCTTATCTGTGGTATTCATTAGTACTCTGCATTTATTTAAACTGAGTTTAATTTTAGTTGTTCTTGCTGTTGTTACTGTTTAGGCAGTGGTCCTAACTTTCCTGGGAGGCTGGCTGAAGGGCCGTGGGAAGTGGTATTAAGTGCTTTTGACAGATAGGGAGTGCCATTGGCAAGGCAACACTTACGATGCCAGAGGTTGCCCAGTACAGCGGAATGAAACTAGGTGTATTAAGTTCAGCATGGATCTGAGCAATATAATAACATTGTTATCTTATAACTGTTTGCTTCTTCCAGTGCCAGAGTGCCTATCTTCCCTGATTAGATATAAGCAATAAAGTGGAAGCGGAGATACTTCCCTTGAGGAAGGGCAGAATAAAAATGTAACCACTCTGACTAGTAGCAAACTTGAGTGGTTGGATGACTATTCGTTTGGAAGCATGCAGAAATTGTCGGTTAAAATGAGGGGAGGGGGGTATTTTAAATGGTCAGAGAAGAATCTGAGTTGTCAGGGTGTGTGGAATGTCAAAGTATTCGTTGAGGGGTGAGAAGGAAACTAAAATGTGCTTAGGGGAAAGAAGGAAGTTGCCTGCTTGGGCTCCAGCAGGTTACAGTAAGTATCCTGGAGGGCATTGGGGTTGAGGGAGAAGTGTGCTGTGCAGTAAACGAACTCTCCTTCCTGCACATAGCTGTCAACTGTTCCTTATTTGGCGGGAAAGTCCCGTATCCCAGCGCCGTGTCCCGCTGCTTTCCCTTATTGATGATGTCCCTTAAATTTCCCGGGTTTCAAAGGAAGCAGCTCCTCTCCCTCCCTCCCTGCCGGCCAGGGGGGAGGGAGGCTCCAACTGTGTTGCTTGGCTGCGTTGCTCACCCAATAAGGAGTCTAAGAACGACTGGGGGGTGGAGCTTGCATGCCTTGTGCCAAACAAATCGGCTGCGTTGCCTGAGGACTCACCTTTGCTCAGCGCTTCCCAGTGGAAAGATGACAGTGGTTTTCCTTGCTGCATCCCCTTTGCCGGGTTGCTGCGCTGTGGGAACCACCACTTGAGGCTTCGTTTGGCTGCTGGCTGGGCTTTCTGCCTTTGGCTTGGAGGGGCTCAGAAGTTGAACATATCTGCTTATTTTGGCTGCTGATCCCTTATTTTCGAGGCTGCTGGTCCCTTATTTTCAACTCTGTAAGTTGACAGCTATGTTCTTGCACCATGCAGGGATGCTTCAGCAGGAAGGAGCAAGGGGGTGGAAAGGGACTCATTTTTCCTTTTCAGGATACATACTAGATTTGGAGCCAGCTGCCTCAGATAGGAATACAAATGATTGTATTACGCCAATGTAATATTTCCCCCTGTTGTTTTTCATAAGATGTGCATGTAGTTTATCTAATTTGGTAGACAACCGAGGACAAGGACAAGGAGAAAGACGAGAAGGGGAAAGGGAAAGGGAAAGGCGGCAAAAAGGAGAAACCTCCCAGTGCCAAAGGCAAAGGGAAGAAGAAGGGACCCGAGTCGCCGAGTGCGTCAGCAGCTACCATTAAGAAAGACACCAAACTTAAACGGCGTGGAGAAGAAGATGATCTTGACAAATACATCGGTGTGTAAAATACAAATATGCTTCATGTCAAAAGAACTACAGATTCAGGACACTAAGAGGAAGCTGTGGCTAATCCTGGCATTCTGAGGAGCGCAAGCATACGAGACATGATATTAGAATGTAATAAATTAAATTACAGGAAGCCAGTAAACATAGAATATATGAAGACAATAAATGACGATTAAGCAAATCCTTTTGATCTTTGCTTTTAGATTTCACATATTTTTAGAAATATGTCCTGCTAGTTTCAAGAGGAACTTAGCATTCAGCAAAGCATGTTTAGGCTCACAGCTTGCAAAATTTGCCTGTAAATACTAGAGAAGGTCTTTCATTTCTCTTTGTGACTGCCTTGTGCACACAGGCAAAGGGGGGAGCCTTCTTCTCATTCAGAAACAATTCTTGTACTTAGTAATAGAAGATGATGTCTATCCAGGTTCTGAATAAACAGGCATAGGAAGAGCAGGGTATTCCTTGGATAATTGTTCCCATTTCCTGCTCCCATGAAAGGAGGTGGGATGCCCCTCCACCCCCATGTTGCCTTCCATTGCTTGCTCAGTGAATCTCAATATGGTATAACCCTTTAAATGTCACCTGTCAGTTATAGCTTTGGCAATGCTTGCTGGGGAACACCTCAGAAATAAAATAAGGGATGCCTATACTGCCTCTTTCTTCCATTCCATGGCAGCACATTCCAGCATTGGCAGGAAAAAAATTCCTTGGAAATGCCTTTCTGAAGACAACATACGGAATGATACTACTTGGGCAGGACATACAGTTATCAACTCTCTCCAAACACTAAATGTTAGTTAAATAAGGTAAAGGTACCCCTGCCCGTACGGGCCAGTCGTGACCGACTCTGGGGTTGTGCGCCCATCTCACTTAAGAGGCCGGGGGCCAGCGCTGTCCGGAGACACTTCCGGGTCACGTGGCCAGCACGACGAAGCTGCTCTGGCGAGCCTGCACCAGCGCAGCACACGGAAACGCCGTTTACCTTCCCGCTATAAAGCGGTACCTATTTATCTACTTGCACTTTGAGGTGTTTTCGAACTGCTAGGTGGACAGGAGCAGGGACCGAGCAACGGGAGCTCACCCCGCCGCGGGGATTCGAACCGCCGACCATACGATCGGCAAGTCCTAGAGCTGAGGTAGTTGCACGCTAATAACCCTTATTTCAAATGGGTTTCTCCCTGCCTCCTTGCCCCCTCCTGAGTTACACCCATTCCCCTTATAAATTGCATATGATACAGTCCAAACTGTAAGTCTTCAAAGGTTACATGCATTTGAAAAGCAGGATTTGTAATAGATGTATTTATGGAAAATAACTTATATGCAAGCCATCTACCATATATATGTAAACTGCCAATTTGGATGCTTTCTCAATATTATGCTTTAATAAAACCAATGAGCTTTGTATGATGTTTTGAACAGATGATGAACCAGATGACGGTGCTCAGTATTATTTCATAATTAGTGGTTTTCCCTACCCTCAACTTCTGCCTGTGCTATCCGAACTTGGGATCAATGTTGCAAGCGTCATTAAGATTTCTTCTGACAATTATGAGCCACTCCAGACCTACCTGGAAGGAGTTGCTCTGCAGGAAGAACCATTTCTTGAAGCAGAAGGTGAGCTGATGATTAGCAATTGTATGTGATATGAAACTGAAGATCCACCATTCTTATTCTTGTTTTAGATGGGCATTTTTGTTGTAGCATACTTTGAGCACTTTAATTAGCTGTTAGGGGGGAAAAAACCCAAACCCAAGATATACTATTGATATTTCAATAGACTTTAAAATCTGTGTCTTATTCCTTAGCTAAGTCCATTTCTGGATGAATCAGAAGAGTAATAAGTAATGGTGATCATGGCACAGGGCACAATCCTTGCAGAAAAACACTAGGGAGTCAAACTGATCCTTCTTCCTCCCACCCCAAACTCACTTATAGTGCATACTAGCTTAATAATAATTTTGTGTACGCCGCCCTTTCGGCTGGGTTGCCCCAGCCATTCTGAGAAGCTTCCAACAAGTATACAAAGACACAATAGAACATCACACATTAAAAACTTTCTGATACAGGGCTGCCTTCAAATGTCTATGGAAGTTTGTGTAGTTATTTATCTCTTTGACATCTTATGGGAGGGTGTTCCACAGGGCTTGCACCACTACCGAGAAGGCCCTCTGCCGGGTTTCCCATAACCCTTTAGACCCTTGGAAGCCATCAGAATCCCAAGCTAGTGCACCCCAGCCCAGCATCGAAGGGAGAGAGTTGGGCATGTTTAAATGGTGGGGGGAAGTAGACAACCAACTCATCCATGTGCCCTCTGATGAGATGAATTGCCTGTCCTCTTTGCCACTTAAATGCTTAAAAAGATCTTAATGGAAACATACATATAACAGCCGCTCTTGTGCTTTATGTCAATTAAGGTTCATTTGTTGCATTGTTTATTTGTTGCTTTGTTATAATGCAATAATTAAAAAACACTTTGTGCCAAGTCCCTACCATACTGTGGGATCCCCTGGGCCACAGTAGTTGTCTTAACATCAGTAGTGATGGTTGAGTCTTCCTGCTTAATAGCTCCATGGAGCCAACAAAAAAGAGGCCTCTATTCTAGGCTGGTGCTTTGGGCCAGGGTCTCCTAAGGTGCAGCAAAAGCTGCAGCTAGGTGAGAGACAGGTGGAAGGAAAGAAAGGCAATGGGAGTATTTGTAAAGTCAAGCAGCAGGAAGGAGGAAGTTGGATCCAAGGTTTGGCTTCTTGGATCATGGTCTCCATTTCCTTGAGGAAGGACTTATGGTAAGAGATGGCTTGCACCTCACAGCAGTTGGCAAGAGTATGTTTGCTAAGAGTCTTGTGAACCTGCCCAGGAAAGCTGTAAACTAAATCCTGTGCGGGAGGGAGACAATATTACAGATGACAGGAATACCTAGTACCGGGAATAATAGCTTCATTTAAGGAAACAGCTGGAGGGAATGACTTGTGGTTTCAGTTTCTATACTAAAGCCCAGGGTATGGGAAACAAGCAAGATGAATTTGAGCTCTTGATATGAAACTCATGACAGGAATGTAGAAATTGAGGAATATATCCTATTCAAAAGAATAGACCAAACAGGAAAGGAGGAAGAAGTACATTACATTAGGGAAAATTGCTTTACGAAATGTGTACATTAGTGTCACAGAACGAGCTGGCCATTTCCATCAGTTCCAAGTTGGAGTTAACTTCTTATTAGCAAAAACACGATCTTCACAGACCTGACTGAGTGTCAGCCCTAATGAGCACATCAGCTTATTCCCTGTAAGTCTTACTCCATGAAATCAGTTGCCAAGACTAAAACTCCCTGTCTCCCCACAACCATCTATGTCTCCTCCTCTCCAGGGCTCCCCCCCTCAGCAATCGGAGACTGTGCCTGTCTTTGCTCCTCCTGTTTCATGCCTCTTCTATTTCTGGGAGTTGGGGAGAAGGGAGCTTGTCACAGCAGGAGGGGGAGATACCCATGACACTTCACCAGCCTGATTCATCTCTGCTTCTTGACCTCCGTCCTCCCACTTGCCTGTTTCAGCTTCTTCCTCTGTCTCTGGACTTGTCTTTGCCACAGACTCCCAGCTCACTAAGCCCTGTTACCTCTTCAGCCTTCGACACCTCCTCTTCCTCCTCTCCCTCTGGCCACTCATTGTTGTCCCACCACCGCTCCCTGGGCTCTGAGCTCTTCCCCCTTTGGGTTCCCCAGCTGCTTCCTCCTGCCATTCCTCTGCTTCCAAGCAGTCCATCACAATTAGGAGAAATTCTCACTAAAATTCTGATCAGTTTTCATGAGGACTTAACAAAAAAAGCTGTCATGGAAAGGTAGAGAACTGAACTTGGAAATATGACAAAACCGAAAGAAACCAAAGGTGACAGATTCGTCCATTCCTATGTATCATGTTATCTGACCAAAGCTTAGATTATTAAATAGGTTTTGCAAAAGAGTGAGCTGACCGTGGCTTAATCCTTTTTGCCCAAAGTATGTTTAAGATTTGCTATGGGCATACTTGCCTGCTAAAATAATTCCATGCTCATGCAACCCTAGTTGTCGAAGCTGAAAAGAAGAAGAAGCAGAAAGCTGCCAAGGACCTGAAAACCTTCTGGAAATATTTGGAACCAATTCTGAATAGTGGGAAACCAGGATCAAATCTTTTTCAGATAGCTCGACTCCATCACCTAGTCAATGAGTCTTCCTTTCCTGCTGACTGGAGTAACACTGAGATGTTGGTTAGTAGCAGTGCTATTTTTCTAGAAATATGGTGCCAGAACTCACCCTCATTTTCTTAGAATGGCCATGGTGCCCACCTGAGAGGTGCCGGAACTGAGTGCCTGTGAGTTCGCCCTGAACTAAAGGCCCTGGCTAGTCGTATTGGGTTGTATTTGATGTAGCACTAAGGTTAACATTCCATTAGTGCATGGATTTCTCCTTGCACCGTTGATAATTTCCCTGTTCTCCTTGCCCATGCACCCCCTAAATAGGATCTAGGGCCTTCCCCAACACTTTGGATCAGATTTGGGGGTTGTACGGGCCATATGGGAGGAATTCTCTTGTGCCCGTTGTCTTTTACAAGAAGCATTTGTGTTGGGTAAGTGGGCAGTAGTGCATGGTGTGACATTTGTTTCTCATTCTGGAGTGGAAATAGCTGTTAATCTGAACCCTGAGGTTTAGCATAGTCCCTCACCAAGGTATTGTTATAGATCAGTATACCCTTAAGGTTCAGTTTGAGGCTTTCTAGCGCAGAGATGGGGAACCTCCAGCCCATAGTGAATCTTGGCCTTCCAGAGAGTCCACTTTGGCCCACGAAGCCATTTTTCCCAAAAGTGCGAACCCACACACCCATCAACTGATATATCTGGTGTTGTCAGCTGATTGGCGGGAGGACAGGGTTTAATGCATCATTCATTGGTTCAAGCAGCCCAGCACTTGTGCTGGAGCCTCTGAAAAGCAGAGGTTCAAGCAAGAGCTGTCTGGAAGGGAGAGTGCTCCTCTGTTTAAAATCTGAGCGGGTGGCAACGAGTAGAAAGATGTCTGCATTGTACAGACTTCTTTCACTAATCCTTGAGCCCTGCTGCCTGCTCAGATGTTTAAAGGCTCCTGACTCCTCCTACCCATCCCAAGCAGGCAGCAGAGGGTGGGGAAGAGGAGAAAGAAGCTCACTCATTCAGTTGCTTAAAGGGCTTTACAAGTCTTCCCACCCTCCACTTATGGAAGACTCCAAGATGGAATGTTTAAAGGGGAAGCATGGCGAGATTTGCAAAACTATACAAGGGATTTTGACAGATAGTTGGGACAACCCACCTGTCAGTTTGTATGGTGTCATAATGACAGGTGGGTGACTACACCCACTTGTCAAATTTGGCCCGTCCATGGCACTTGACACCAAAATGGTTTCCCATACCTGTCCTAGGGACTAGTGTAGTAATCAAAATACTGTAGGAGGGGAGATAGAAATTTGGTTAAACTTTGTTTATTTGTGATGGTCTATATCCACAGCGGGTGGCGCTGTGGGTTAAACCACAGAGCCTAGGACTTGCTGATCAGAAGGTCAGCGGTTCGAATCCCCGCGACGGGGTGAGATCCTGTTGCTCAGTCCCTGCTCCTGCCCACCTAGGAGTTCAAAAGCACATCAAAGTGCAAGTAGATAAATAGGTACCGCTCTGGCGGGAAGGTAAATGGCGTTTCCGTGCGCTGCTCTGGTTCACCAGAAGCAGCTTAGTCATGCTGGCCACATGACCCGGAAGCTGTACGTCAGCTCCCTCGGCCAATAAAGCGAGATGAGCGCCGCAACCCCAGAGTCGGTCATGACTGGACCTAATGGTCAGGGGTCCCTTTACCTTTACCTTTATATCCCCTTGGGTGATGCAGCATTGTAACTGGAGATGCGTCCAATTGGGTGGCAGTTGGTTGACTAAGAGAAATTGTTTTTCTGAGGTCTGCTACTCCTGGCTTGCATTCCAATCTCCAATATGCCTTGTCAACCGTCAGTGCAGTTAGGCATGCCACGTGGTTGGTTAATTCCAACATATTCCTTAGGGGTGTGTGATTGCATCACGGGGAAGTAACTGCCACATTGTTCATCTCTGATCATTGGGCACGGTTAAACAGAAGCTTCATTTGCAAAACAATATGTCTTGTATACCACATTCTCCTAAATGGATGATGGGAAGAAAAAGCATTTACTGTAGTTGTCATTTAGCTTGGAATTCTGGTCCTTGGAGGTATGGATTCACTGCCACATGCTGGTGAGTAGAAGAACAAATAGGAACTCTCCCATAATGGAAATCTGGGCTTTTTTTGAGGCGGGATAATATTAATATTAAAATGCATTCAAACTGAATCATGCTTGTTGTGTTATTCAATAACATGTATAATTCATTGCTTAGAAGTTGGCTGAGTTCCCGTGTGTTCTGCATGTTATAAAGCCAGTCTTTATATTTCTTCCTTTTCTTTTATGTAGCTTGAATTTGGAACGGAGCTCTTTGAAGTTGTGGCATGTTTGATGTATGACTGCCTGGACTGGAAAAGACAGCATCAGCACTACTTGAAATCCACCAAATTTATTAATGTCCCCGTAGTAGAAAAGAAGAGCAAGGCTGAGGTCAGAGACCACGTCCATGCTTGGTAGCAGATATATTTCCATGTAAAATTGTGCATAGGAGTACATTTCTGCATAAATATGCATCATCTTGTAAATGGTTAAACTGGTTGTGTGAATTGTATCGGAAAGGGGGGGGTTCATCTAAGTCATGGAAAGGACAGCCTAAATTCTACATTAATTCAGAAATACTCCAGGTGATCCCAAGATTCCTCCAGCACTCTATGTGACTCAAACCTGCAGTAGTTCCCTTGCATCACATTATTCACAAAGAGTGTCCAGCAGCAAAATTGACAGCCTGTTTAAATACTTCATTCAAGTACTGCAATAACTGGGTTGAAGATTTGAATATAAGGCGGCTGTATTGTCATAAATGATTTTGTTTCACAAGGTACCACCCGCTGCTCCGCCTACACCTTCAAGGAGAAAGCAGGCAGCGGAAGAGCCTGCTGCACCAGTTTTAACAACAGGTATGTGTGAAGTGTCTTCAAGTTATTCCTAAACTTTGTCATTGAAAAGAGTAATTCCTTTTCAACATGCTGGAGAAATAGGGCAAAATATGTGTAAACCTTCTGCAGGTAGCAGTGGGGTGATGAGTTTTGTGATGTGATGAGTTTTGATTCAAGCTGCCATCCAGAACCTGAAAATTCCAACTTCTGTAATGAGATACCTTCTGAAGCAATTCTTAACCATTTTCACTGCATCAAGGCATACTGAATGTCAAAAGCTTGCTGTTTATTTCAGGGTAGATTTTATATTCTCAAATATGGAGGATCAGCCGTTGTATATCCCTTCCTCCCATCAACTATAGGCCCATTTCTTATACCCATCTTGCACCTAACCTCCTGGATCTTCCTCCTCCCATACATTGCAACCACTTTTTGCCTTCCCCGTCAATTCTGAAGCTACCACTCCTTCCCTTTTTTGCAACTCCTCCTTGCACATAGACTCCCATTTAACCGGTTAGATCTCCCTACCCAATGCAATTACTAACCTCCCTTTTCACCTCCCCATTTCTAAAGCCACGACTATTTTCCAACCCCATTTGCACCTCCGCTTTTCGCCTTCACCCCTTTTTTCAAACCACTTCCTTTCCAAGTTTCCCCTTGCACATGGAACATCCACATGGTGATTTTGTAGCTCTTCATTGCCCCCTTCTCATCTCTGCTCTCCAACCCCAAGCAGTCTCCTCCTTCCACACCCGCATATGTGCTGTTGCTGATGCCATAAGCAGTTATGCCAATCTCTGCAATAGCTTGGGGGGAATTCCTGAATTTTCCTCCTGCTGAAGCAATGGACTCTGGAGCTACCAGCCTCCTCTGGGGACTTTTCCAGGCCACAGCCACCGTGAGGACAATGCAGCGACTACTAAGGATGAAGCTACACTGTCGCTGATGCTTCCTCCTTCCACAGCCCAGGAGGCCCATGCCCAAATACAAGAGTTTGAGGTGTTCTGGTAGGCTGAGAAAACTCAAGCCCAGCAGGTGTTGGGAAACTGTGTATGCGCAGCTACTCACACAGTCAATTAAGGTTTGGCAGACAGCCAGAAGGCAATCTGAAGGAGTAAGTCTGCCTGGAGATAACAGAGACATTGAAACTGCTCCCTGATTGGTCAAGCTCTCTCAAGGGAATGATAATTAATGGCCCACTAACTGGAATGTGTTAGTTCAGGAGTTCAGCGTTCAGAGTTCTGTGTCAGTGTAGGAATTGTGAGTCGTATCAGAGAGAGCTACCAAAAGATCCGTGCTCTGTTCTGTTCCTGTAAATAGTCCACTGTATATAATGAACACCTAACTACAAGTTCCTGATTCCTGCTTCGTCTATCCTGTCTGCAGCCAAGTTGCCAATTGCTTCCGTGGATTCTGCATTTACTCTGCTAGGTCTGGCTAAGGTCCTGCAACTAGTCAGAAAGTTGCGAAACACCAGATAGGTTTTGCCAATAGCAGGCCCATCTTTGAGCAGAGATGAGAACGGAGGTTCAGTGGGGTCGAACTAGGCCAGGGACTTGCCAGCGTACTGCTCAGAGCTGGGTCTGCTGGTCTCAAGCGTCTTTGGTTCTCGGGAAAACCCCACCCTAGATTGTCAATACACTGTAGTTCATATGGCACTTTGCGATGCTAGCACCATCTGTTGGTGGCCACACAAATTTCAGTGTGATGACAGACCGGTACAAATATTATATACGAAGAAAGGACAACATTACTTTTTGATTACAGATGTAGACATGAGGTATTATAATGACCTCCTGAACCCAGTCCCTGATGAGATTGTTTCTGTTGCCTTGATACTGGATTGCATGTTGCAACAGGTAAGCACAGTCTTCAGTATATTCAAGAATAGTTGTCATTTTTTAAAAAAAGATTTTTGTATGCAGCTAAAAGTCCTTCACACATTATACATGGGAAAGTGACCTTACGGGGAGAAAACTGCTTTACTAGTAACAGGACTGGATCTTTCTCAGTTATAACTGTCCCAGTTCTCAGTGTGAACAGTTTTCATAGTTGTTGAAGACATCTGAAGGCAGCCCTGTTTAAGGAAGCTTTTAATGTTTGAGGTTTTATTCTGTTTTTAATGTTCTGTTGAAAACCGCCCAGAGTGACTGGGGAAACCCAGCCAGATGGGCAGGGTAGAAGTTAATAATAATAATAATAATAATAATAATAATAATAATAATAATAATAATAAT
>JAXCMG010000032.1:2241321-2266321 GCA_034642415.1 Podarcis siculus | reverse complement strand
TGTTGAAAACCAGGTATCGCCCAGCTCTCTGCTGCTGCTGTGCTACCCCACATTTCAGGTGTTAAGCAGGGAGGCTGAGCAGCCTCAACAAAGCCCTGCTGTGCCTCCAATCCCTTCCCTGTCCTTACTGAAGTCCTCTTCGAGCTCTGGAATGGGTCTCCTCATCAGCCACGAGGATTCTCCAGCTGTCAGGCTTTGGGGGACCGGATCCCTCCCCTGGTGGCAGTAAATAAGCAGATCAAACAAAAGGAGCATTCTTACCAGTTAGTTTCTTCAATAATCACAGCGAGAGAGAAAGGAATGCATGTCTCTCTAGAAATGGCGTTGCTCCCAGTTAAGGTTCACCCCCTCCGTCCCCATTAATCTATGTCACTCCTACATCTGATAATCTGAGCTTGTTGCCGCTACACTTTCTGTTCTATCACTCTCAAAACCCATCTAGTCTTGGGCGAAGAGGGGTTAGGGATTCTTTGCAATGACACTGAATGTGCCAGCCATCCCTCTCCTGGCGTTTCCTCTTCTAGCTGTTCCTCACCCAGTATTTCCCAGCTTTCCCCCTCTGGACTATGCCCCTCTGCAAACCATTGTTCTAAATCAATACTGTCTTCCTGCCCTTGGGAAGGTTCAGGGGCGGGGGCTCCCACAATTCCTCCTCAATCCAGCCTCTGACACCAGCTCTCTCCCTCCATTTCCTGGTATGAATTAAATTACTATTTCCTGGCACTGCACATATACACGGATGCGCACGAGACGATCATGCACAAATGGGAGGGATTCCTGTATATCAATGAAAAGTGACCAGTGCCTGTAGGAAAAATATCTCATCATGGGACACACTTTGCTGACATGGCTGAGTTTGCTTTCTGTGCCTTGATCTTCCTACAGAACACATGAACTGGGCTGAAATAGAGCGGGCTTTTAAAGTGTTTACATTTGAAAGTCTGAGGCTGACAAAGGTAGATGACTCTGGACAGCTAGAAGGCTGTGGCAGAATGCTTGGTGGTGGTGATGAGATTTCTTACATCCCATGGGATAATCCTGCTGAGTTTGCCAGACAACTGAGACAAGAATTGATGGACCTAAAAATATCACAGGAAGAGTATCTGACCAAATCAGGTACGGAGGTTATCATAATTTTATTTATTTATTTAATGAAATTTATTTGTAAGTCATCTTGGCCAAGAGATACATTTTCCAGCATGGCCATTGTTTGCCTTGGTCCACACCCACACCCAAAGCAAAATTGCTGAAGCCCCTGTTCTCAGACTTCTGCTCTGCAATGGTGACGTGTCGCATCTCCAAGATGGCTCTGCATACACATTTTGCACAGACCACAGAGAAAGTGGTGCTTTTGAAAAACCTGAAAGAAGAGCTAGAGATAGGAGAAAGCTAAGTGTTGTTAGCCAAAGGATGAAACAGATGGAAGTATCCTAGCTAAGCAGGGATGATGAGGGCTAAGAGGCAGAGTAGGAAGAGGATTTAAAGGCAAGGCAGTTAGAATCAGGAAGACAAAGTTTGACTGCTAGGGCCTGATCTATATTTGCCACAGAGTAGGATGGGAGAATGTGGAGGTCATAAAACAGATTACAGGGGTACCTCGGGTTACATACGCTTCAGGTTACATATGCTTCAGGTTACAGACTCCGCTAACCCAGAAGTAGTACCTTGGGTTAAGAACTTTGCTTCAGGATGAGAACAGAAATTGTGCTCTGGCGGCGCGGCAGCAGCGGGAGGCCCAATTAGCTAAAGTGGTGCTTCAGGTTAAGAACAGTTTCAGGTTAAGAACAGACCCCCGGAATGAATTAAGTACTTAACCCGAGGTACCACTGTACAGTACTAAAGAATGTAGGTATACTACTTAAGGACACACAGAGAGAAAACACCATGGTGCACCTCTACTAGTGAAACCAGATGCCTTCGTCTGCCCCACCTGCAATGAAACATGTCTCTCCCATATTGGTCTCTATAGGCAACAACAGGCACTGTAACTCTCCAGTGATTTGACTTTACTCCCAAAGATGTACTCCTCCCTTGTCTCCCCAAATAGACAGATGCCAACAACAGCTGTTAAAGGAATTTACACTGAGCTTGTTAATGTTGTATATGTTTGGAGATGGCTACAATCCTAAACACAAGTACTAAGGAATAAGCACTGTTGAAGGTTCTTCCAAGTAAACATACCTAGGGAATTGTGCTGATGCTGTCAGAAACCCGAGTCTTAGAGTACTGTATAGGTCACAGTATTCTCTTTTGATCTTACCATTTTTAGTCTATTTACGATATTCCTTCAGAGCCGAAAAGATTCAAAGTTATTTGACAAGTCATGGTCCATATTTAACATTTTTCAGAGGTCAGTCCCCCCTCTCCACAGTCCACTTGCCCTCAGGCCATGTTGCAGATGAGCAACTGCACTATTCACAGACCACGTGGCACTGCCAGAGTCCACAGGAGGCCAGTCTGCTTTTCCCACATTGTTTCTGTGCTGCCACTTTGAATGTTGAAACTTAAACTGGAGATTAGGGAACTCCCATTCTGACTTCGGAATTTTTCTGATTTCCACCTCCTGTTCATAGGGCTTTTCACTGAGAGTGCTTTTCGTAGTCGACAATTTTTCTCTTTTTCATTTGACAACGGTATTCAGAGACCATCAGGACTTTACAATTCAGGTATGCTTTATTTGGAAAGAGCCTCTTTCCCTTTCCCTCTGTCTTCACTTTGGTGTTAAAACAAAGCACTCGTTTTTCTCATCAGTGATCAGTCTGCCAAAATACACCCATATTAGCAAACTATCTACAGAGAATACCAACAGCTAAGCAAAGCTTATCCCTGAAAGTCAGTTAGGTTCCTTAAAGAATCACAAGGCAATCCAGCGGGCTGGCAGTGTTGGGAAACGACCCCCTCTGGAAAGGCTGACTCCTCTTGCCAGGCACTGGGGCCTGTTGCCAGTGATCTGCCCCTGGCTGGTCTTCGGTCAGTCCAGGAAGATCTGAAATAAGCGACACCTCCCTCTTGAGAGATACACACTCCCTTCCCCCTTGCATGTCAGCAGGAGAAAGAAAACAGTCTGAAAGTAGTCTGACTCATTCTACTTTATTCCCGGACTGTACACTGTACAAAACATGTCTGCTCTCTCAGAAACCTCCGTACAACTCACTGACTCCCCCTTTACAGCAACAACAGGAAGGTCTCAAGTTACACTGAGAACACAACCCTGAGGAGAGCGTTGAACATCCTGTCTCACGCTCTGAAACATCAGATGAATCACATGATGTAAACAATGAGCTGCTAGTTTGCAGCTGCTGAGCACTCATATCCCAACAGGCAGAACCAGCAGCTAGTTTATGCTAGACTATTGCATAGTCAGGCTCCTTCCTATGCACTCCCATCAGTAGAGCGTAGCTGCCAGTCCACAAACTTAGCTATGCAAAAAAGCTGCAGTAAGAATGCAAGCCGTGTAGTGCAGCAGAGCTCATAAACAGGTGGTCCCGGGTCCAGTCTTCCTACCGGAAAAAGCTAGGTGCAATCCTTGCACACAGCACAGCTTAGGTGTCAGAGCTAAACAGGGGGAACGCTACATGAGCCAATTGGCTGTGGCATCACACAGGCTCTGCCAATCACATTGGCCAGAGGTGCACCCTCGCTTCTCATTCGTTGTTAAAGAGTATGTGTGCATGTGAAACACGAAGACACAAAGATTGTCCATTTCAGATTAAGGAGAAAAAGAATTAAGGCTACAATTCTATATACTGGGAGTAAAGTCCATTGATTTCTTTTGAATGGGATTGCACCATAAAGAAGCACATCCTCGCTCCTGGTTCATGCACTTGCTGACCCAAGGATTTTCGTGGAAAATCCTTATAATAAACAGACATTATTATTAAGAGAGAGGAATGTTGTGAGAAAGAGGCAAGCCGGTGCTCTGAAAAACATAGAGACCGTTTATCAGGGTAGAGCAGAACAGAGATTGTGCCACCAGCATTTAAGTAACAGGAACAGCCAAACAACCAGATGAAAAGATAAAATATGTCTGTGGGTGTGTTAGTGTATGCATCTGTTATCCATCCATCCATCTATTTAGCTTTATTTTTCAGGTCAGGTTGCTGAATGTAAGAGTGATCTCAACGCTTCTCTTGAAAATAAGGTAAGAAATACTGTGGTTGAAATGTGCTTTACAGTATGATATGAAAGTGGAGTCTGTACATGTGAATTATGGTAGCTGAGAATTTTTGGTGCATTTTTAACTTCAAATGTATATATAACAGATGGATGCTCTTTGGTGATTCAAAACCTTTCCTCTTAAAGATTATATGTACACTAATAAAAGTGGAATAGGAACTTCTAATGCCACATTGTTGTACTCTAAAATCATAGCCAGTTAAAAATTCTTACCCATCATCATTCTGTGCTGCCTGTGATTCGGTCCCCTTTCAGTATGGGCAGTTCTCTAGACTTAAAGGTAAAGGTAAAGGACCCCTGACCCCTTAACTAAGTCCAGTCGCAAACAACCCTGGGGTTGCGGTCAGCTAGTATTTGTTGAAGCTGTTTCCATTGCTTTATATAATTTGAAAGTTCAAGATTGCTCTTGAAGAAAAAACCTGTGTTCCAAAATAGATTGAGTTGTAATAAATCCTACTAGTAGGCATTTTGGGGAACAAATTAATTCTTTTAGTTCTTTCTGGTCTCACATCTAGGTGTCCGTCCCCCATCCCTCCCACTTTTTTACTTCTGTATTGAGTTTTTTATTGAAAGGAGAGGCAGGTGACACATTCCATTCCCGTTCCCATTCTTAGTGGCAGCTCTCTCCTTTATCTGAACAGATCCATGCCGAACTTACTCAGATAGATTATTTGATAGAGAATCTATGTGATAGTTTGTGTCGGGATGGGCGTTGATGCTTATCTAGAAGTATCTGTCCAAGTCTTCCCATTTACCAAATTAAAAATTAGTTTTGTGACTCCCCAACCCCCCCCAAAAAAGGTTAAAATCATAGAACTGTAGAGTGGGACAGGAGCCCTGAGGATTATCTAGTACAACTCCTGGCCATGCAGGAATCTCAAGTGGATCATGCATGACAGATGGCCATCCATCCACTGCTTAAACCCCTGCTCTGCGGCCTTCGTTATATGTGATCGTTTTATACCTCTTGGTGTTTCTTCAGATACGTTCAAATACAGATACAGATACGGAATTAGTTGCCATACAGGAGACCCAGCAGCGGTGTTTGAAAGACTGGAGTTTTGCAGAACATTTTCAACCACACCTTCTCTTCCAGGTATTTTTACATGCTTTTTCTTCATGATGTAGAGGGGGGAACAGAAAAGGATAGTGAGCATTTCATTTCTATACCCCTGCTTCAGATGTAAAGCTGATGAGTGACGTTTCTTAAGCATTTGCATTTAGCAACCCTTTTAAATCTTAATTGTTCACCTGTCACCAAAGCAGGGGAAACTGTCTTTGTATTCTGTCTTATCTTGGATATCATCATAGGTATTGCTTGTTGGGAAGAGTGGAGGTGTCATTTACTGTGCCCACCTCCACTTCTACGAGTGTCCTTTCCCTTGATGCAAAAAATAGGTCACAGAGGACTTAGTAAAAGAGATGTTCCTTCTCTTATTTACATATGAAGAACTTGCTGGGCACCTTTTTATGCGCAGAGGGGGAGCTACTCTTCCATCATAGCTCTTCTGTAATAAAATGTATTTGTGTGCACATGATACAATCAACCTGTCACGGAGCCTGTATATTAACTAAGATAGAGCTGGTGTCATCAGCGTGTTAATGACACTGGACCCTAAATCTCCTAATGCCGGCTCCAATGCCTTTATAGAGATATTAAACAACATTGGAAATAAGGATCGTGCCCTATGGCACAACTGCTAAGGATCGTGCCCTATGGCAGAACTGCTAGTGGGTAGACATGTAATCTTCCAACAGTATTTTCTGAACTGAACCCTGTAGGTAGGAATGGAACCTTCAGGTTGCCCTGGGCAAGATAAAACAACTAACAAATTCAATAAATGAAATCAATAATAGCCACTCAACACCGTGCCACCAAGCCATGGAAACTGTGCAGGAGGATAAACTGCTCAATGGTATTGAAAACTGCCACAAGCAAAAGCAACAAGATTGCACTTTCCCTGTCCCTCTCCTGATGGTGATCACCATCTGGGCAATCAATGTCTAGTATTAGTTACAAAAAAGTTACGTTAAGTATGCTATAAATACGTTTTTTATATTAAAACTGTTCCCCCGAATGCCCCTTTCCCCATTGCCAGTCACTTACAAAAGTTGAGTTATGCCTTCCTTTCGATCTCAGGTTCTTCACAATGCAATCCAGCATTACAAATGCATTGATTCCTATTATCACACTCAAGATAACTCCTTGCTGATAGTCCTTCATAATCCTATGAACCAACGTTGCCAGTTTGAAGAGTCCTGGAATGTTGCGTTGCATTCTGACGTTGGTTTCAGGTGAGAGGTTCTTCAGGCAATGCCTTCAAATATCCCAGAAGCCATAGGTATGGAATACAGGATGAAAAGGAGATGATGGTGATTCATGATGAGAATGGCAAGTGGAACAAGTGTAAACGGGTGCACATTGCTGCAAAAAACCCCACCCCAAAACACTTCATTTTGAATATATGGAATAGGTGGTGAGGGACCTGGAATGAAGCATAGTGCAGAGTTTGATGAATATGTTGACCCAGTGGGTGGCAGCTGTGAAAAAGGCAAATTCCACATTAAGGAACATGAGGAAAGGGATTGAAAATAAAGTTGCCAATGACATAAAGCCATTATATGGTGTGACTACTCTGGGATCACAGTATTGTTCTGCTTAAAAGGTAAAGGGACCCCTGACCATTAGGTCCAGTCGTGGCCGGCTCTGGGGTTGCAGCGCTCATCTCGCTTTATTGGCCGAGGGAGCCGGCGTACAGCTTCCGGGTCATGTGGCCAGCATGACTAGGCTGCTTCTGGCAAACCAGAGCAGCGCATGGAAACGCCGTTTACCTTCCCGCTGGAGTGGTACCTATTTATCTACTTGCACTTTGAGGTGCTTTCAAACTGCTAGGTTGGCAGGAGCATGGACCGAGCAACAGGAGCTCACCCCATCACGGGGATTCGAACCGCCGACCTTCTGATCGGCAAGTCCTAGGCTCTGTGGTTTAACCCACAGCACCACCTGCTTGTTCTGTTTACCACACCTCAAAAAAGGATATTGCAGAGTTGGAAAACATTCATTATGGGGTAATCCAAATGATCAAGGAACAAAACTCCCTGATGTGGAAAGGTTGCAGCATTTGGGGCTTTGTGCTCTTAAGAGTGAGAATTAATGTCCTTAACCGAGAGCAATGGTGGACAAGTGAGGAAGGAAGAGGATAGCTCAGTCTGCCCTGTGCAGATGCATGGCTGACCAGCTGCCATTGCCTATGCTAGCATCTCATGTTTACATACAGCACACATCTAGCTAGTAAGCAGTTGCACACTTGCACAGTGCTGATTGAAACTCCAAAAAGTCAAGCATGCAAGTTCACTTTCTGTCACCCCATAACAGCCAGCAGTTTCCAGAGGTGAACCATTTCGTCAGCTGCTGTGCAGATCTGATTTGCGTACTTGTTTTTTTTAATAATCCACATTTTTTAATAATGCAGAAATATTTTAAACATAAAATGCAATATAAACTATTTAAGGGTTTTAATTCTTTCATATGAGAAGGCAAAGATTCTTGATCACTGTGTTTTCTTATCGATAATAGTAGAAATTCTTTTTCTCAGGAATTACCTGGAATTGGTGGCTGCTTCCATAGATGAATGGATAGTAAGAGAAGAAGTAAAATATCAGGAAGAAAAAATGGCAAAAGAACTGGAAGCACTTAGGTTAGCTAAAGAGTTAGCAGAAAAAGCACCTGTCGAAGTCAAGTCCCCACCTACTGGCAAAAAGGGTGCTGCACAGAAGAAGTCCAAAAGTAAGTTGACTACATATGCCTACTCGGAGGTAAGTTCAGTGGGCCAGGTAAGCATGTGTAATAAGACTGCAGCCTTATCCATGTTCTTATTCAGAAAACAACTTGCAATCTCTAGGCATGAATGGAAGCACGCAGCAACTTACCGTATTTTTTGCTCTATAAGACGCACCAGACCATAAGACGCACCTAGATTTTGGAGGAGGAAAACAAGAAAAAAAATATTCTGAATCCCAGAAGCCAGAATATCAAGAGGGATCGCTGCGCAGTGAAAGCAGCAATCCCTCTTGCTGTTCAGGCTTCTGGGATAGCTGCACAGCCTGCATTCGCTCCATAAGACGCACACACATTTCCCCTTACTTTTTAGGAGGGAAAAAGTGAGTCTTATAGAGCAAAAAATACAGTATATAAGCCAGCTCCATTTACCTGTGTTAGGGAATTGCCCACCCAAAGGCCTTGTTTTGGGTGCCATAGAAGGCTTTGTTCGAGCCTACACACAGCAGGGGAGGAGCATTTTCAGAAGGGCCACAGCTGGGGGGACGGGAAAGGATAACCCCTCTTGCTGCAATTAGGCTTGGAAATAAACCTTTGTTTGCTTGCAATAGAAGGGTTTTCTCCAAGCCTAATTGTTTGGAGACAGTGGTTGACTTGGATATTGTAGCTGGTGGGGGAGGGTTAACCATTCCATCTCTGCAAGAAACTCACCCATCCCCTCCAAAATTGTTTCCAAAATGGCTAAAGTCCCTTTTTCAAACCTCATAGCTAGTGAGATTGGAGTATGAGAGAGGGGTTGCTGTGTGATTTGTGAGTGTGCAGTTGCAGTATGCAGGGGATGGTGATATGAAGTGTCCTTTGCCCATAGTATGTGACCGATACATTTCTTGTTGTTATTTCTGCATCTTGGGGGGTCTCCCTTTATTGACTCCTACCAGGGCTTGCACATGAGCTCATTATTAAGATTGAAGACATTTTTCTTTTAGAGCTCAAGGAAATTTGGCCCGTGATCTCCATGCTTTAATGTAGCTTACAAATAAATGTTGCCAAGTTAAAATTGACGTGCCTTTAAATGATTGTTTTCAGAGTATAAGGGAGCATATGAGATGATGGAAAGAGATAGAGTAATAGCCAGATTGCTTGTGCCAAGTATGGGAATTTGAGCTCTACTTTTCAAGCTTTGGCGTTGCATTCATTCTATCGCTCTTTTAACGAATCTTTCTTGGTAGCTGGTGGTTGCTGTTGCAACATACATTTGAAGATGCTTTATCTTTATCTCAATTCTCAAAGCTCCTACCAAAAGTAAAGTCGACGTTTCTCCAGAACCTGCAGTTGAGAAGGAAAAAAACATTTTTGTCAGAGATGACTCTCTCAAGGTAACAGAAAAACAAAAAAGGGAAGGGAAAAGCCTAATCCAAAAATAATTTCATTTGTTCCAAGTGTTTTTATACACCTAAGGGTGTTTTGTTTTTGTTCCTGTTTTTATTATGCATGTTGTGTTTTTATCTTGAATATTTTTGCTGTGAACCGCCCTGAGATCTTCGGATGAAGGGCAGTATACAAATTAAATAAATTCTTAAATAAATAAAACATACTTATGACAGCAACAGAAGCTGCAGAGTGATAATAGTAATGATTTTTTTTTTTGTATAAGCTGTACACACACACTTTCAGTTTGTATTGAAAAGTTTTGGAAACAGATAATTACAGGGCTTTAAATAATATATTAAAATCACTTAAAATATTGACATTTTTAAAAAGGAGGGAAGGAGGGTTAAACTAAAAGTAATCCAACAGTGACTCAAAAAAAGGTTGAAACGAAAATTTTTCCATGCACTGCAAAGTGAAGACCATCATGTTAATTTAGGCCCTGAAGTCTTAATTGTTTGGACAGGCTTGGAAGGAAGAGCAGGAGCGGCTGTTAGAGGAAGAGCGGTTGAAAGAATTAAAAAAAGCTGAGAAGAAGGAGAAACCTGGCAAGAAAAAAGGCCAGAGCAAGGAGCAAGCAGCCTCTGATGAAGGAAAGGCATCCAAAAAGAAAACGAACAAAGAAAAAAAATCACCGTCCAGATCACCAGAGTCGGCCAAATCACCAGACACTGAAGATCAGGCAAAGCTGGCCGGGCAAACTAAACAAATTACCCCTCCTCAGCCACCCGTGAAAGAATATGAGGTGTGTAACTCCTATTAGGAAGATATTGCCTTTTTTCATATGGTGCCTGTATATCTTGTCTCTCCATGGCAGCCTATCAAAAACTGCTTCTTTTTTTAAGTGTGCAAATACAGTCAAACCTCGGGTTAAAGTAGCTTCAGGTTAAATCTTTTCAGGTTCCGTCCTGCGGCGACCCAGAAGTAATGGAACGGGTTACTTCTGGGTTTTGCAGCTTGCGCATGCGCAGACGCTCAAAATGACGTCACGCGCATGCGCAGAAGCAGCGAATCGCGACCTGTGCACGCGCAGACACGGGTTGCGTTCCGCTTAGGATGCGAACGGGGCTCCGGAACGGATCCTGTTCACATCCAGAGGTACCACTGTATATGAAATCTCTTAATAAACCCCACAAGGTGTTTTTTTTAACATAAAAATAAAAAAATATGGCCATATGCAAGAGTCAACAAATACCACTGTATGGCAGCTCTCTGGTTATGTGTTGCTACAGAGGAAGGGAGGACCTTGTTGTTCTGCACGACTTTTTCTTAAGAGGGGAGCCATATAGATTATAGCTATATAAAGAACAGAATTCACACACTTCCTGGGTTTTCAAAATATTTATATTTTATTGAAATAACTTCGATTATAAATTATAAAGAAATAAATTGATGCAGGAAAAAACTACACACTTCATGAGTCACAAAACAGCGGTGGAGTCATCTTGCTGATAGAGTATTCCAGTTTTCCTTGGCTGAAAAATTCTGTCTAATTCTACCTTTTCCTGCAACTGTTCTGTCCTAGTTTCTTGGGTACAATATGGCTGAGAATCCCATTCAAGTTGCAGGGACTACCCGATATCTGTTCCCGACTGACGGAGGACAAATCCAGGCAGAAAGGATAACGTTTGAAAAAGGTGATTCTTTCGCACTTGGCATTTCTATGGTTTTCTAAACATGCATTTAGAACCAGTATTGATAGATGTCCTGACAGTAAGAGCTGTTCGACAGTGGAATTTGCTGCCAAGGAGTGTGGTGGAGTCTCCTTCTTTGGAGGTCTTTAAGCAGAGGCTTGACAACCATATGTCAGGAGTGCTCTGATGTGTTTCCTGCTTGGCAGGGGGTTGGACTCGATGGCCCTTGTGGTCTATTCCAACTCTATGATTCTATGATTCTATGATGTTTCACTGTTGAAGTAATAATAGTGTAGCATTGTGGTTAACAGACTAAGCTATGAATTAGGAGCTCCTGATTTGAATTTTGCCTCTGTCAAGAATTCACTGAGTAGCCATTGGTGAGCCATCTTCCCTCAGCCACCACCCAGTGGCGGAGCAGGCCGATTGGGCACCTGGGGCGGCGCATGTGCACAGCGCCCAGGGGCAGGGCTAGCCGAGGCAGGACACTCCACAGGGCCTCTGAGGAGTCTGTCTGCCTTCTCCCACTCAGCCGCCCTATAGCTGAGGGCGAGGTGGTGGGCAGATGGTTTGGGGCAGTGCGGAGCCTGTGGGCACCCAAGCCAGCGTGTCGTCCCCCCCCCGGCCCAAAAAAATTTATTCATTTTATAACACAAATAAAAAACACAAACAGAAAAGACAAACAAATTCTTGTCATATCCTTATTTTCCTAAACATTGTTAAGTGGGCTTCCCCAAGTCCCACCTATCTGATTTTCATTTTACTTCATCTTTAGCAGTTTACATATATCATAATTTCTCACCATCTTCCCCCCCCCCCACTTACTTGAATCATAAAAAATTTCACATTTTATCACTTATAAAATACACTATCTTCCACTTCCAAAGCTATTCTAAGATTTAAATACTAACAAAATTTTAAAATATTCCTTAAACTTCTTCCAATCTTCTTCCACCTCCTTCTCTCTGGTCTCGGAGTCTCCCGGTCAGTTCGGCAAGTTCCATATACTCCATCAACTTCATCTGCCATTCTTCAATAGTTGGTAAATCTTGTTTCTTCCAATTCTTCGCTAGCAATATTCTCGCAGCTGTTGTGGCGTAGGAGAGACGTATGTCTTGGGCTCGCTGCAGGCGCCACGGTGAGTGCCGCCCAGGATTTTATCATCCCCCACAGTGGTGACACCCAGGGCGGCCTGCCCCCACCGCACCCCCCTTCCTCCGCCCCTGCCACCCCCCCCCCAGCATTTGTTAGAGTGTTAGAGATGGGAGACCAGGGTTCAAATCTCACTCAGCCATGCAACTCACTGGGTGAGCATCGGCCAGCTGCTGTCTCCTAATCTAACTTTACCTTACAGGGTTGTTGTGAGGATAACATGGGGAGAAGGAAAACAATGTATGCCTCCTGGAGCTTGTTGGAAGAAAGGAGGAATATAAACACAATAATACTGTGGTAATAAAACTTAGAGGATAATGTATGAGATATGCTTTGGCATTCACTGATCATGAGGAGCACCATATTCTAAAATAAAACTCTGGACTAAGTTGATTAGAATCCTGGTTCCAAGGATATATTTCTATGCCTCAAGGAAAACATTTGATTGAAAGTTATGTTTTAAATGCTGCTTACATTTTACTGTTGTTAAATTGGAGAATGAATATTTTGCAGTCACATTTTAACATAATTAGAGACGTTAATGTGGAAACAGCTCTATCTAACCTTGGGAACCAGTGCAAACCAGTTCAGCAAATACTCTAGCAATCTGTTTTATTTAATTTTGGCCTTATTCATTCTCTGGTACCAGAAACGCAAGTCTTCGCCGACCATTTTAATTCTGTTTATTGTTTTTCTTTCCTTTTCTCCTAGGGGCAACTTTGGTCAAAGTGAAGGTAATAAAGGACAACCACTGTTTCTTCATTCATATCGTAGACCCCCAGAAATGCGAACAAGAGAAAGAAACTAATGAAGAAAGAGGCGACTCCCCAGGTGAACAGGAGCCAGAGCCAGGTCAGTGTGTTGGCATCAGTTGTATATAAATAAAATGATGTGAAAAGTATGATGAGTGTTATATCACTGAAGTTTCCCTAGAAAATTAGAAAGAGTAAGCTCTAAGAAATAACCAGTGTTTGCTTCTCCCAGGGAGTTGGCCAAGGATTAATGTGACCGTAGAGTCAAAAAGGCTTAGCTACACCTAAAGAGAGAAAGCAACTAATTTTAATATTTTAATATTAAAAACTGGTGTTGTCTTCTTTCACTTCTTCTTTAGACAAACCATTGACTCAATCGAAAGCTGTGAGCAAGTTTGGATCATTTTCTGCAACCTTAGAAAATGAAATCCACCTCTCATTTAGCTGCTATGGAGCATCAGGAAAAGCAGAAGGTAAAACAAGCAAAATGAAGAAAATTATCAAATCGTTTTCTAAGATCTTTGTCATATCTGTTTAATTCTCGTGCTGCCGCCCTCTGGACCTCTTATGGAAGAGGCACACAAAGAAGGGCCTTAGCCGTTGATCACAGGGTCTAGGTCAGTTCTTATGGGGCGCGGCGGTCCTTGAGGTATTTAAGGCTTTATGGGTCAAAACCTTGTGTCTCTGGCACTTTGGACCTCGCAAGAATTGAGTCCTCAGCTGTGGCCTGTCTTAGAACTTGGCCCAAGGCCTAACCCATAAACTCAGATTTTAACCAGTGACGCAGAACAAGAGCACATCATCTCCATGTGGCCTTAGGTACCCAGTTGTACTTCAACTTCCTTCTTTTGTCTCTAAACAAACATTTTGAAAAATCATATTTTCCCCAAGTTTCCCTAAATACACAAGAAATTTACATGTCTGTGATATTCTTCTATTTCATATAAACCATTTCGTTCCCCTGCAGAAGAAAGTGATCCCAATTTAGCGGCCATTTTGACTGTCCCTTCCGTAAATGTGCCCACTTCCGCTTTGGTTACCTCGCCTGTTTCTACTCCGGCTACTACAACTACAACTACAGGAAAGACTAAGCCTTCTAAAGAAAAATCAGGCAAAAACTTACCATCTGCCAAAATGAGCTCCCGTCTCACAGTGACTGGCTCGCCAGATGACTCTTCAAAGCAAGATGAGAAAAAGGTGTTGCTATATTTCCTACTAAGTACGGTTCCTGAGCCCTGAGAGAATGTATATCATTGCCCTAGTGCACTGAGAGGTAAAGAACCCCTGGATGGTTAAGTCCATTCAAAGGCGACTATGGGGTTGTGGCGCTTATCTCATTTTCAGGCCGAGGGAGCCAGTGTTTGTCCACAGACAGCTTTCCAGGTCATGTGGCCAGCATGACTAAACCGCTACTGGCGCACAGAGGACGCGGGTGGTGCTGTGGGGTAAACCACTGAGCCTCTTGGGCTTGCCGATTGGAAGGTTGGCGGTTCGAATCCCCACAACAGAGTGAGCTCCCGTTGCTCTGTCCCAGCTCCTGCCAGCCTAGCAGTTTGAAAGCACACCAGTGCAAGTAGATAAATAGGTACTGCTGTGGAAGGAAGGTAAATGGTGTTTCCGTGCACTCTGGTTTCTGTCACGGTGTCCCGTTGCGCCAGAAGTGGTTTAGTCATGCTCGCCACATGACCCAGAAAGCTGTCTGTGGACAAACACTGGCTCCCTCGGCCTGAAAGCAAGTTGAGTGCTGCAACCCCATAGTTGCCTTTGACTGGGCTTAACCATCCAGGGGTCCTTTACCTTTTAAAAATAGTTTTAGAAATGCTATTTTCTGTGTCTCTTTCATTGTTTAGGTAGATATAGACGAGTTGATCCAAACACCACCTATTCCAGATATCCGTGTTTTCAATAGTTTGAATGTGTCCTGTCCCAATGGATTGGTACTATCCTTTCTTGGCCAAAAATTCACAGGTTAGTGCTGATCATTGTTACGTGAGCACAACGATCTTTTGCAAAAGTATTCATTTTGAAGGCATTCTGAATCCCGGTGGAGATGGGTGGGAACGGAGGGCTGATGTCTCCTGCCATGTAATGCCATGATGGAGCTGGTTGGAAGGAAAGTGTTGCAGATACTTGCTGTGTATTGCTCTCCAACATCTGCTGAAACTGCATGAGAAGTGAGGGTGGAGGTGGGGGTAGAAGCAGATATGGTAACAATAATGTCATGAGGTTGGTGGGACTGCTGAGTGGTATGACATATAGGTCTGAAGGGAGAGCTCTGTTTTCAGCCTGAACCATCTTTTAGGGCTGTATGCCAGTGGTGGGTGGGGCCAGGGGGAAGTGGGTGGAGCAATGGGTGTGACCCTTACCTTTGTATGATAGGTAGGAATGGAAAGATCTGTCATGTTTTGTTCCCCCCGTTTCTCATTTTCCCGTTTTTAAATTAAATTATCCACATTTTGTAGCAATTGGCAGGTGGTTGTTTTTAATCCATCACTGTTTTAGTCCAAAATTCTCCTAATAAACACATTTTAAATGCAGTTTTGACTAAGGTACTGATACTTTTAGTGCCAAAATAAATATGACTGCAGCAGTTGTGTCTGTCTAAACACAAAATGCCCTGATCATGTAGACAGAGGTGACAAGTGTCTGATTTTTGAAAGAGGTGCGTAGATAAGGAGTGCAGAACTCTCTTCCACCAGTGAGTAGACTTCTTATGGCTGGGGTTGGGAGGATGTGATCTGCAACTACAGGGAGGGTTTTTGCACTGTCCCCCCCATATGTCCATTTTTGCTATTAATCTTAGATGCCCCTCACTTTTCTACATGGTTTTTGTGGTTCCATGTTTAAATAAGTAGAACTTCTGCCATCCATATAGAATGGCTCTCAATCTAAATTGGGTGTAACATCTGGACAATATCTATCTTGAAGTCATTCATTCGCCACCCTGATATTTTGGCTTATATTAGTTAGCTCCATAGTTTGCAGTTGCTAATTATTACCTGCTAAGGGGCATCGTGTTTTGATCCGTGAAAGGTGAAGAAATGGGAAACAAGGCCAAGAGTGAAGATGAAGGAAGCAAAGTAGACGAAGCAGCTAAATTGGACGAAGGAAAAATGGATGAAATGAAGACACCGGAAGCCAAAGAAGAGCACGTGAAGGCCCATGAAACCATAGCAAGCAAGACCAAAGGAAATGAAGACAAGGCAGATGAAGTCAAGCCCCTTGATGAATCTGTGGCCGATGATGCCTTAAAGGATGAGGCCAATGAAGGCAAGGCTGAGGCTGAAACAGAGGAGGACCCTGCGAACAAAGCCAGGGAATCTATTTTTGAGATATTTACTAGGCAGAGTTATCCCCAAAGGGTGAAGCATTCACAGCTGCAAAAAGCAGTGAAGAACCCAGTAGATCAGGAAGTGTCTAGAGTTACTACGAGACAAGGAACTGTCATAAAATACATGTTGGATGGATCCACTCAGGTACGCTAACAAAATTCGTTTGGCGTTGGCTAAGATTCAGTTTTATTGTTTATTTCCTGAAGGGATGGTTACTGCAACACAAAATCCCCCTTCTTCAATTCCCATCGGATGTCCATATTTCAATTCCTGCTTAGACTTTTATTTAACTATAACGTATTCCCAAAATGCCAAGTAGAGTTACTCTTCACTTTGTCAGCCCACAAAAAGCATTAGTTATAAATCAGTATTCCACAAATACAACTTATACCTCCTGCAGTTTTACGTGCCCAAAAGTCTGGCTGGTGATGGTAAATAAGAAATCCTCTTCAGCTGCAGCATTCTGAGTTCTTTCTCTCTTTGCTCATGTGGGTACAAGCGAGTCAGGGCACTTAGCAAATGTTCCTAGCCTTTAGGTCATTTCTTAATTCAAAATATAGCCCCTGTTAAGAATTCATTTCAGCCAGGGGTCTGTTGCTATTGTATGTCTCTATATCAGTGTTTCCCCAGCCCCCAAAAAATCTTCCTGAGCTAGTTCCTCATTTATGCCACCCATATTTGAGCATTTTAGGCTGTAATCCTATTACCTATGAGTAATGCGGGTGGCGCTGTGAGTTAAACCACAGAGCCTAGGACTTGCCGATCAGAAGGTTGGTGGTTCGAATCCCCACGACGGGGTAAGCTCCCGTTGCTTGGTCTCTGCTCCTGCCAACCTAGCAGTTCGAAAGCATGTCAAAAGTGCAAGTAGATAAATAGGTACCACTCTGGCGGTAAGGTAAATGGCGTTTCCGTGCGCTGCTCTGGTTCACCAGAAGCGGCTTAGTCCTGCTGGCCACATGACCTGGAAGCTGTACGCTAGCTCCCTCGGCCAGTAAAGTGAGATGAGCGCCAAACCCCAGAGTCGGCCACGACTGGACCTAATGGTCAGGGGTCCCTTTACCTTTACCTTTAAGTCCCACTGAGTTCATTGAGGCTTAGTTCGGATTGCCCTGATAGTTCTATTTGCTGAGTGTAAATGTCATTGACTGTAAGGATTTTAACACTGGTTTTTTTCTTCCCTAGATACTGTTTGCTGATGGCACAGTGATCAGGAGCCCTGATTCTGGTCCTGTTTTACCACCTCCACCTCCTGCAAGTACACCACATACAGAGGCCACGCCTCCTCCTGATACAAGCACCAAGAAATCTAGTAGGTGGTCAGGGGGCTGAGTAATCCGAAAATTTATTGTCTGGTTCACGTTTTGTGTTCCCACATACTTTACCATTTGGTCTGATATCAAGATGGCAATCACAATTCAAAATGGTATAAATCTCGCCCTTCTTTTTTTAAGCATGACTATGAGACAAATGTTGCACTCCCTCTGTAGGCCTTTAGGTAAATAGAGACTCTTTGCTGTATAATAAGAGTGTGTGAATGAATTAATTGCTGCTCGCATTTATCCAAGGACATTCATACATTGTGAGTGTAAAGTATAGCTCTCTATTCTCTATCTTACTTTTCTGTACAATAAACCACTCTTTCATTTAGGTATTGGGTAAAAACATGCATCCGAAACCAGGAAGATCAAGTATTTTTTAAAAGATTGGAGTAAATTTTTAATTTATGTAAAAGACCACTGTAAACAGTTAAAATCACTGGCAGGGATGTAATGACACTTGTCATGTGGAATTAACTATGGTAACTATGGACATACAACAGATGGACAATGGTAAAAGATGCAGTAAATTTAATCTTAAATATGGAACCCATGGAGGGAGGGAAGGAGGTCTGAAAATTCAAAAGAACCTTTTATTTTAATGTTTGAAATGGTTAAAGTTACAATATATAAAATTGTGAAAAACCAATAAAAAATGAAAGTATCAGCATGCGTTTAGACAATGCATGTTTTTTTCTTCTAGGGAAACTATTTCTGTTCCTCTTAGGAGGGTGGTTTGGATTTTAATGTAGAGTGGGCATATATATTAATCTAGACATACACTTGTAACAACAGATCATATTGAAAGGCACAGGCTGAGCTTTAATCTTTTGCAAGTGGAAGGACAGGGAAAGCCCATGCCTTAAGACCCCTTGCAAGCCTATCTCTTGTCAGTAGGGTCTCTTGAAACCTCAAGTTAAAAATGTTGAGTCAGCAGCTGACTGAGAAAGATCGTCACGATCATGTTCCTTAGGAGCAGCCTCAGCATTCATCTCTCTGTTCTTGGGACTAGCTGTGGTATAGAGAAGAGCAGTTCTGTCCTCAGACAAGGTCAGCCCAAGAGCAGCAAGGAAGAAATCATCATCATCATCATCATCATCTTTATTGCAGTCCAACGACCCATAAAATGGATTCAGAATAAAATACAGATTCATACAGACAACCCCCCAGGGAAGGGTTATTTGTTTAGTCATGGGGATGCTGATATTTGATTCGTATAACTACTGAAAGAAACTTTGCCACGGCCACTGTGATATTATTGGACTTGTAGTCCAGAAGATATTTGGTATAGTAGGCTTCAGACTGACCCAATTTGCCAATAGTGGTTTAATCAATAGTTCCCTATCTTGATCATGGGACGCGGGTGGCGCTGTGGGTTAAACCACAGAGCCTAGGACTTGCTGATCAGAAGGTCGGCAGTTCAAATCCCCGCGACGGGGTGAGCTCCCGTTTCTCGGTCCCTGCTCCTGCCAACCTAGCAGTTCAAAAGCACATCAAAGTGCAAGTAGATAAATAGGTACCGCTCCGGCGGGAAGGTAAACGGTGTTTCCGTGCGCTTCTCTGGTTCTCCAGAAGCGGCTTAGTCCTCCTGGCCACATGACCCGGAAGCTGTATGCCGGCTCCCTCGGCCAATAAAGCGAGATGAGTGACGCAACCCCAGAGTCGGTCACGACTGGACCTAATGGTCAGGGGTCCCTTTACCTTTCATCTTGATCATATTGTCCACAATGCAATAAAATATGCCTCGTACCGTCGACATCCTGAGAGCATGCACACATCCTATTTTGATAAGGGATGCCTCTCAGTCTGCCATCCAGCACTTCTGATGGGAATACATTTAATCTGGCTTCGGTGAAAAGACGCCAGTATGTTGGTACAGACAAATTTCTACGCTATGCAGGTGTCTGAAAATCGAATCCATAGTGAATTCCTACTGCTAATGGGAAGAAATAAGTCTTCCAAACTTCAGGGTTCCTGCCTGTCATTCTGTGTAGGATTTTTTTCCGTCAGGGGAGAAAATAAATTCTGACCCCACAGAAGGTTGTGGTGGTGGCAGCAGTGATGATGATTATATGGTGCTGTTAGTGTATTTAAGTGATCCTAATTTTTCTTCTTCTTCTTCTCTAGGAAAGGGTACCAAGGGAGCTCCTGCACTAAAAGTTGAAGCAGCTGAAGTTGCTGCTCAGGATCACCTGTTAGATATGGAACAATCGCCAGACGCCCTGGCAGGCACCTGGATAACCACTACCCCCTTAGGCATTCAAATAGGCACCAAGGGCTCAGAGAAGCTGGACCTGAAGCCACTGCTGGCCTACCAGGCCACCGACCCAGTTACTGGAACGGTAAGACTGTGTTTGTAATCTCCCATGGCATTCTCATACCTCCAAGTGGCACAGGGATCACATGCTACCTTTGTTTCTCTGTAGTTCTTTCATAGTAAAGCATGCAAAGATACTACGTTCTTTTAATAAAAGGGTGTGAGGAGCAAGCATGCACCTCCCAAATATGTAATGCAGTCATACCTCGGAAGTCGAACAGAATCCATTCCGGAAGTCCGTTCGACTTCCAAAACGTTCAGAAACCAAAGCGCGGTTTCTGACTGGCTGCGGGAAGCTCCTGCAGCCAATTGGAAGCCCCGTCGGACGTTCGGCTTCCAAAAAATAGTTTGCAAAGCGGAACACTCATTTCCACGTTTGTGGCGTTCAGGTGCCAAAACGTTCTAGAACTAAGCTGTTTGAAAACCAAGGTCCGACTGTAAAATGTTCTGATTTCATGTTCAGGATTAAGCCACCGATAAAACTCCAGTATTCTTCTATTGGCAGGTATAGGGTTTAGGGGATGTGTAGTACCTCTGGTGGGAGACCTGTTGCATTCTTTCTTGGGTAGTTTGTCCTCCTTTGGTCCCCACTCTGCACTCAGCGCTCACCTGTGGCTCCTAGAAAGCTGTCAGCATGTGATAGCAGCCACACCCTGGAAATGACTTTGACTGGCCCACTAAACCTGGCAAGGGCAGCCAATGGGTCTCAAACCCTCAGTGACTTAAGAACTTCCCCTGTACGCAAAGACAGGCTCTTGCAGATTGAGCAGATGAGACTAATAGTGGCTCCAATGGTCAAGAAGGCAGTTTCTGCACCTGCTGTAGAGGGAAGAGGGGAGCAGATAGGGGTCATCCACCTGGGAAGGTAGCCCATCTAGGAGAAGGAAAACTCTGATTCTAAACCTCAGCTGCCTTGCAAGATATCTTCGGGAGAAGGAAACGCTAAGGAGTAAAACAGGGTTCAGCAAACTTTTTCAGCAGGGAGCCAGTCTACTGTCCCTCAGACCTTGTGGGGGGCCGGACTATATTGGGGGGGGGGAGCTGGGAATGAATGAATTCCTATGCCCCACAAATAACCCAGAGATGCATTTTAAATAAAAGCACACATTCTGCTCATGTAAAAACATGCTGATTCCCGTACCGTCCACGGGCCGGATTTAGAAAGTGATTGGGCCGGATCCGGCCCCCGGGCCTTAGTTTGCCTACCCATGGAGTAAACCCAGCCCAATCGCCTTCTAAATCCAGCCTGCAGAATGTCTGGGAATCAGCATGTTTTTACATGAGTAGAATGTGCCCTTTTATTTAAAATGCATCTCTGGCTTATTTGTGGGGCATAGGAATTCGATCATTCCCCCCCCCCCAAAAAAATATATATAGTCTGGCCCCCCACAAGGTCTGAGGGACAGTGGACCGGCCCCCTGCTGAAAAAGTTTGCTGAGCCCTGGAGTAAACCCTATACATATCCAGAGTGGAGTCCCTGTGATGGTTGGATGGTGCCTGATACGCCTCCTTCCGGCAATTCCTGCAACCAAGCTGGTGCCAAACGTATTGCTCTGGACCCCATCAGTGAGGCCAAGAGGGGGTTCTTATTGCCTGGGCAGCCCAGGACCTCCATGCAACTGGCCAGGCCTGTGCCCCAGGGAGGTCACTTCAATGCTGCTGGTGCAGCGGTTTGACTTCACCCCAGTGGCACCCTCAGTTGCCTCTTGGGACAGATGGATGTCAACAACAAATCTTCTATTTCTCCAGGTAATGACTATAAGGGAAGATATGGTCGTTGTGGTGGAGAAAAGCGATGGTTCCAGAATAGTAGATCATGCTGATGGCACCAGAATAACCACTTTCTTCCAAGAGTGTGTTGAAATGGTTGAGTCCGCTGACAGTGAAGAAACAGGTATAAGTATGATTCTCGTATTGCCTTTTTTCTTTGCGAAAAAACAAAGGTGGGACCGTTTAAATTCCTGTGTTTTCAGTTGGCTTTAACATATTACAGTACTTTATCATTTCCACAAGGAGAAATTCATTTACATCAATTGTAAAAGCTATTTTGAATAGTTACATTCAGCCGATTTTAGTTATTCATCTTCTGAATCCTGGTGATGGACCAGAGACAAGAAAGGTGTCCTATGTTTTTGTTCTCAAAGATGAAATACATCTTTAAACAGATTGAGAGTTGTAGTATAGCTGCTGATGGTGGCAGCTGTCCTTAATTTGCTCACTTGACTTGTGACAGTTATTGTGATGATCAGAGAACAAAGTTATATTTGCCACAAGCAGAATCTTCCATCTTACCTAGGGAAGTCTGAAGAACCTCATCCTTGATATAGCAAGATGGAGGCATTTAGATGATTTCTTACCAACATACAGACCTTTTGCACCAAGAATGGTGGTTAAATAAGCAGTTGCTCTCAGTCAGGTGTTGCTGATTGCTGGTAATGCATCAGATAATACTTTTGAATCTTGAACAGAATTTAATTTACTCTTTCGTCCTGCCCAATGCATTGAATTCTGGTATTCTCTTAAAGCAGGGAGAGATTCATCATGCAATGAGCTACGTCCAAAATCCTGAAAGGTGCCAACATATCAGGGCAGAATCAGCAGAACGAGATGGTTGAAACAACTACTGCTGTGTATAGAAACCAAATTGATTGAAGTGTATTTGTCAGAAAGTATTCAATTGGCAGAAAGTGTTATAAATCTGAGCTCCAAGGATACGATGGCAAGTTTAATAGTAAATGACAAGAGTTTTGAAGCCATCCTTGTGAGAAATAACATTGTTCTGCCACCCATCTTAGGCTTTGTCACAGTTCACAGTATAAATGCTCTTCTGAAGTTTGTTGAACTGGTTTCATTCCTAGACACCGAGCCCCAAACCATCACAAGGAAAGTAAAGTGCATGCGTGTAGAAAATCCAGACTTTGCAACGATCATAACAAATTGTGAGGACAGTACGTGTTGTGCCATCTTTGCTGATGGAACTTCGATTATATCAAAGCCTGAAGGAACATACCAAGTGAGTCTACAATTAAAAATGTATCCTATTATTATTTTTATTAAATTTCTACATCACCACTTACCTGCTGCCTTGTGGAACTTCTTCAGGAGAGGAAAGGGCTAAGGTGTAAACCCTACACAAATCGGAAGTGGCATCCCTAAGGCGGTTGGATGCTGCCTTGTCCGCCTCTTCCTGGCAACTCTTGCATCCGAGCCTTTCTCCTTTTTGATCGACCGGTGATTCTGGATCACAACTAGGATTGTCTTCAGAATCCCTTGATGGTCTTGCTCTCATTCTGAAAAGATATCTATCCATATTCTGCAAATAAAAAATATTTTGATACTATACTATACTGAAATGTTTCAATGTTTGTCCTTGAATCTTCGTGCCGCACTTGCCACCCTCTCACACCATTGTGGCACACCCTTTGAGAACCACCAGTCTAACTCCTTGAGTTACAATGTCCATTCTGTGCCCCATTATTTCCCATGCCCCAGATTTCCAGTTATGCTAAATTTTATATGAAATTGATGAATGTGAGTATTCTAATACAGTGGTATGTCAGGTTACAGACACTTCGGGTTACAGATGCTTCAGGTTACAGACCTGCTAACCCAGAAATAGTGCCCCTGGTTAAGAACTTTGCTTCAGGATGAGAACACAAATTGGGTGGCGGCCGTGGCAGTGGAGGCCCTATTAGCTAAAGTGGTACCTCAGGTTAAGAACAGTTTCAGGTTAAGAACAGACCTCTGGAATGAATTAAGTTCTTAACCCGAGGTACCACTGTACAGCTCTGTTTTTAGAATACTCACATTCATGAACTGTTATTCCTGAGAGTAAAAACATTAAGAAATGGCAAGCAGGAAGAGGTACATGAAAGGTTGTTGTTGTTGTTGTTTAGTCGTCTTAGTCGTGTTCGACTCTCCATGACCCCATGAACCAGAGCATGCCTTGGAAACTCCCACTTTCTTCTCAAAGCTTCTCCTTTTTTATGTCCATGGAGTTTTCTTGGCAAAATGCTGGAGTGGATTGCCGGTTCCTTCTCCAACATGAAAAGTTGTTAAGCATAAAGGGATGGACTGCAATCCATTTTCAAACTAATTCATCCTGCATTTCCATGGCACTTACATTGATTAGTAAATTTATGGGTGGCTGAATCTCCTCCTTTATTATCGTGGTAGATACTGCCCATGAACAAAGGCTGCCTCTTCGTCGATGAAAACTGTTGTGCAGTTTACTCTCCAGAGGCATTTGAAAAAAGTGGATCTGATCTTGTATCCAATTTTGAGGATCAGCAGGCAGGGAAATACGTGATGAAACACAACTCCAGTATTGCCTGTGAGGTGACAGACCAGGCAGGAAACATTTTTAAGGTAAAATACTACAGTTTGTTCTGCAGATCATTGTGTGGATTTGTTTTATGAGGTTTGCTTTTAAATTGGGTTGTAATTATTTAAATATATAGTCAATCATTTGGCTTTTAATTTATTAAGATAAATTTAAAGAGCCTTCAGCTAGTGTGCTTCCAGCTCCTCTGACATGACTCTGAAAAGTTGAACATTGGAAGCGCTTGCTTCTCTTTTCAACTAACTTTGCACTTTACACTTTGTTCAAAGCCAGAAATACTGGTCAATGTCAACTATGGTTTATGTTTGTGTGTTTGTTTGTTTGTTTTTAAATCAATCTCATTTATTGGCATTTTAAAAAGTGCATTGTACACATGGATCAGAACATGCTTGAATCATGTTGGTTTTGGTGCCACGTGTAATGGAACATGCAATTCCAGGAACAGGCTGATCAGGCAGAAGTGTGTAGACACACACATTGCACCACAGCTAGTTAGGGACATTTGGGGAAGGAGAAGGTCTCCTGGGAATGCACCGCGAGGCCAGCTCTGCTCCCTCTCTGTTTGCATTTTATACCTCTTTTTTAGGGCTCCTGTATAAGCCATGCCAGATTATCTGGTGAAAGCGAGAGAAAGATGAAAATGATGACACCGCTTCAGATGAAGCAATTAGAGGCTTTAAAGCAGAGCTGAGCAAAATGTTCATGAAAACATATGTTCAGCAGATGTCCCCTCCCTCCCTCCCTCCCTCCCTCCCTCCCTCCCTCCCTCCCTC